>BSBN01000135.1:6000000-6430000 GCA_027924645.1 Cunninghamia lanceolata | reverse complement strand
TGCTTCTACTGAACCTAGTGTTGCTACATCCATGGCTTCTAATGATTCCTTGCAACAAGATCATATTCATCATATTCTAGAGACAACTTCTTGGGATGATTACTTACTAGATCTAGCGGGTTTGTTTTGCAATTCCTTTTTTGTAAATTTGGACACCCTTAAGGACATACAGATCCTCTTTGATGATGGTTCCATTATATCTATTGTCCCACCATCTTCGTCTTTGGATCTTGTTCTACATTCATTTCTACAAGGTTCTAGATTGTTACTCTCTTTAGTTAGGTTTGGGACTCCTAATTTGATTGTGGCACCTCTCAACACTGACATGACAACAATTGAGTAGTTTCCAAAGACATATTCTTATCTTTCATTCCTCATATTCCTTTTTGGAATGGAAAGATATCTTGTATATACCTTTGTGTTTGTTTCTTCCTAAGAGGAGGAATATTGTTTGAGATTCATGAATCATCTTCAAAATTCATAGTCAAACATCTATGATCATAGCAAGAGACTACATCTTGAGGGGGCTTCATAATATTTCTCCTTATCTCTCTATTTGGGGGATTCTCTCTCTTTTCTTGGGGGGCTTCTTTCTAAAGGGATTCTTCCCTTGTATGAGGTTTTATTCATCCTAGTTCCTTAAGGGACATATTTTGTAAATGGGTCCCTAACATGTCTACACATTTTCTAGGACCCATTCATCTATCTTTCCTACCCACCCAACCTATGATTATGGGGGTTGTTGGTGTATTATTTTATTTTTACATTTAGTTAATTACTTTATCTCACATTATACACTTGGGATAGGATAAGATTGCTTAGGTAGGTTATATTTGCATCATGTGACTTGTACTTTCCTAGTTTGGTGGAGATTTTAAGCACATACAAGACTCCGTCTCTTTTATCCCACATTGGTTGTACATTCCCATCTCATAGTGTTGTATCCTATGAATATCCACTTGTAGCTCTTATTTGAACAATGTAATATAATCTAGAATCATTTTATATTTGTATCCTTTGATAGAATAGAATTAGTCTCTCATTTTGGGTTTATTTGTGCTTTCATTTAAGATCCTTGATCTTGGTTGGCTATCTACATAGATAAATCTTGTATACAACCTCTCTTTGTGCTCGTCTTCTTATGATTTAGGGTTGATGTAAAGCATTGAAGTGCTTTTGCCTTTTTCTACTAACCCAAACGTATAGTACCCTTTGTTGTGTACTTATTTGGATCACCTTTATCATCCTCAATGCTACATTGTTCTATGAATATAGGGATGACAACACACATTAAGATGACTTTGCCTTTCTTATACTGACCTAGATTCATAATTACCTTAATGGTGTGCCTATATATTATATCCTTTATTGTCAATGCACTCTCTTTTCATCCCACATGCTTGTGCTGAAAGGAAGCAAGGTACACAGAAATGCTTCCCACACTAAACTTCTAAGGAGAGTGTTGAGCAAATTTTAGTCATTAATCAATTATAAAAAGTAGAAACACATATAAACATAAAATAAACAATATACCATACACAGATGTGTACGTGGGGAAAACCTTTTCAAGAGGAAAATCCCACACTCCAAAGTAGCTCAATGTATTATTTGGTAAACATAGTTACAATATACTTGCAAAGTAAGACTTCACAGGAGTATCACTAACCAAAGATCTCAAGGAATTTTGACAGCATAACAATACCTACAAAACTCGATATCTTAAAACCCCCATCTCAAGCACCCACTAAATAGGAGATACAATACATGAAATCATAAATTGGAAAATAGAAAACCATTTGCTAAAACCACCCAAAATAGTGGCACTTAAATCCTTAGAAATCCAGCACCCAAATTCCAAGATGAGTCCATAGGCTAAAAATAACATATTCTTTCCACCTATCATAAACTCGTATAATCCACTCACCAAATTTTGTGTTCCATTTTGACTCCATTATCCCCATCCAAAGATGCCTTCTGACATGTTGATCAACAAGTGTAACTCCTCTTGACAAGTTTTTTATGTGTTTATGCTTTTTACATTTCCAATTTAGGAGGCCCAACTTCTAGGGGCCATAACTTTTGATCTAGAAGGTCATTTGGGCCTTTTTTTTTAATTGTAGAGCTTGAAGAGGTCCACATGACAAGCACCAAGGAAACAATTCTGAAAAATCTATAATTTTTATTTTGGCCAAAAACCAACTCTATAACCCAGAAATTGAGTTTTTTAATTTTTCAACCTAAAAATTACACTGTTTGTAATCTTAACATTAGGTACAAGATTAAGACACCTTTCCTAACATATGCAACTTTATATAATAGGGATTATGCAAGGAATTAGGTACTTAAACACCACCATTTTCTTGTTGACCCAAATACATAACTTCCCTCTTGTGTTCTTTCGCATCCCCTAGTACTCTATGCACCATTCTCTTATCTTCATGTTGTCCTACTTATATGTTCTCTTCACACATATCTTCTCTTTTGGACCTTTTTCCTCTTGTGGATACCTCCATTCTTTTATATTTACAAAATGTCTTCTTTTACACACTCTCGAATGTCAAGACACTCCTAATCTCTCTTGCCTTTGCATTGCACTCATTATCATGCTTCTATATTGATTTATATCACATGATATGCCTAACCTCTATCTTTTGTCTTATTACATTTGTTTTGACACACATCATTCATACTTCCCTCCTATGCCTTCTTGTCATTTCTTGTTATTCCTATTTGCCTTTATCTCCCTCATTTGCTCTTTCCATGGCAGAAAGCTCATGGGAAAACCATGTGAGTGTACCCTTGGGGAAATCACCCTTCTTTATCATAATTTGCATTTTTCCTACTCACTTAGATGAATTTCCTACTTCACACTTCCTTCATACTTTTTCTTACCATGGGGGCAAAATTATGAGGGTATTTTGGGGGGAGAGGGAAACACCCCTTATGCATCTCATTCAAATCCACCAATATTGTGATCAAAACCTTGGCACCTCCTATACAAAACCTATATACATTATCCCATTTTTCATTTCCCTTAAATAACTTGTTCCTTTTCATATCCAATCATATCTCTTTCCAACCCTAAGCCTAATTTTTTCCAAAAATCAACTTGCACCCAAACATGTCTATTAAGAAAAATTTCCAAAAATGGAAAGGATCTATCTACTACTCTAGCTTCCTTTACCCTTTTACACTTACACACACTTTCCTCTTTTAAAAAGAACCTAGAGAATCCTCCGTTAGTGTTGCAAACACTACCAATGTTACAACTCCCATACATTAGCACTAATAGGACCACACACTTATGATTCTCTAAATACTTCAAGATAAAACATGCTATTGGGGGCTTGAATAAGGAAAGCTCCCAAAAGTGCCTAGGGCACACCATATTTCCCTTTTAGATCTAACAAGTTTTACCATATTAATAGGTGTTGTAATGACAAAGACAAGTACTGACAAGTGTAGGAGATTTTTGATGACATGTATAAAGGACACTAGTTGTTGGCATACTAGGACACTAGTGCACCCTTTGAGACACAAGTGATTGTGGATAAAAATTGAAGATTCCATAATATATTTTTGACAATTCAAGGCCTCCTCTGGTCAACTTTCAGTCTTCCATGATAGCCCAATCAAACACACTTTCCTCAACCCTCTCTCATTTCATTCCTAGTTCTATTACACTCTTAACTCTTGTACTTAATTTTCTTATATTGATCTAAAATCGGTTTCTTATTATTGTTTTAGTGAAAAATTAGATTAGTACAAACTTAGTAATTAAATTTACACTTAAACTCCATAGTTGTTTATTTTCATTACAATTATGTTTACGAAAGATCAAAATAATGGGGTTTTTAGGGAGTCTGCTAGAGATCTTAGAGACTAAATTGAGTTAGATTTAGAATGTTTGTTTACCCAAGAGGCCTAATATTTGTATTTCCATTCGAGATAGTGATTAAGTGAGTGATTTGGCTTGCATTTTGGTGGAGTTTTCTCCAATAATTCAGGTTCTTTAAGGTAATATTTTTTGTCTTCAATTGTGTGATTGGTTACCCTCATTTCCTTGAACTTTTGAGATTAATATTACATAGATAATTCTATACTTTTATGTTCTTCATTGACATCTGTTGTGGATTAACTATCATATGGAATCCCTATCATAATTTAATGACTAAATTTGGTATTAGAGCAAGGTATTTTTGTATGGAAGTTGTGAGTGATTTTGAAGGTTTATTTCCAAACAAGAGCAAGTGAGGAAGATTTTTTGCCTTGTCAAGGAGGCATTGAGTCTTGTAGTTAGAGAAGAGAACTAAGAAACATGGAAAAATAAGCAAGGTTCCAAAAGTTAGAAGCCAATCTTGCAAGTATTTATCAATCTGTGGTGATAATGAGAGAGGTCATGGAGGTTTTCATGGAGACGATACGGTCTTAAGAATATTCCAAGAGCAAGGGGAAAGCCTACTCTAATGAATAAAAGGAGTCTTCATGTGGTGAATCAAGTTTACTAACGGTGCCTCAATTCAAGTTTGAGGGGAAGATTGAGATTATGTCATTTCAAGTAAATGCCAATGTAGATAAGCTTGACTAGTAGTTGGATTAATTAGAGATATATTTTAGTATGCATTGTCTTACTTTGGAACAAACTATTTCCTTTTAAAGATTAGATTAGAAAATCATTCTTTAACTTGGTTTTCAAGTCTCGTTTACTCTATGGATTTAAGAAAACAAGATCCTATTAGCACTTGGGGTCAATTTAAGACATTGATTAAGAAGAAATTTTACCCAAATTGGCATATAGACGAAAAATGTACCTTAAAACAAAATTATGGATAGAGTGTGTAAGGAATCACTAGTAAATTTTGTAGGACTATTCAAATGGGAAAAATGTGCAAGAAGAGGAGTTGAACTGATGGAATACATTAGAGCCTTTCATATCCATCTTTAGAGGCTTGTATTACTCTCTAAACCAGTGGACATAGATGAAGCATGTATGGTCACTACCTTGATGTATAAAGTCCTCATTCTCTCTAAGGGTGAAAGGCATTGAGCCCAAGACAATGAAGGAAAATGTTACTAGCACAAAAATATATATGTGAAACATTATGATCATTGCAATGCAGATGGTTAGGTAGATTCATCTTGTTGAAAGCTAAATCTAGAGAAGTGATCTTTTAATAAAAGTAATAAATATAAATATACCTTTATGCCTATGATAAATCAAGATGGTAAGTATGCAATACTAATAATTAGTTGAATGAATAGCTAGTTATCAAATGCACCCATAGTACACAACAAAAGACAAAACAAGATGTTTGGAGAAACATGAATACATTTTTTTATTAAATGCATAAAGGCTTCACATTACAATGAACAACCCATGTACAAATAGAGATAACAATCACAAATGTAAAGACTCTTTGCTATCTTAATCCAACATGGATATGTTTATGGATAATCTATTCAGGATTTTAAAACCCATGACATGATTACAACTCACTGGCCATCAATAATCAAATTACTCCTACCAGTTCTTTGTAAACCTTGATTTACCAACTTCATCTCTAATAACTTACTCCTATGCCAACCTTTGGTCTATCCCCTTTATCATACTATTGGACACATATATAGAATCTAGAAAAATTATTATGATCACCCAACACATCTTTCAAGGTAAAAACTTGTTACAAGCTTAAGGTAATTCACCTTCCAATGCACCACTTCATCTACCCAATCATCTGTTGTTAACTTGTAATGTGGTTTCTTCCCTTGTTCGGTGTCTTCTACATTTTTTCACATGTCAGCAAATATACATCCTTTACACGAAGCTTAACTATGTGCATAGACTCAAGAATCAACTACATTTTCCATAAAGTGTGCAAACATGTGAAACTCATTTTTGTGAAGACTTCAACCTTATGTGCAAGCTCTAAAGTCAATGTGTGAAGAAACAAGCACTTGTGAATAAACAAAAAGCTTCACTAAAACCTTTGATGGTCTAAACCAACACATGTATGATGATAAAAGTCTTGCACACAAAAACATAACCACATAAACAGTAAAATCAACACGTGAAAACAAATGGCTTGTGTGGTAGATACATTTTTTTGTTGATGTGATATTGCACATCCCTCGAGATTCTCCTGCATTAGAAGCCCCAGGTAAAAGAATCTTAAGGCTGCATGGAAGATTGATTCGGCCGCCCATGATAGCTTACTATTACTTGTGAAATTAATGAGTCTTCTTTTGGTCCTTAACCTTTCAATGAATAATCTATTCCTTGTACTCATTTTGTCAAGTATTTTTGTGATGTGTATGTTCAAAACCTATGCAATCTCTTGTCATTTATTTTCTAGAATATGCACTCTCCAATATATCTCTTCTTGCTCTTATACACTATATTTAGAACCATGTGCATGATAGGAATTTATATCAAAAACATTAAATATTGGTAAGATATCTATCCCTTATAAAAACTTGATCTAATATGCATTTTATGAGGATTTGCACAAAATCTTACAAGGACCAATGTTCTTGAGCTTCAATTTATTATATTTTCCATGCAAGAACCTTTATTTTATTAAGTGTGCCATGACTAAATCACCTTTAGAGAAACATTTTTCCCTTTAACACTCATTTGCATGTGATTTATATCTTCTATTGCTCTCTTCTAGTTACTTTTTTACTTGCCCATGAACTTCCTTCACATGTTGTGTGAAGTCTTAAACCTCTACATTGATGTGCTTATCATCTTCAATCTTTAACAAGTTCATGACCCATTTTGGAGATGTTCCATATACCACTTGGAATGATGGTCTCCCAATCAACTTGTTTACTAAGATGTTGTACACAAACTCTGTCTGTACCAGCAAAGAGTCCCATTATATAGGTTTTTCTCCCACTAAACATCTTAGAAGATTGTCAAGACTCTGATTGACAACTTGAATTTGATCATCTATTTATGAATGGTATGTAGATCTATATATCAACTACATGCCCAACTTATTCTATAGTATGCATCAAAAGTAAGTGAGAAACTCAATATCCCTATCTATGGAAATACTTTGCAACAACCCATGTAATTTGATTATCTCCTTGAGAAACAAATCAACTATCATGGATGTAATGAAAAAACTAACCAAATAATTTTTTTGTGAAATAAATGTGGTAATAAGCAACCATTCATAACATACTAACATGCTCAATGTGTCATATGTAATCCATGATGACACTCTTGGCATGCACACCAATGCATAAGCAAAGTATCACAAGGGAAATACTTAACCATACCATGGGGCAAGACATCATAGTTGACATGAAAAATAAGGCATGGAGAAGAGATAAGGTTTCAAAAACTACTAGAACACCTTCATAACACCTCTACTCAACCACCCCTTAAATTTCACAGAGTTACAACAAGCAAAAGGACTTAAATTGCCAAGGTTTGGGTTCCAAAATGAACTTGCAGGTAGGTCAGACTTTAGACCTAGGTTGTAACTTGTAACTTTACAAATTAGTTTGGATTCAAGTTTTGGGTCACAATTGCAAAATGCACCCTTGCAGAATTCAGGTTCCATCGACATGGTGCAATGTGAAAATGATCTGCTAACCATGGACTACGACCTAAGGTCTACTTCAAGCTCTAAAAAACATTTGCATTTAGAAATTGGCAATGTGCAAAAGATCCTCAATTATTGACACAGAAGAATCCCCAAACTTCAAAAACCATTTTTGGTTTGCACATCTACAAAGTGCAATCCAACTTTGAACTCCAAACTCTATAACACTTTGAACTACAGAAGATATTGGCAACTTGCATTATGCAAAGTGTAGTCAACTTCCAAACTCCAGACCAACTGCTACCTTAGACTCTAGAAGTTAGGTGCAACCTACACTATGTGATATGCATTGGGTTCTTGAACTCTGGTCCTACCTCACTTCAGGTTCAGAGGCTGACTACAACTACAAACTCAAACTAGTAACCCCATTTTGCAATGCAGCTCGAAATGCATCTCCAACTTATAAAATAGAATGTAGAAAAGGTCTAAGGCAATAAAAACAAGTATATTTTCCACACTCTACGAGCCGTAAATTCCTTAGTTTTTGAGCTATTTACAAATAGTATTGGGAATATGCTCAAAGGGTTGTAATCTCTAACTTGGCCACACAAGAACCTCCTGAAGTACATGATTCCCAAGAAACTAGGTGGTGAGAGAATTCAACTTTTTACACCATGATAGAAAAACATAACTAAAATAAAATAATGAATATATATATCAATCCTATGTACTCATCGTGTCAAAAAGATGGACAAGCTCTTGACACACAATCCAAGTACCCAAGAGATCTCTGAAGTCCCCAATGGTGGTACAACACTGCCCAACCATGTGGTACCCTCAGGTCCAACCCCCTGAACTTAGAGATAATCATAAGGGTATTGTAAACACACTCACACAGAGCAAGGGGGTATGGCAACACACAAGCTAATTAATCATGCATTCAATACTCATTAAATAAACAATCTAACTAAAATAAGGATGATAATCCTAGGAAATGGACAAGGAGTGTCATCACACATAGCACGACAATTACTATAAGGAAAATTATGACATTTACCAACTCCTAGAGTTGCAACATGCCCTTCACACTACAATTGAATCTCCACAAACATTCATATTATAAGGGAAACTCTTGGTTATTTATTTTATATTACGAAATGTAAATTGATTTTATCACTTGTTAAAAACTCTCCTTCCATTGTTCTGTCGATCCATTAGTATTGCAACAAATAAGAGAGATCCACTCCTTTCCAGTCCTATACCTCCATTCTAAAGGCTTATCATGCACAAACTTGGGTATGGCACAAAATCAAGGTGGAAAATTTTACAATGTAGACCAAGAGATGTGAAATTCTATTTGATAAAAGAGGCACTTTTCATTTCACAAAACAACACAATCATTTAAGCCTAAAATGCAATTTTATAATTTTCTTCAAAACATTGCAAAAACCATAAACTCTCCCTATCTCCATTAATGGAGTCACTTGCACTCTTTAACTTTTTCATATTTTGAATTTGAAAGGGAATGAAAGAATTGAAACTACCCTTTGATGCACAATCCACTCAACATCCATACTTTTCAACAAAATTGGGAGAAGGAGATTCTAGGGAAATTTTGCCATAGTAATGGCTTTATTTTGGACTTTTTAAATTTGAAAACCTAAATTTAAAACATGCAAACTACACTCACAATCTTTAAACCAATTTAACATCTACAATTCAAAGGCCATATGCAACCACCTAGTGTAGGCATGGCAATGGAGAATTTTATTTAAAACTTAAACTTTAAACAAATATTTAAAGAGGGAAACTAAATACCTTTTAATGGAAAACACACAAGGAAGCTTCTTTCCTTTGATTCAAAGCACTCTTCCAAGCAATATTTACCCAAGCAATTCCAATCACCAAGCAAACTCCACTTCCAACCAATCTTTTTCAAATGCAAAAAAAAAATCTTTCACAAAAGAGAGGAAAAATAAAAGAGGGAGAGTTTTCTTTTCAAAAAAATGCAAGATGAATGAAAAACACTTTTTTCCCTTTTATTCTTCATTCCCTAAACCCTTTTCCTTCTCTTTCATACCACAAATGGATATTACAAATATCCTTTTTGAAACTAAACATTTTCATTTAATAATTCTCAACTATTTAAAAAATAAGGCTAATGAATAGGAATTAAACCATTATTAATGATTTCCCTTATACATTAAATTAAATTACCTTTTTCCTTTATAACATAAATCTAAATTTAATTACCTTTTTCCTTTATGATATAAATCTATTTTCCTTACATAATTTATTTTAATTCCCTAAGGAAATTAAATTTATTATATTTTTTATGTAAAGAATAATAAAATACCATAGATTTTTCCTACCAAGCATAATTAAATATCTGTCTCATAGACATGGTGAACACACATTTTGAGATAATTTTAAATGTAAAGTGCTTAAATAAATCTAAACACACACAAAGGACTTCCACATACTTTACTAGTTAAATCACAACATACAGATCCTAGAATCACCATCAATTTGGATCGAGTTTACACAAGGATACACAAGATCCATCTCATACTCAATTGAGTGAAATAAAGGTTAACACGCATACCTTAACCCAATACAAATGTCTCATTTATAACCACCAATGGGGAATAACCTTGTACCTACACACTCAGTTCAAACATCATTCGTACTTACTAGTATAGTCACGACCAGGGGGTTTTATCACCAGAACACACAATGGAAGCACAAATTTATTCACAAATCTGAAATTATTTATTAACATAAAAAATATCAACAATTACAACTTATTGGCCTTCTAAGCTTCAGCCTTAGGCTTTACAATGCAATACCCACTGATTATGCGCTTACAACATCAAATCGCTTTCCAGCAATACAGAGATAACCCCCAATCAACTATCATCCGACCTCTATTCTGCAAGGAACAACTACAACCAACAACAACCAACCAACCACCTTAACAAAAATGAAAATAGCCTTTTTATTCTTCCTGCGTGAAAGTTAAACTGTTATGGAGTTACTCAGTCATGGAACTGAACAAACAGATAGCCAAATAACCACTTGACATTTCAAATTTTCCAATGGATTAATGATGATACTATTCAATTATTATAATAAACGCCTTTTGAGAAAATCCTATATTTATGAGTCTATAGGCAATTTATCTCTTCACGAACCCTTTATGTCTTTCTCGGCATCCCGACATCATATAGGAACTTTGTCGGTAAAAGTGAAACTTCGCTAACATAAGATTTCACCAATACAAGCTTATCAAAAAATTATTTGTTTTATAAACTAGGTAGTTTGTTGATACAATACTCCTAATCCATCAGCTCCTTTATTGGCAACTTTTCAAGTTTGGGAACTTAGACATTCCTCGATACACCTTGTCAATAAAAATGGCCCTTTGCGAACATAAGTTGTGCTAACACACGCTTTATCAGAAAATATTCAACCCCACGAACCTTGGACTTGACCATCCATTATCTTTATGAACTTTAAGTGTTTTAACTTCAACTTTATCGCTAATTAGCAAACTCCACTCCTTGAAGCCTTTATCGATGAAACTTGTCTTTCCTAAATCCTTGTCGGCATATCTTTCTAAAACCATGAACTAGTTCTCAAGAGAAAAGGTTTGTTGATACCAAGTTATTATCTATCAACTCCTTCTATTGGTAAAACTTACCCTTTCTGAGTCGTTCGTCGGCTATCGACAATGTTTGACAACCGTGAACTAGCAAATACTTAACATTTCCTTTCTATCGGTGATTTTTTTTAAAATTACGAACTTCCATCACTTCAATTTTCCATCGGCCAACTTCAAAATCAACCTTGAAGGATTTTGTCAAGGAAGTAGATCATTGATGAACTTAAGAGTTCACAAACTGGCAACTTTGCTGACTAAGTTCTCAAACTTGCAACTTCGTTGATAATGAAAAGAATTAATTCAAAACTCACTAACTGAAGGATTGACAACTTTGAACAATGTGAACGTCCCTCTAAGGCTTAGTCGGTGAAATCTCCCATCGGCAAACTAAGTCGTCGGTGAACTGAACAGTTTGCGAATTAGGAAATTCTCTGACTGGCTCTAACTTAGCCAATTTTTACCAAAATGAAACTAGGGATACCCATTTGAATCTTCTACATGATGATGCTCTTAATTTGGCCAAGTAAATCTTCATTTTCTTCTGAAACACAAAACTGACTTTGCATAGAAAACATAAACTGGAAAAACCAACTTAGAAAATAAAATATATTTTTGTTGACATGGGATTGCCAGTGAACCCGGATGCTCTTGCATCAACTACTCATATATAATAGCCAAAGGAAAGCATAAACACCCAACGTGGAATCACACCATATGAATCAACTAAGAATCATATCTAAAATGGATCATCAACCATAATCATAAAGATGCAATAACTAACAATAATCCATCATACCGACCCTTGTACAATAAACACATATGTACTATATATAAATATATCAAAGTAGTGGAATGGTAACATTGAAAGGTCCAACATATACAATCACAACATATACATCCATAGGCCAACGCCTAGATACCAATACAAAAACCCATTAAAGAAATCATTAATGACATAATAAAACATCATTATAATAATAGTGGCAAATCCAAAACAAAAGTCAACATATGACAAGGCACAAGAGCCAGAGGCATTACACTGGACATCATTCTACTTATTCAAAGGAATGAAATGTGTCATTTTAGAAAATCTATCAACAACTACAAAGATAGAGTCATTACCTCTTTGTATGTGGTAATCCATGAATAGTTCCTCCCATAATTTATTTAGTGTTCATAATGGCTTATACAATCCAATGTTTTAACACTCCTTTTGCAACTTGACATGTTCTATATTGCTTTAAAAAAATTTTCACATCTCTATGCAAACTCAGCGAATAGTACCTCTTCTCCAGCATGGCTTGTGTCCTTTCTATGCTAAATGACCTCTAAGTCCACCACTATGTAACTCCCAAATGTGTATGGAATACATAACTATTATCTCTTGAACAATTTTATCTCCTATCGAAAAATATTCATATGCGCCTCTATCTCAAGAACAAGGCTCTATGCATGCACATAATTGATGTAGAGGGAAAGGAATTTGCAGAAAAAGTACAATAGTTAGTGACTTGTTTAACAAATTATCTCTTCCTAGTAGCCTTGTTTTAAGACAAATCTTATGGTACAACAATTTTTATGGAGGTTCTTGGGAATTTAAACACACTTCCAGATAGCCTTTATGGAGATACAACTCCTACAATGGCAGCCTCCAATCTAAAATGTAAACCCTTCAAAATGGACAAATAGATGTCCTAATTAGCCCTATAGGTCTCCAAAATTGGGTTTTTGAGAGATAACACACTCACACGTACAAAAATGGTACAAAACCTACTTGAAAAGTGGAGTATGTTGACACAAACCTACAAACCCAATTTCATCAATTGGGAGGTGTTTAACCCCCAAAACTCCAAAATTCCTCTTTCTTCCCTAGGTAGGGTTTTGACAAGGCAATGAAGGTAAAAAATGATTTCTAAGTTAGTTTTTAGTTTCAAGACCTCTAACCAAGTGCATTAGGTCTGTATTGATCCTTGGCATCTCTAGGTACCAATTGGAGTTCTTAAAATTTTGTACAACGCTTGAAATTCACTATTTACCAGTCAAAAAGTACCAAAAATGCACTTGTACAACCTAGTTTTGAAAGAATGACTGAAATCCTCTAATTTAATTATTGAAATTAATTCATTTCACCTAGAGAATGATGAAAAACTAACTAATAATGCTCCATACATAAGAAAATTAGACATAAAAGCTTCAAATCTCATTTATTTTGCAAAAATGAAGGTATAAAACCCCGGTTCACGCCTTGCCAACATGCCTGCAACAAAAAAACTTGGCTTTCTCTTTGTTATGTCATAAAATGTTCCCCTAGGACTTTTACCTCCTAAGTTTAGCTCTTGAGTCCTTTAGAGTTAATCATGCATGTTTAAAATGAATCCCAGAACAAAATCCCCTAAAACCCATGTCAAATGGGACCTAGGGGTGAGTCCTAAATCTTAATTAGGCCCTAAAATAGGTCCCTAGACAAGGGCGCTTGTGCCATTGTCCTGCCCTATTTTTTTAGGGTCCCAATTTTAAATGACCACAAAGTGACCGTTAAAAGGTTTCCCTTTCTCGGCCTATTCAATTTAAATTACGAATGTTTAGCGAGGATGCATATTTAAGTAGATTAATGACTTCATTTTACAACTAGATGGATAATGCGAATTTGTAACCCTATGCTAAGGATATTCAAGGCTTTCATTGTGTTACAGAGCAGACTTGTGTTGTTATTGTGTTTGTTTGTTGCAGATTTGGCTTCATCAATCCATCTCCTCATGGCATGAAAAAGCTTCATCCTTCCATGAGGGTTTCACCTCTGAGGTGATGTCTATTTGTGCTTTCAATTAATCATTTATCATTGTTTTTGCCTTTGTCCTTCAAGGACATGCACTCTCTATCTAACAACGGTGTTGGAAGGCTTGAATGCCATTCCAGGGCTTGACTGAGGCAAGCTCCTAAACACCACAACCCCCAACCCCTCTCTTGTGATTGCAGGTGATAGGTATCGGATCTCGAAGAGTGGAGTTGCAGAGGAGTGTTTCAGAACATAAGGATCATAGATTTGATGGAAAAAGGCAGAGAAAATCCCTACTAAGGCTTGGGCACTAGTCCCTTTCCCCTCTAAGTTTGTAGAGCTAGAAATCTTTGGAACAGTGATAATCAGTAGCAAAAAGGGTTTGAAAACCCTTGATAAAAATACTACCTTGGGCTTGGGCACTAGTCCCTTTTCTCCCAACTTTTTAGGATTCCAAACTTTGAAATCCAGTATGTATCTAATCTTCGTTTAGTATCTCTGTGTGCGAGCATTTGTCAGAATTAGTCTATTTATTCACAATTTTGCATAATTAGGGTTTTAAGCTTAATCAGGCTAAAATTAACACATTAATCAATCAATTCCAAATTTCCCTATCATTACAAGTGAAAACCAACCTGTAATTGAGTCCTCTAGTAGAAGTTATGATTCAACTCGGTTAAATGTCCTTGAATGTGTGTAGTGAAAGGAGGATCTAGCTAAATCATCCATCAATCCCATCTTCCCCCTTTTTATACAGAACATTTTGGTGAGCCTATGTTTTTATTACATTTTGCACCTTGTTGAGTGTTATGCTTTAGATTTGCATTCATTTATTTCATTGTCATCATATTGCATTGGAAAATCTACAAAAAAAATTGAAAAATTTGAAAAAATCAAGTATCCTAGGCTTGCATTTTGACATAGTTTACATTATTTTCATTGCGTTTCATCTAAATCATTTAATTCTCTGATATTTGCATCATATATGATATAAATTACAGCATTACATCATTCTATAATCATTTACACTGCATTTTCATACTTCATTTGTTAGAATTTGCTTGAAATTGTACATTTTTCATATAACCTAGTCTTTGCAAAAGCTAGGGTTTGTGGTTAAAATCTTGTTTCATATATTACTACTCTTTTAAACACTCTTTAAAATCTTATTTTGGACTGTAGTGTTGCTGCTTTGTATGTATTTGCATCTTACTTTGGCATTTTAGAACACTTACATCGAAGAAAGCAAAAAAATTAAGCATTTTAGGTCATAAACAAGCATAGTTTTGCATCTATTTCCTTGCATAGGTGTTGAAAATCTTTTAAAATATGATCTTGCATTCATTTGAACACATACATACATTTCTTATTTAAACATTTTCACATCATTTTGCACTTTTGCTTGAAAACTTGTATGATTTTAATTACACATTGTGTATTCCAATGCTAAGGGTTGTATACACTTTCTTTAGACAAACTTATAAACCACTCATATTGCCTTGGTGTGTTGCATTATTTCATTCTACTCACTTGTTTTGTTGTGGACCCTATGTGTCTTTTACAACCCACTTCCCACAAATAAGTGTTTAAAGGGAAACAATCTCACATTACACAACTTTTCATCACAAAAACAAGGTCATGGAGGCATTCTTGTTATTCATCTTTAGAAGCTTTGTTTGCGTACATCATAGATGTTGATAATTTTTACAAATTCAATGATAAATATCCTCAATTCCTACAACAAATTGCACACATTTATGGCCTTGATATCCCCATGAGTTCTACATATGAAATTCTATGTTACATATCTGATTTTGAAAGTTTCACCACTCTCATGGGTATCTATCCTTCAATCTTAGAAAACCTCACTAATTTCATCTCCACAAAAGACAATGAATCTAAGGCAATGATCAAGGACATTTCATGATGACATAATGGACATCCTTTCTGAGACATATGAGGCAGATATAGCCCTGGGTGATTCATCTAATAAAAAGACTTATATCAACATAACCTCACTTGGTGAGGATATTTTGGCACAAGAAGAAGACATCATTGGAGCATTCCTTAAGAATACCCTATCATCCCTTCCTACTCTCCCTAGCCATGATGAAGCATTGGATGATGCAGGTTCTCTATGTGAATAACTTTTTCAACCTATTGACACTGAAAATTCATCAACCGATCTTCAAACACTTCTCAACTACATATTAACAAAGAAATGGATCACATAGCCTTACCCGAAGACCTATATACCTTGGAAACTACAGATAATTCAAAAGAAATAAAACAACATACTCCAACATTCTACAAACCAGTTGAAATGGGCATTTTCTGGCTCCTTCATTACCTCACTCGACTAAAATGGGTATCTTTCCAGCTCCTACATCACCCCGTTTGATTGACATAGAAAACTGTGACATTCCTTCTACACCATCATTAATAGGTACCTTTCCATTAACAATTCCTATAATTGTACCTTCACAAACTCAAGAAAATATGGAAGAAAGAAGAAGAGATAATGCTTTAACAGTCAAGGTAAAGATCAAGATCAAGGATAACAGGTAAGTATTTCTAACCCTGGTGGTCACCTATGTCATAGCATTATTTTCTCATTTATGTGGCCTCCCCTCTTGTGTTGTGTTCCCCCATGATGTATTATGTGTTTTTTAGGCCTCCTTGGATGACCCTTGATACTCTTGTAAGGTCAAGGATACTGGGAGACTGCCTTTGTTGTGACCATTCTTCTATTTTTATCATCATTCTTCTATCTTGCTTCTCCTCTATTTTATTGTTTTGTGTTGTGTCTTAGGTGCATAGCATTGCAGTTGATGACTTGGAGGCATCCTCCTATGTGATTGTTTCTAAGGCACTTGTTCTCCTCTCTCATTTTATTGTTTACCTTCTTCTAGTGATTCTATCTAGTTGGTGGATGACAAAAATAAACAACTAACTGATACGGACCGTGTGTCCCTTCAGCAAGCAAAGCAAAAATGGACCTAGTCCATACATGATTATGGGGTTGATTTATATATCTGACGCTTGGCTAGTAGAATCACTCCATGTGATACTTGATGTTGTCTTATCTTTGCTAACAAATCATAACAATACATCTACTCCGTGCACTTTGATTGTTTTTGTGTCTCACCTTGTTCTTACACTCGGCTCCAAGATGCTTGCAGTATAAGCCCAATGGCTATACTCAGATACGAACCCATTTGTGTAGCGTTGGCTTCTTTATTTTCATGCATAGCTTTCATGTTTTGCTTAGATTAATATGTGCTTGTGGGAACATTCAGTAATCGTGAGCACATGTCACCTTTGTGGTCATGGGCTTTGCAAAAGATCTTGTTCCCTTGTGTGTTTTCATCATAGTGCATTTTTGCATTTACATTTCAAATTGTGTATTCACACATTGTGTATTTCAACAAAAAGATGCATATTCATTCATATTTCCTTAAAATTTCACTTGCACTTTACATTGTAAGATTTTGGCATCATTTTCAAATTTGATCTGAGTTATTTTACACATTAAATTTGATTAGATTCCATTCATTCATCATTTTTCATATTTTCATGCTTTAATTTCATTGTTAGGGTTTCAAAAATCCTTTCATTTTCACTACATTTTGGCTAAACTTTCACCTAGCATTGCAAGATTGGTGTGTTGTGACAAATTTTGCTACATTATTTTTTATTAGTTCAGCTGGAAAAGAGGGTCCAAAACCCTTTACAAAATGGCCCCCCGGGCTACAGACCATTAACAAGCCAGAAACAACACATTAGTTCAGCGCATGAACAACAGACAAAAAACACCTAATCAAAAACAACAAAATCAACCAGAAACTAAGGATTGTCAATCATCCTAAACTTGGCTAGGAAATCCACCATGTCTTTATATTCTCCCAAGCTATCGAGCCCCACCTACTTGACCTTGTCATCCAAGTCCTTGACAGCCACGAAGATCAACGCCACCCGATGCAGGGCCTTAGCAGCAAACACGGCCATAATCTTCCACTTCTTCTGCATTCCCTCCATCTTCTTCTAGAGGTACCTTAGATCCTGAGTAGTCTTAACGCACAGAGAGCAATTCTCCTTGTTGTCTTGTCCCCCGGACACCCTAGCAGCATCACCCAAGTCCTCAGAACTGGACTTGTTCATGGAGGCAAAGTGACTCACCCCTTCAACTTCATGCACAGACTCAGTGGGGGTTTCTTCCCCTCCCTCCTCCATTATTTCCTCAACAAACTCTGAGTCATCAAAGATCTCCACCCCCTGGGGGGTTGCAGAAGGTTTACCAGCAATGCAAGTAGACTGACGAACCCTCAAGCTAGCAGCCTCCACACCTTCCCCAATACCAACAAGCTTATGCCCAGAATCCAGCTCAATAATTTTCATAGGCTCAACCATAGTCACAGCCTCCTTACCCTTCTTGTCTTTTTTCTCAGTAGCAGTCCCTTCATCCTCTGAATCCAGCCTATCTCTTTTAGCTGACTTTTTCCTTGGCACCGGGGTGGCACCTTAGTGGAGTTTCTTTTAAGAAGTGGCAAGGGTTCCAATAGGGATATCATCCACAGTACGGGGATCACCCTTAGGGGTTTTGAGGGAAATCTTAGGGGTCCCCACATAGGTCTTCACCTTGCCTTTAGAACTAGGAGACACACTCGGATGGGGGTCCTCAAGCAGCTTAACCTTAATTTGCTTCGGGGGGCACAGGGCTAGGTGGAACTAGTAAAGTCTCAGAATGAGGCCTTGACGAATCGAAACAAGCGGGTGGCCAGAATTTTTAGCCCTAAGCTCTCTAGCTGACTTGATAAAGTTATCTAAAGAAGAAAGAAGAAAAAAAAGGAAAATTGATTTTGATTTTATTTCTAAAGTGGTTAAGGAGAGCAAATTGGTAGTGGTAGAAAACCTTGAATCTCTCTTCCAACGTGAAGAACTTCATAATCATTAAGCAGATATGGCCCCATGGCTCTGGCAGCTTTTCTATTTTGAACCCACCGTGCAGCTTCACGACCACCTCCCCTCTCTAAAGAAAAGAGCCATATGTTTAGGGTCAGGCACCCTATAGTGTCTCGAATGTTTCTTCCCTCTAGTAGGAAGCCACATAGCTTGCCTAATCACTTCCTGAGACACTTGGAAGCCAATGCCACCAATCTTGACTTCTCCGGTTTCATCGTCCCAAGTCTCTGCAAACTAGCATGAAAGGTTCTCATCGTGGCCAACCATCCCTTCCAAAAAAGAAACCACCTCCCCTTCATGAATGATATGCCACACTATAGGGTCATGTTTGAATTCCTCCACAAAATTGGGTTCAATCTTGACAATATCTCTGCCCATTGTGATAGTTTGAAACTTGCAGAGGCAACTAATTTTGGAATTATTAAGGTAGCTAAAAATGAAATAGGTAGTGTTGAAAATAGCAAGCAACCCATTAAAATGGGAAATCCACAACAAGGAAATAATAATTACAGCGTAATTAATGAGGCAATACGCCATATCCTTTCCACTCAAAAACATCTCCTTGGGGAGAGAACTCGGTCGCCACCTCGTGTGATAGTAAACGTCACCAGCCACAGGCAGTAACCAAATATAATTACCCATCTAAAAAATTGTCCAATCAATCCTCCGTAACCTTGCCAACGGACCACACGGCGTCCTTTTTATCGAGCTATGCCCAACTACCAAATACCCCCTGGTCCTGATGTCCATATATCTTATGATTTGCCAACCTATCATCTCGGTTGACCACCTATCATCAAGGGAGGAGGTGGCATTACAACATTCCACGTATGCCTCAAACCCATGGCACTTAGGAATTCTAGTCCACTGAATGGACCACGGCCCATCCAAGGCACATCTACTCCCGCCTCTACAATTTTGAAAATTCTCGCTCATGTAATTTTGAAAATTCAAAAGGTTGGACCCGCCACTTCTACAAACCAGACCACAACCCTCCCTAGATTGGTCACAAACATAAATGCCATTCTCACCACCCTCCAACCAACACCAGAGAATGACAACAATCCCAAGCCACCTAATTCTTGTAGCTATCACCATCCTTCAGAATGAGAGTATGAACCTCTTTAGGCAGGCTGGACATACTCCTCCAGGAATGCCATCCTTCTCTACCACTACCCACATTGGCCAAGGCGTCCGCAACAACATTCCCTTCTCTCTATATATTTGAAATCTTGAAATCCTCCATTCTGTTGAGGAGTAATTTGATATCTCCCATGATGTCCGCTAAGTTCCACCTAATCTAGGTCGAACCTAGGGTAACATTAACCACAAGCTGAGAATCTCCTTCCACATGAAGAAGTCTGATGTTCAAAGAAATGACTAGCTTGATCCCCCACAGCATAGCAAACGCTTTCACCTCATTGTTTCTCTTTAGACCAATGTCACCAGCAAAGGCAGCCACAAAGGTCCCTGTGTCAGTTCTAATAATTCCTTCACTGTTGGCCACCCTCGAGTTCCCCTTAGCAGCTCCATCAAAGTTGAGCTTGAACCACCCTTGCTATGGTAAGGCCCATTTGGTCTTGGCCCTAGAAATTCTTTTAGAATTGTCAACCTAGAAATAGTCAGGGTTGGCATTCCATTGTTTTAAGAGACTCTGTTCTTCTCCTCCTAGGGAACTATCTGCAGCTTTAAACTTGCAAGAGTTGATGTTCTCCACAAGCAGTTTGGAGGACAGGAAAACTTCCTTAGGTGTTCTACACTTCTCCCTGAAAAATTGATTATTGCATTCTTTCCATAGGCTCGAGGCTAAATGGGGAGAAATTTGGGACCAGAGTTCCTTGGAAGCTGGCAAAACCAGTCTGAAGGGGGGCCTCCAATCCCAGACCAATACTTCTAAGTTGTTGTTCAAGGACCAGCTCAAATTTAATTTTTCAAAGATTAAACCCCACACCTCCCAAGCAAAGCTATAGTGAAGAAAGAGATGGTCAGTTGTCTCTTCCTCAGAACTGCAAAGAATGCATCTACTTCGAATTTGGAAACCCCTCTTTCTCACATTGTCAATGGTCATAATTTTGTTGTGCATCAGGATCCACCAGAAGAAATTGACTTTTGGTAAAAGTTTGGGCATCCAAACTTTCCCCCATAATTGATTCGCACCTAGATCTAACAACAAACCATTGCCACTTTTGACAGTAAACAAACCTTTTTTGTCCTTGTCCCAAATCATCCTATCTCTCTTGGGGAAGAGAGAGAATCTGTAGTCATCCAATTCCCTTTGGAGCCAAAGGGCTAACACCCTATCCTCCTCACCCTTAGGGCCATTAACAAACAAGACCATCCAGCTCCTGAGACCCCTGTTAGTCCTTATGTAATCAACCACCTTAGAGCCAAAGACCTTGTCGGCCCTGTCCGCAATTCTGCCATACTCCAACTCGATTAGGGGTTTGTCCTTCAGCCATCTGTCCTTCTAGAAGTTAATGTCCCTATTGTCTCCTATATTCCACCTAATGCCTTGACAAAGAAGGCCTCGGGTCTTGAGGATCCCATTCCAAATGACCGAGTCTTTAGGGAGGCCAGCCTCCGAGAGTAATCTCCTACCCTTATCCCCATTGAGATACTTGGCCACCATGATGTCCCCCCAGTCAATATTACCTTGAATAAGGTTCCACCCCACCTTGGACAAGAGGGCACGATTCATAAGATGAATTCTTCTTAGCCCTAGACCTCCCTGATATTTGGGTGTGCAAACCTTTTACCATCCAACAAGAGCAATTCTCTATTTCTCTTCAACACCAGACCAGAGAAATTTCTTCTGGATCTGTTCAATCTTATCCACCACAAACTTAGGAATCTTGAAGAGACTTAGAGAGTAGTAGGGAAGCTTTAAGGAGTTAGAACTTCCCTGCCTAGCTCAGAAGAGCCCCTTTCCATCCGGTCAGTTTCCTTTGCATTCTCTTCAACAGCCCTTTCCAAAATTCAGCAGAGACTTTAATAGTGGTAAAAGGGAGGCCCAAGCAGGTGGCTGGGAGCCATTAGCTCGTGCAGCCCAAGACTCTATTGATCTTTTGTTGTAAGTCATCTAGGGTATTCATAAAATAAATATGACTTTTCTCAAAGTTAATACTCTAACCCAAGACCTACTCATAGGTATTGAGGAGCTCCTTCCATCTTCTAGCTTCCACAACAGAGGCTTTCTTGAATAGAATAGTGTCATCCACAAACTGTTGTATGACCACATTCTAGGTAGTAGAGGCAGGTTTGATACCCTGGAGAGTCCCCTGCATCAACAAGTTACAAGCATTCCTACCCAGCACTTCAGCAAGCAATATAAAAAGATAAGGCGACAGGGGGTCGCCTTGCCTAGGACCCCTCCTAGAGGGAAAGAATCCTCTAGGAGAACCATTGACCAACACCAAGAAGCACACCATAGAAATACATTCTTTAATCATATTGACAATCCTGTCATTAAAGATAAATTTCCTAAGGACCTTTAACAAAAAATTCCCAATTCACTCTATCATAGGCTTTGGAGATATCCAATTTAAAGATCATACCTAAGTTGTTGCTCTTGTGGATGGAATGGATAATTTCAAGGGTAGTGATAGCCACATCCAGGATCTATCTCTCGAGAACAAAGCCCTTTTGATTCAGAGCAATGAGTTTATCCAGGAGGGGTTGCAGCCTAAAGACTAGGATTTTGGTGGAGACTTTGTACACCGTATTGCAGAGACTAATAGGCCTGACATCTGTCATAAGCTTAGCATCAAGTTTCTTCAGAATTAAGGCAATAAAGGTGTTGTTCAACTACTGTAGGAATCTTCCCGTCCTAAAGAAGTCCTTAGTTGCATTGAAGACATTATTCCCAACTATCTCCCAAAAGGTTTGGAAGAAAGTCAGGGGGAAACCATCTAGGCCTGGGGCTTTGAATGCACCCATGGAAAAAACAACAGTTTTGACCTCCTCCACCGAGATGGGTTTAGTCAATGAGTAATTATCATCCTCTGAAAGTATGTGTGGAATGACCTTTAACAAGGAATCGATGTCCTCGACAAGGGCACTGGTATGTTGGTCAGCTAGCAGAGATTCAAAGTGATTAGAAGCTAAACCCCCGATCTCCCCATCATCTTCAAGCTCCCTCCCCTACTCATCTCTAAGCATCCTGATCATATTTCTCTTCATTTTGCTACATTGTTGGACTGATTAAAAGGTTTTAATTTGATGCTCCTCACCATTCTCCTAATTTCATTACAAATTTTGTGCATTTACATTGAAAAAAGTGAAAAATTGAACATTTTTAGTGCATAAACAAGCATAGATTGGTGTTGTTTCATTGCATTCATCTTAGATATCTTATATTTCAGATCTTTCATTCATCTCCAAGCATATATTCATTTAAATTTAAATTTTTTGCATAATTTCAAATCATTGTGTAAAAGTTGGCATCTTTTTAATTACACAGTGTGTATTTCAACACTGGGTGTTTTACACATTTTTCACATTCTTTTTCACCAAAACCTTTAAAACCATCAACTTTGCCTTGTTGTGTAGTACTCTTTCCTCCTACCCACTCTATTTGTTGTGGTATCTATAGGTATTTTTACCTGATTTCCTCAAACAAGTGCTTGGGTGTGAAATAATCTCACATCTAAGGTGTATTAAGTATCATAAAACTTTGCAGGTCTTGTCTTATTAGACCTTATTGGACATTGATGTTTCAAGACATTTCATTATGGCATCTTCATCTCATTGCTCTTTGGTATCTTTACATGTATATATCAAAAACTTTGAGAATTTTTAGAAAATTTCTTAATATGAATCCTCATGTTCTCACTTATATAAAAGCTATGTATCATAAGGATATATTCAAATGCTCTTCATTTGAAATCCTTTATTATGTATCTGATTTTGAAAACTTCATAGCTCTCATGAATACATACCCTTCAGTAGTAGAAGATCTAACAAAACACATTGATAATGATGAGTATGAAAGTTCTTCTTCTCTTAATGCTTTGGAACTAATAGCTAAAATATATGATGATGATGATGATTCAATAAGTTATCCTATTCCTCCTATAGTTGAATGCTCAAGAACCTTGGATGAGAATATTATGGATAGCTCTACTTTAAGTTCCTTAGATATCACTAAAGATACAATCATCGACAATTCCCTCAACAACACCTTACCTTCTTTTCATTCCAATGCTCTCCCTAGCCAAGATGAAGCATTAGCAAATGAAGAAAGGTCCCTCACATTAAATCCTTTCGGGATGGATGTGGAGTTTAATCATAGTAAAAATAATGTTAATTTAATAATCACTAATAAACTTCTTCAACCTACTAAGGGGATAGTGAATAAGTATACTAATGTTCCTAAGATGATTGTGAATGGGGCACCTAGTGCACCTTCTTGCTTAAAACTGGTGATTACAGTTCAAGGTGATCGAAAACCATCTCGACCCCTGGATTACATTCTAAATTATGCAAGACAAATCACTCAAAGAAGTCAAGGTGTTCAACATATGCCACAACATCCCATGATTGCTCACACATATAACACCCACAATAACAAGAAAAGTAAGCAAGCACCACATATGCCTATCTCTCTTCTATGCTCACAACCTATGCTCCCTCCACCACCTCGTCTTACTCCTAAAAAAGGTCAAGAATATGATCTTGTCAAGCAGCTTCGTGCTACTCTGGCTAAGATCTCTCTTTGGGTTTTAATACAAACATCACCTACATACCATGGAATGCTCCAAGAATCTTTACAAAAGGTGATTGTACCACCTGTTGTTAAGCTGAATGATGTAGCATCTCTGTTAGATTATATGCATGTGACAAAAACATATATTTTTTTTCAACAACATGAATTGCCTTCTATCGAAGTTCAAAATCAGCATGATCCTTTGATTATCTTCATTACAATAAACAAGAAATTGATCAAGCAAGTTATGATTGATAATGGATCCACTCTTAATGTTTGTGGCATTAATTTGTACATAGGATTAAGCTTGATACCTCCTTGATTAAAGTGGATAGAATTAGCACTCATGGCTTTGATAATGTTGGGAGACAATCTGTGGGTACAATAACTTTACCTGTTGTTACCCCAAAAATTTAAACCCAAAATTTTCAAATTTTTGCACTTAAGGATTGATACAATCATCACTTTGCTCCAGTCTTGGAAACGTCTCTATAAATGTCTGTCGTCGGGCGGTTTTAATTTCACGAATCTTTTGTTTACCCGACTTGTGTTCTTAAGTTCTTGAAATGGCCGACTCCCTGACTTCTCCTTTGTGTCGGGGAAGTTCAAAGCCCATTGTCAGAAATTTTCATGTCTTGTGAACTCCTTCAAAGTTTTGAATCTACTCCGACCACCGACTAGTCAGCTTCTTCATGGTGCCCGTTTTCTGAGGTATCGCCAACCCATCAGTTTGCTCGTGTGATATACGATGAGAATGTCTTTTCAAAAGCTACGGAATGCAAGTTCAAATCTTAAGACCCGTTTCCCAAGATATAAAATTAATGATGCATTAATGACAAGTGTAATGAAGCTCGTTAAGATGGTGGCACAACGTTAATAAGTTTGAAAGACATCATTACCTATTGACGTAATTAAGTAAAGGTTGCAGTGCTCTCTGTGTTCAGTTTTCTTGCCAGCCAAGCTATTTTCAGAATGGGACTTCCAGCAAATAATGAAAACTGGGATGATGAACCTATGCCTAATTTGCAACCTAATTTACAATGGCCCGAGGAGGAGAAGATCAATATCATCTCTCAGCTGCACACAGTCGCTTGGAAGGAGAAAATTGGATACACTGAATACTATAGGACAATCAACGTCCTAAAGGAAGAAGAAGAGCATGATGAACTGCGCCAGCTTTTTATGGAGATACACCTAGAATTGGGGGAAGATTAATGCCACTTGTCTTGCATATTTGAAGTCTTTTTGTATTTAATGGTGATTACTACAATTTTGGTATGATGTAACAATTTCCATTTTGAGAAGTCACTTTCTTGATTACGATTACTCAAAAAGGACCGTTTTTGAATAGTTATAATTTTTGGGAAGTTATATAAGGGGAGGAGATTTCAACGGAAGGCATCTTTTTCCGGTGGCTGTCTATGAACAGTGGGGAAGAGGAGCAAGTTTATTTTGTATTAATTTCCAGTTATACTTTTCTTAGCTCTGTTTATGTATAGAGGCATTACAAAAACTTTGAGTTTTGGTTATATTGAAGAAATGAAGAATTTCTTATAGAACTTTGTGTCTCCAAGTGTCTTCTGTGATTGCAATTGTTCTTATGTCAATTAGTAATCTGTCTTCAATATTGCTTCTTTTATGTTGACATGTGTTAAGGTGGAATATAATTGTATCTCTCAATTAATTTATCCTTGTTTATGAATGTTGGATAAGTGGGCTGTGTATCGTGTATCCACATTCATTTCTTTCTGTAATCAATCATGCACATCTATTTCATGGTGATGGGTAGATGTTAATACACCTTTTTTGCTTTCTGGTTAAAAGCACACCCCATATTTTTATTCATTGCATATCTTAAGAGGGAGTTGTACCTCTAAAATTCAAAGGAAAGTTGTCAATCTAGTGACAACTTCTCCAACTATTAGTACTGTTTGTTCTTCTTGGGCGTCTTGAGTCATTTTCTACATTTATTCTAGAAGGACAAATCTGTCAACTAACACCTATATAGGTTGGACCCATGACGTTATCTACACTTTTTCATGTTATGTCTAGTTCACTTTCATATAATATGATTCTAGGCAGAACGTGGATCCATACCATGGGGCCAGTTTCGCCTACCCTTCATCGATCACTAAAGTTCATTTATCAAAACAAGCTCTACACCATTGAAGTCGATCCTGAACCAGATAATTGTTTACATATTGAAACTCAAAAACAAGTTGACAATCATAAGAGTCTAAACAATTTACGAGTAGATTCATCAATGCCTCTTGCCACAGATAATGTTGTGCAAGACTCTACACCATCAAATGTACTTTCTAGTGACAATTGGGGTTCATTAGATTTTACTCCCTCCTTTATGGGGGAATACAAAATAACTTTGACGTATCAAAAGTCGCATCGATCTCATCTAAGCAATCTTTGGAAACACTTGAGAAACCTAAAGTCTCCTTGGTAGAAAATAAAGACAATACTCTTACTTATACTACATATTATAACACCTACGAGGCCTCACCATACTCAAAAGAGATGGACTCCCTCTATGGTCGTGGGTTTTAGATTTTGTACAAAAATTGTGATTATGCAGGTAATGGATGTGGTGTAAATCAATAAGGATTCAAAGTACCTTTACAAGTTGCTAGAATTAACTACATAGTCAATATTGGATACCTCTCTTTGAAGCCCATTAAAGCCTCTCGTCATCCTAAACTTAATGTTAATACAATATCAACAAGACCAAAACAACACAGGAGATATCCTAAGCTGATAGACAAGAATTGTCCGCCAAGAAATATCCCATTGAATCAGGTAAGTATTTCTTCCTCTTTAAGCCACACTTGTTGTAGCAACTATTCTAGTTGCTCTCAATGGTGGCCTCCTCCTAGATATATATTTTGTTAGTATCATTTTATGTTCCCCCGTGATGTGTTATGTGTTGTTTAGGTGTCATTGGATGACCCTTGATACTCTTGTAAGTTCAAGGATACTGGGAGACCACCTCTATTGTGACCATTCTTCTATTTGTATCATCATTCTTCTATTATTCCCCTCCTCTATTTTATTGTTGTGTGTCGCGCCTCATCGGCATAGCATTGCGGTTGAAGACCTAGGGACATCCTCCTACATGATTGTTCCTAAGGCACATTTTTCTCCTCTCTCATTTTATTGTTTACCTTCTTCTAGTGATTCTATCTAGCTGGCATATGACAAAAAACAAACAACTAACTGATACGGACCATGTTTCCCTTCAGCAAGCAAAGCAAAATGGACCTAGTCCATACATAAAGACGGAGTTAATTTATATATCCAACACTTGGCTAGTAGAATCACTCCATGTGATATTTGATGTTGTCTTATCTCTCTAACAAATTCATCACAATACACCTACTCTGTGCACTTTGATTATCTTGTATCTCGCCTTGGTTACACTCAGTTCTGAGATTTTTGTAGTATAGCCCAACGGTTATACTTGGCTCCGAACTTGCAGTATAGCCTTGGTCCTTGATGTGACTGTTTTCATGCATAGATTTTATCATGTGATATGGTTGTTATCTTAGAGTAAGATATTCTAACCATCTTGTTATCTTATCTTAACATATCAAATCAATGTGTTTGTGAGAACATTCGGCAATCATAAGCACATGTCACCTTGGGGGCATGGGCTTTGTGAGAGCTCTTGTTCCCTTGTGTGTTTTCTCTCTACCTTAATGTGCTTGATATCGGTACATGACATCAACCACCTTAAGGTGGGGGCATATATAAGGTTATCTGTCTCATGATTTTGGTACTAACGAAGCGTGTTTGTAAGCCCTCCCCATGAGGCAGGATGTTGTATCTCTAGCGTGAGTACACATCTTTATTCATATTGCAAGCAAAAATCCCTCTCCGTGAGGTGGGATAGGATATCCTTTTATCAAAGAATCCCTCTGCAGAGGTGGGATGGTGTATCTCTTGAGATAGTGCACATCCTTTTATTTCAAAAGTCCTTTGCAGAGGCGGGGTTGGATCTAAGACTATCCTCCCTTAAGCATGTCTTTGGTGGTTGTTGTGGCATAAGCCCAATCATCAGGTGTGCCTGTATCATGCTTGAGATGGTGGGAACTTAGCAATAAGCTCCTTCCATCGCCTTGTTTGCCATGTTTAAGATGTATAGTGTGTCTTCGGCATGCTATACGACGCCCATGTATTTCGTGTGTCTTTCATGTGTTTTCCCCCTTGTGTGGCTAACCCCCACTTGGGCTTTGTATGGTGTGTTTTCCCCTCTTGTGTGTGTGTAGCAACAGGCTCCACCTACACTCGAGGTTTGTTTGGCGTGTTTTCCCCTTTGAGGTTTTATGTTGCAATTTTATTTCCATGCATATGTCTATGAAGATGTTACGAATATGTTATGAAAATGAAAATGAAAATGCTATATCTCTGTATTCATTGTGTTTTGTGTGTCTTAAATATTGTCTTCTTTGTGTTTTGCATGCTTGTTACTGTCTTCTTCATGTTTTGCATGTCTGCAATGTGTTTTCTAGTGCTTACCTAAGACTAGGGGCTAAAAATAGTCCCTCAATCTTTGGGTATGCCTTAGCTTCACATGCCTGGTGTGTTTGATGTGTTTTTTACCGTATTTTAATGCATTTATGGGTCGTAAGATCATACATACATTAAAGTGGGGGCTAAATGTTATGTCGTAAAATGTCCCCCTAAGACTTTTACCTCCTAAGTTTAGCTCTCGGGTCCTTTAGAGTTAATCATGCATGTTTAAAATGAATCCCAGAACAAAATCCCCTGAAACCCATGTCAAATGGGACCTAGGGGTGAGTCCTAAATCTTAATTAGGCCCTAAAATATATCCCTAGACAAGGGCACCTGCGCCCTTGTCCTGCTCTATTTTTTCGAGGTCCCAATTTTAAATGACCACAAAGTGACCGTTAAAAGGTTTCCCTTTGTTGGCCTATTCAATTTAAATTACAAATGTTTAACGGGAATGCATATTTAAGTAGATTAGTGACTTCATTTTACAACTAGATGGATAATGCAAACTTGCGATCTTATGCTAAGGATATTCAAGGCTTTCATTGTGTTTCAGAGCAAACTTGTGATATTGTGTTTATTTGCTACAGATTTGGCTTCATCAATCCATCTCCTCATGGCATGAAATAGCTTCATCCTTCCATGAGGGTTTCACCTCCAAGTTATATCTATTTGTGCTTTCAATTAAACATTTAACATTGTTTTTGCCTCTATCCTACAAAGACACACACTCTCTATCTAACAATGGTGTTAGAAGGCTCGAATGCCATTCTGACACTTAACTGAGGCAAGCTCCTAAACACCACAACCCCCAAACCCTCTCTTGTGATTGCAGGTGACAAGTATCGGATCTCGAAGAGTGGAGTTGCAGAGGAGTGTTGCAGAACATAAGGATCCTGGATCTAATAGAAAAAGGCATAGAAAAGCACTACCAGGGCTTGGGCGCTAGTCCCTTTGTCCTCTAGGTTTGCAAAGCTAGAAATCTCTGAAACAGTGATAATCAGTAGCAGAAAGGGTTTGGAAACCCTTGATAAATATACTACCTTGGGCTTGGGCGCTATTCCCTTTGCCCCCGACTTTTCAGGACTCTAAACTTCAAAATCTAGTATGTATCTAATCTTCATTTAGTATCTCTATGTGTGAGCATTTGTCAGAATTCATCTATTTATTCACAATTTTGCATAATAAGGGTTTTAAGCTTAATCGGGATAAAATAATCAATCAATTCCAAATTTCCCTATCATTACAAGTGACAACAAACCTGTAGTTGAGTCCTCTAGCAAAAGTTGTGATTCAACTCAGTTAAATGTCCTTGAATGTGCATAATGAAAGGAGGATCTAGCTAAATCATCCATCAATCCCATCTCCCCCCTTTTTCTACATAACACTCTTCCAAAAGAATGATAAAACTAATTTTTTCCAATGTTATTGAACATTCTATATCATCCCTAACTACCTACCCCATGCCCTAACAAACCATAGTTCACTAACTATGCATTAAAAACCCTGATTAGGTGCTTGGGGCTGAGTTACAGACCAAAATTTGAAATTTATAACTTCTTATTTATTCAAACCTAACTAGATACCTCCTGAAATGTAATTTAAAACCTAGCACAACATTTAATGCATACCTGGAAAAAAATTAAATGATGCTTCTGCACCATACTTCCAAGGAGCAAAAAGTTAGCTCATGAGCTCCTACTCATGAGGTCTGCAAGGGTACTCCCATGCTTACTGATGTTTGATTTAGTCATCCAAGTAGCATCTTCTATTGAATGACCTTTCCACTTCACTAAGTACTGGTATTACTCTTTATCCCTTGTCCTTTTGATAACTGCTTGTCCAAAATACCTTCTAGTTCTTCCTTGTTGGCTTTTGGCAACTGGTTTGCCCATTTCCCAACTGATATTTCCTTGCTCTCAGTTGTGTCACCTTCATCATTACCTTCTTTATATGGATACAAGTCTATAACATTGAAAATAGGAGAGATTCCAACACCACTTGGTAATTCTCTCTCATAAGCATTGTTAGAAAACTTTCTTAAAATCTTACAAGGGCTAATTTTCTTCATTTTTAGTTTGTTATACTCACCTTTAGGAAACTTGTGATTCCTCAAATGAGCTAATACCATGTCTCTAATATGAAGATTAACCTCTGTCCTCTTGAGGTCTGCATGTTTCTTGTATTTACTCACACTTGCCTCTCACTTTCTTCTTGACTTGTTCATGTACCTCTTGCATAGCAATGGAAAACCCCTCTCCCTCATCACTTATTTTCTCAAATTTTCCTATATCTCTTAACTAAAAAACATCTCTTGGATAGAACCATAGACAATTTGAAAAGGACTCATACTTGTACTCATGTTAGGTTAATCATTATAAGAAAATTATGCTTGTGGCAAGATGAGATCCCATTGTTTGGGATTGTCCTTTGTCAAGCATCTTAGTAGATTACCCAAAGTCCTATTGACCAACTATGTTTGTCCCTCGCTCTAAGGGTGGTATGTTGAACTAAAATTCAAATTAGTGCCCAACGTCTTCCATAAAGTCCTCCAAAAGTGTCCCACAAATTTAGTATCTCTATCTGATATAATGTCAGAATGTCATGTAATCTAACCACCTCTTTGAAGAAAAAATCAACAACATGAGTAGCATCACTTGTGGTTTTGCATGCTATAAAATGATCTATTTTAGAGAACCTATCTACTACATCAAAGATTGAATCATGGCCTCTTTGGGTTCTAGATAGACCCAAAACAAAATCCATACTAATGGAGTCCCAAGGTCTATTTGGGATTGGTAAAGGTTGATAAAGACCTGCATTTGTACTCTTTCCCTTGGCATATTGACACACTTTACACCTTTCTACAAAATTCCTCACATCTAATTGCATTTTAGGCTAAAAGGAATGAACACTTAGCTGAGCTAAAGTCTTATCTAGGCCAAAATGACTGGCAAGACTACCACCATGCTCTTCTCTGATTATTTTTCCCTCATAGAACTCTTTGGTACACATAGCTGAGATCCTTTAAAAAGTACTCCATCTTGCAACATGCAGTCCATCCAAGGTTATCTATTCCTTATGGTTGGTTGTTTACACACCTCATAGGATCCTTAGAAATCCAAACTAGATTTGTACAACTCCTTAAGTGACTCTATTCCTCCACTTTCTATCTGAATTTCTCTTATGGGTAAGTCTCTCCTACTTAAAGAATCTGCTACCTTATTGGCTTGTCCTTTTTTGTGATTGATAACACAAGTGAAATTTTACAAATACTCCACCCATTTCATGTGTCTTTGACTTAATTTGGGTTTCTTGGTTATGAACTACAATGCATGATTATCATTGAAAATAACAAACTCCTTAGGCATCAAATAATGTCTCCACTTCCTTAAGGCTTGCACCATGGCATAAAACTCAAGATCATAAGTTGAATACCTCATTTTTGCATCATTTAACTTATCACTAATTTGTGCAATAGGTCTAACTTATTGACTTAGGACATCTCCAATGGCTACCCACTTGCATCACATTCAACTTGGAAAACCTTGTTAAAATCAAGAAGTGCTAGTATAGGTTGTTATGTGATTTTCTTCAAAACTTGAAAATTTCATTTAGAAAAATTAGTCCAAACAAACTTTATTTTATCCCCTCCTATAGTGTTTATGAGTGGTGCACAAATTTCATTAAGATTTCTGATAAATTCCCTATAAAAACTTGCCAAACCATGGAAACTTTTTACCTCATAAGATGTTTTGGGAGTTGGCCAATCAGTTATGGCTTTCACTTTGTCCTTGTCCATCTTCAATCCACCTTGAGAAATCACAAAACTAAGGTACACCAATTCTGTCGTCATGAATAAACACTTCTTGAGATTGATCAACAATCTTTCTTCTTGCAATCTTTGCATTACTATCCTAAGGTGTTTAAGATGTTCTTCCTTGCATAAGCTATAGATTAGTATGTCATCCAAATAAATAATCACAAATTTACCTATGAAGGGCTTTAGAACTTCATTTATTAGTCTCATAAATGTACTTGGAGAATTGGTAAGACCAAATGGCATAACAAGCCATTCATACAACTCTTGATTAGTATTAAAGGCAGTTTTCCATTCATCTCCTTCCCTTATCCTTATTTGATGATACCCACTCTTGAGATCAATCTTAGAAAAGTACTTAGATCCACCCAAACAATTCATCAAGTCATCTATTCTTGGAAGAGGGTGTTGCAAGTATTAGGATAACTGGTGTTGTCATTGATGTCAACATACTCATGTTGCATTAATGAGAAGGATTAGATGAGCTGTGTGCTGAGGGTATTGAGAGAATTAGTCTCAATCAGGAATAGTGAAGAACAGTGATGACAAGAAGGCAAAAGTCCTCATTAGGTTGAGGATCAGAGGATGTGGTTTAAAGGGATTGTAGATATGAGTCTTGAGATGTTTCAGTCAAGATTTCAGAGGTCCACAAGAAGATCTGAAGAAGTTATGATCGCTCAAGTAGAACCGGTTCTCACAGATGTTCAGTGGTGACAGAGTGTCACAGATTGGTCCGGTGAGATCCAGAATTGCATTATCTTGTTCTGCGGATTGGAGGGAGTGTTGAAGAAGTCCATGTGAAGTGACAAATAGATTTTCTCATGGTTTGGAGGTCCGGAAGCACCTTTTCCATTATAACAGAGATGACAGACTGTGTTCTTGAAGTTCCAGATGAAGAAGAGAAGAATTCCAGTAAGCTGATAAAGTGCGGATGCTATTGATGACTCAGGAAAGGTTTTGGTGATCTTTGGATCGTGTACAATTGGTGGTCCGCATTAAAGTTAGAGTTTGCATTTGAAGAATAACCACGGATATTGGTGTTCTTCTTGAGACTGGCCGACCGGATGTATTACACGTCTTACGAATGATCTTGTAGGTGTTTGCCGACTTAGATGATTGTTCCTAAGTTGTTGCCTTGTATAAATAAGGGTTTGTGAATTCATTTTGAAGTGTGTCTTACGGTGATGAGTGTGACATAGCGAAGAGAAGTGTGAAAGGCAGAGCAGGAGTTTTTGGGCTTAAATAGAACTGATCCAGACATGGTAAAGATGTCAATCTCCAGTTCAAGTTTGTGATACTTGTTACTTTGTAGACAGTGTGTCTCTTGTAGGCAGTGTTCCTCTTTTGAGCAGTGTGCTCAGGTAGTGAGCCCTAATTGGCATGTGCCATCTATTTTTCTTATTCTTCTAATAGAGAATAATCCTTGGGTTAATCACCCTGTGGTTTTTCCCTTGACCGGGTTTTCCATGTCAAAATCTTGGTGTCTCATGTGTTGATGTGTATCTGCTCTGGTGTTTATGCTTTATGCTTCCATGAGTGATTAATTGATATGCTATTAAATAACAAAGAGGATTTAAGTGTTTGAATTAGAGCAAGTTTTTGTACAACTAATTCACCCCCCCTCTCAGTTGTGTGCCCTAGATCTAACAATTGGTATCAGAGCTAAGTTCCTCTAAAAGGAGCTTAACCGCTTGAGGAGATCCAGTATGTTGTCATACAAGAAGGATAGTCCGAAGTTTGATGGAACCAACTTCTCTCTTTGGAAAGGTCGCATGAAAAGTCACTTGGAGTGTATGGGAAAGGCATACTTGTCCATGGTCACAAAAGCATATGTACCTCCACAGGGTGGTCCGACAACTCTAAATGAAATCACAGATGCTAAAAACAATCTGCGGACCAAAGAGGCTCTTCTAAGCACATTAACTGACTCAAAGCTCTCAAATGTTATTAACCTACCAACTGCCTATGAGATCTGGATTAAACTGGAACTTCTGCATGAAGGAGATGAGTATGTTAAGAGTGCAAGGTTGCAGAGTCTCAAAGGGAAATTTGAAAGACTGAAAATGAGAGATGATGAAAATATTACTACCTTTATGCCAAGAGTAAATGAGCTGGTGTGTGGAATTAGGAATGCTGGTGGAGTTTTGGATGAAAATGAGATTGTTGGCAAAATTCTCAGATCCCTTCCTGCTACCTACAAAATCAAGGTTGTTGCCATTGATGAATTCAGAGCCCATACAACTATCACAAGAGACCAATTGGCTGGCAAACTAGTTGCATTTGAAATGACTGACTTTGGAGATGATCCCCCCAAGACTGAATCTGCATTCAAAGCCAGTGCCTCTGTGAAAGGTAAACAAAGTTTTGATCTGGAAGAAAACTCTTCAAGGAAGTTGTCATGGTATGATCAAGCAAAAAGAGACATGGAAGTAGAAGAAGCAGAAACAGCTCAACTTGAAGCCCTCATTGCAAAGAGACTGCCAAGAGGATCTGGTAAGTATGAAGGAAAATTACCCTTTAAGTGCTTCAATGGCAATAAAATTGGTCATTTTTCCTCAAGATGTCCGGAAAGATCTACAAGGTCAAATTCTAACAGACAAAGGTTCCAAAAGAATTGTTATTATGTTCATGAAGAAGATGATAATGAAGGAGTAATAGATGATGAATTAGAGATAGGAAACAAATCCAGAAATGAATGGGTGTTTATTGCCATCAAGGAAGAAGATCCAATATCCTCTGAATCTGTCAATCATAAGGTTGTAGAAACAGCTTTGGCTGCCCAAGTTGAAGATAAGGATGATTGGGTTATTGACAGTGGATGCTCTCACCATATGACAGGTGACAAGAACAAGTTCTTAGATTTGGAAAGGTATGAAGGAGGAGTGGTAAAGTTTGGTGATAATTCAGCTGGTAGAATCAGAGGAAGAGGAACTATTTCTTTTAATGGAAGAAACAAAACTGGTAATGTGCTGTATGTTGAAGGTTTGAAGCACAATCTTCTCAGTGTTGGACAGTTGGTGGACAAAGGCTATGATCTCCGATTCAAGGATGGCAAATGCAAAATCTTTGAAAGATCTGGAACAGAGATTGCATCCAGTATTCAAACTAAAGGTAATATCTTCCACTTGGTTGGTGCTGGTAAAAGTTGTTTGTTTGTTCAAGTTGATCAGAGTTGGTTATGGCATAGAAGGATGTGTCATATAAATTTTGATAACATCATCAAAATAAGCAATACTCAGGCTGTAAGAGATCTTCCAAAATTGGTAAAACCTACAAATAGTTTGTGCAAAGAATGTCAGCTGGGTAAACAAAGCAGAGTCTCATTCAAAAGCAAGGATCAGTCCTCTACCAGATTATTGGAATTAGTTCATACTGATCTATGTGGTCTGACAAGAATCAAGAGTATGCAAGGTGATAGATATTTCATGTTATTGATTGATGACCATTCCCGGATGATATGGGTTACCTTCTTGAAAGAGAAATCAGAAGCTTTTGAGAAGTTCAAAATCTTCAAGGCTATGGTAGAGAATCAAACTAGATTTAAACTGAAATGTCTGAGGTCTGATAGAGGTGGTGAATTCACATCCAGTGAATTCATAGATTTTTGTGAGAAGCATGGTATAAAGAGACAGTTATCTGCTCCTAGGACTCCACAACAGAATGGAGTAGTAGAGAGAAAGAACCGGACCATCCAGGAAGCATCCAGGACAATGATGATGAAAGCAAATGTTTCCCAGATGTTTTGGAGAGAAGTTGTCAGCACTGCAGTCTATACTCTCAATCGAGTTCAAATCAGAAGCAATACTGATAAGACTCATTATGAACTTTGGTTTGGCATCACTCCTACTGTGAGATATTTTAGAGTATTTGGTAGCAAATGTTACATTAAAAGTGATGAAGATCTAGGAAAGTTTGATGCTAGAAGTGATGAAGGAATTTTCTTGGGTTACTCCACTCAAAGCAAAGCATACCGGTGTTATAACAAGAGACTAAGAAAGATGATAGAAAGTACAAATGTGAAGGTTGATGAGGGAATAGAGAAACCCTCAAGGTTTTATGAGTATGATGAAGATGATCAAGATGGTGTTCTGGTTCAAGGAGCTCAATCCTCTCCTGAAAGTCAGATTCAGACTGATCCGGTAAATCAGGAAGAAGAGATAGGTTTGAATGAGCCTGATCAAGAAGCAGAAGTGCAAGAAACTCCCAAAGTTCCAAGGTATGTAAGACTAAACCATTCTGAAGATCAGATCATAGGTGACAAAAGCAAAGGTGTGCAAACTAGAAGGAAAATTGCTCAAAATTCAGATGAATGTTGTCTGATTTCAAAGATTGAACCTAAGACAATAAATGAAGCCTACAATGATGAAAATTGGACCAAAGCAATGGAGGAAGAGTTGATGCAAATTGAGAAAAATCACACTTGGGATCTTGTTTCTAGACCTAGTAACAAGAATGTGATTGGAACCAAATGGGTCTTCCGGAACAAACTAAATGAAGTTGGTGAAGTAATCAGAAATAAAGCCAGATTAGTCTGCAAAGGCTACTCTCAAATAGAAGGGATTGATTTTGAGGAAACCTTTGCTCCGGTGGCAAGAATTGAAGCAGTCAGACTATTTCTTGCATTTGCTGCCTTCAAAGATTTTAAAGTGTATCAAATGGATGTCAAATCTGCTTTCCTGAATGGTGACTTAGAAGAAGAGGTGTACATTGAACAACTGGATGGATTTTAGTTATCTGAGCATGGTGATATGGTCTACAAATTAAAGAAGGCACTATATGGTCTAAAGCAAGCTCCAAGAGCATGATATGAAAGGCTGGACAAACATCTTTTGAAGATTGGTTTCAACAAAGGTACTGCTGATAGTAACCTATATTTCAAAATTGATCATGAAAACATCTTGATTGTTGAAGTATTTGTTGATGATATCATCTTTGGAGGAAGAGACAGTATGTGTAAAACCTTTGCAAATCAAATGAAAAGTGAGTTTGAAATGTCGATGCTCGATGAAATGAATCTCTTCTTGGGTCTGCAAATTACTCAGACAAAGAAAACAATCTTTATCTCTCAGACCAAATATGTGAAAGAATCACTGAGAAAATTTGGAATGGAAGATTCAAAGCCAATGAACACTCCTATGGCAACCGGATGTAAGTTGAACAAAGATGATGACTCTCCTAAGACAGATCAGACAAAGTACAGATCAATGATTGGAGGATTATTATACCTCACTCAAACTAGACTAGATATAATGCAGGTTGTTGGTCTTGTGGCGAGATTCTAGGCTGATCCTAGAGAATCTCATGTCATGGCAATCAAAAGAATTTTTAGGTACTTAAAAGGAACAATTGAGTATGGTCTATGGTATCCTAGAGATCATAATTTTTCTCTTCATGCATATACAGATGCAGATTGGGCAGGAGATGTGGATGATAGGAAGAGTACAAGTGGAGAGCATTCTTTTTGGGAAAAAGGCTGGTTTCTTGGCTAAGCAAGAAACAAGAGGCAATATCCCTGTCTACAACTGAAGCAGAATACATTGTAGCAGTAGGAAGTTGCACTCAACTTTTGTGGATGAAACAAATGCTAAGAGATATTCAAGTAGAATATGAGGAGCCTATCACAATTTTCTGTGACAATTCAAGTGCAATAAATATTTCTAAGAATCTGGTGTTGCATTCTAAGACTAAGCATATATCTATCAAGTTTCACTTTCTGAGAGAGCAAGTGAACAAGGGTGAAGTTAGATTGGAGTATGTGCCTTCCAAGGATCAACTTGCAGATATTTTTACTAAACCTCTTCCCAAGGACTCTTTTGAGTATCTCAAAGAGAAGTTAGGGGTTATTGCCCCTCCGGTGATGAACTAGGATGCACTGATGTGCATCAGTCTGGTGGATATCACAGTCATATCTTGTGATCCGGATTGATGATGGGGAGCTACTACTCAGGGGGAGCAGCTGGTATGATTCTGATGTGTTAGAATTGCAAGTATGAGCCCTTTGCCATTGATGTCAAAGGGGGAGAGAAGACATAAGAAAAACAAATGGTTGATGATCAAAGGGGGAGCAGTAAAGGAAGAGAAGACATGTGAAGAGTTGTTGCTGATAGGGGGAGCTGTGACAGAAAGGAGAAGTTCTTGTCTTGATGTTTTTTCACATCATATGTTGCCATCAATGACAAAGGGGGAGATTGTTGCAAGTATGAGGATAACTGGTGTTGTCATTGATGTCAACATACTTATGTTGCATTAATGAGAAGGATTAGATGAGCTATGTGCTGAGGGTATTGAGAGAATTAGTCTCAATCAGGAACAGTGAAGAACAGTGATGACAAGAAGGCAAAAGTCCTCATTAGGTTGAGGATTAGAGGATGCGGTTTAAAGGGTTTGTAGATATGAGTCTTGAGATGTTTCAGTCAAGATTTCAGAGGTCTACATGAAGATCTGAAGAAGTTATGACCGCTCAAGTAGAACCGGTTTTGACAGATGTTCAGTGGTGACAGAGTGTCACAGATTGGTCCGGTGAGACCCAAAATTGCATTATCTCATTCTGCAGATTGGAGGGAGTGTTGAAGAAGTCCGTGTGAAGTGACAAATCAATTTTCTCATGGTTTGGAGGTCCGGAAGCACCTTTTCCATTATAACAGAGATGACAGACTGTGTTCTTGAAGTTCTGGATGAAGAAGAGAAGAATTCCAGTAAGCTGATAAAGTGCGGATGTTATTGATGACTCAGGAAAGGTTTTGGTGATCTTTGGATCATGTACAATTCTTATTGGTGGTTCACATTAAAGTTAGAGTTTGCATTTGAAGAATAACCATGGATATTGGTGTTCTTCTTGAGACTGGCCGACCAGATGTATTACACGTCTTGTGAATGATTTTGTAGGTGTTTGCCGACTTAGATGTAATGTCCCCTTCTAGATTTGCCCTAGATTAAACCCTACAATCACAATTATGATACATTAGGGTTAGGGAGATGACTTACAAGTAGTTATTTCTTCATTATGCTCTTGAATAGAACTCCTGCAATCATCACATAGAGAACACAAGTACAATATATATACATATAAACTAATGCCATTATTAGGGTTAGCTGCAAATATATCAAATTCATAATACAATTCCAACACTATCGAGATAGGGACATGATAGGTTTGACCTAGCCAACCCATACTAAGCCCAAGAGCAGAACTTTGGCCCTCCTGGCTTTGGTGGCAAGACTTAGACATCCACCAAAGTGGGGTACTTAGCAGAATGCTGGTCTTACTTCCATATCCATGCCTTATCACTTATAATTAATAACTCATCATGGTTGGAATGGTATGGGGATCATAGCGGAGTTCTCAGTTTATCCAATCTAAGCCCAAGAGCGGGACTTTGACCCTCTTGGCCTTGATGGCAGGGCTTTGACATCCATCCAAGGTGGGGTACTCAGATGGAAACCTTATACCCTCTTACCTATGTCTCCTTCCCTTCCTCCATGATGAGGTTTCATATATTTTATATCTAAAAGATATTGAATGCATAATAAAACAATATCATATACTGTATTATTATCTCGTATTCTATACATGATTCATTATACAATGTAAATTGCAAGGGATATTAATTCTTGATTGCAACTATATTATCAGACTTACAAATTATTATTAATATATGTTACTTACTCTGTTTCTTAAGTTCTTTGGTTGTTGCTCTTTCTGCAGATCTGACTAAATCTCTGAATGCTACAGTCTGCCTTTTATCTCTTACTTCTAATACTTTTAATATTTTCTAATGTCTTCTTCTCTGTATTGAATACTATAATATTTCTGCTGCTTGCCCTCTCTGAAATGCCCCTCAACAATGATATATATATATATCTCATGTTTGAATGAATGCATCACTTCCAAGAGTGGCGTCCTTCCACCAAATCGCATCTCTTAATAAATGGTTTGTTTATCCTTATGGAGTGCTGCATTAATTCTGATTATTTTCTTAAACAAATCACCGCTTAGGAGACGCTTTGTCTTGTGTGTTAGATAATAATAATATTATGATATAAATAATTGCTGACAGGTATTGATGCATATATTTGATCAGGTTTATGACAGTCCGCCCTTCCTAAATTTGCTTGTCCTCAAGCAACTTAGACTTGGATGTTTAAAGATATCTTCTCCTTCCCACGTAGCATCTTCCTCTGGCAAACCTTTCCATTTGATCAGGAACTCAGAAATTGTTTTGTTTCTTAATCTTTTTTCTCTCATATTTAGCATTGCTGCAGGTTCCAATATTAGTTTGCCCTCATCATCAATTGGGGGTAATTCTACACATGGAATGATTTGTTGCCCAAGGACCTTTTTTAAGTCTAGATACATGGAAGATATTGTGAATTCTGCTACTTTCGGGCAGCTCCAATTCATATGCTACTTCACCTATTCTCCGTAGGACTTTATATGGTCCATAAAACCTGGGTTTTAGCTTTTTCGTTCCACTAGTTTTGATCGAAGATTGCTTATATGGTTGGAGTCTTAGAAAAACTAGATCTCCAACTTCAAATGTCCTTTCTACCCAGTTTCGATCAGCATAGATCTTTTGTTGGTTTTGAGCATGGTGCAAATTGTCTTTAAGAGTACGTATAATGTCAGTGCTTTGTTGTATGAAGTCCTGGGCTCCGGGTACCTTGCTATCTTGGATGATCAAGCTTCCAAAAGAAGTGGCTTCATAGCCGTATAGGGCCTTGAAGGGGCTCATACTGATTGACATATGGTGGGTGGTATTGTAGCAATACTCCCCTAAATGCAACCATCTAAGCCATGCACTTTGTTGGCCTGTGACATAATTTCTTAAGTACCCCTCTAACCATTTATTGACTATCTCAGTTTGTCCATCTGCCTAGGGATGGTAACTCGTGCTAGGAGTGAGATCAGTCCCTGCTAATCGGCACAATTCTTGCCAAAACTGACTAAGGAAGCGGCTATCTCGATCACTGATTATGTTCTTGGGTAAACCATGCAATCTAAAGAGCTCTTTGAAGAATACTTCGGCTATTTGTGGTGCTCTAAAGTTAGTTGATATTGCAAAGAAATGTGCATATTTTGTTAATCGATCCACTATCACATATATGCAATCTTTTCCCTGTACCTTGGGTAACCCGGTGATAAAATCCATCAAAATACTTTCCCACTTTTGATTCGGGACTGGTAATGGTTGTAATAGACCGGCTGGATGATTTTGTTCAGTTTTATTTTTTTGGCAAGTCATGCACTCTTGGACATATTTCAAAACATCCTTCTTGAGCCCTTTCCAAGAATATCTTTCTCGTATTTGTTTATAAGTTTTATAATATCCAGGATGTCTTGCTAAGGGGTTGTCATGATACTCCTTTACAATTTTTTCTTTTATTTTGGAATTGGGTACAAGGTAGATTCTATCTTTATATAGAATGAGCTCTTCAACTACCTTATACTCATTATGTGATATATTCCCATCAAGAATCTCGCTGGCTTGGGGATCTTTAGCATACTCCACAATAATATCATTTTTCCAATCCCCTACAATGCTAGTTATGGTGTTTAAGTGGAGTCATCGAGATAATGCATCTGCTACAACATTATTGGTTCCTTTGACATACTCGATATCAAAATCGTAGGCTTGGATTTTGCTCACCCACTTGTGTTGGCGATCATTGAGGTCTTTTTGATTCATGAAGAATCTTAGGCTATTATGATCAGTTTTGACATTGAATTTTCCACATACCAAATACTGTCGAAATTTGTTTAGAGCATGCATAATAGCCAGCATTTCTTTATCATATATAGAGTAATGTTTTTCTGTGTTTGTAAGCTTACGACTTTCAAAGGCTATGGGGTGTTTGTTTTGCATAAGCACTGCCCCAATTCCTTCTCCTGAAGCATCGCATTGTAATTCAAAGGGTAAGGTGAAATCTGGAATAGCTAAGACGGGACATGAACTCATTGCTTCTTTTAACTTCTCAAAGGATTGTTGTGAGGCTTCATTCCATGCAAAAGCTCCCTTTTTGGTTAAGTCTATTAGGGGAGCGGCAATTTTGGAAAATCCTTTGACAAAGCGTCTGTAGTAGCTGCATAGACCCACAAATCCCCTAAGTTGAGTCAAGGTCTTAGGTGTTGGCCAATCTTTAATGGCTTTAATTTTTTCCTCGTCCACGCTTACTCCTTCTGCACTAATTTATGACCTAGATAAAGGATCTCCTCTAGGCCGAATTCACATTTTGAGGCCTTGGCAAACAAGGATTCAGATTCCAAGATACTTAGAATTTCTTCAATATGCTGAAGGTGCTCTTCCCATGTCTTGCTATAGATAAGTATGTCATCAAAGAATATAAGTAGGAATTTCCTTAGTTGCTTACGGAAAACATGATTCATGCATGATTGGAAGGTGGCAGGGGCATTTGTAAGGCCAAAGGGTAAGACTAAAAACTCGAAATGCCCATAATGACACCTAAAGGTTGTTTTGGGTATATCTTCCTCCCTCATTCAGATTTGGTGATATCCTGATCTTAAGTCGATCTTTGAGAAGTATTGGGCCCCATGGAGCTCATCTATTAATTCATCTATCCTAGGTATGGGGTAATGATTCTTTATCATTTTTTTGTTTAGAGCTCTATAATCTATACACATCCTCATAGTTCCATCTTTCTTTTTTACCAATACGACCGAGGATGCGAAAGGGCTACTACTAGGTTGAATATATCCCATTTCCAATAATTCCTTAATAATTTTTTCAATTTCTTCCTTAAATTTGTGGGGATGCCTATAGGGAGTGGTAATTACTGGTTTGGCACCAGTCTCCAATTCTATAGTATGCTCAAATCCTCTCTTTGGGGGAAGGCCTGGTGGGATGTCTTCGAAAATTCTCTTGTGTTTCCTTAGAATAGGTTGAATATCTATGTGGATTGCTTGACTTTGAGGAGAAGATCTATCCAGAATCATACATTGTGCAACCCATTCAGCTTGGCTATGCCTAAATATTCTTTCCATTTTCTTACATGAAACCACTTTTGGGGATCCATTAGGTAATCCTTTTAATGTGACGTCTTGTCCATTGTGTTGAAAACAAATTTCCAAATTTGGATGATCCATGGTGAAACGTCCCAAGGAGTGTATCCAAGGGGTCCCTAAGATTACATCATTTTCTAGATTTACAACATAAAAATCTTTTTTAATGGTATGCTTTCCAAAAGTGATTTCTAAATTGGGAATTACTTGGGTGCATTGGTCTATAGATCCATTTGCTAGAGCTACTTTGAATCCCTTGAAGTTTTTGGTTTCTAATTTCCTTTTTGTCACTAGTCTTTTGTTAATAAAGTTATGTGAAGCCCCACTGTCTAATAGGGCAATTACCTTTTGTCCTTTTAGGGTGCCTCTAATTTTGAAGGGTCGGTGTTCATTGTTTTGAGAGATGGCAACTAAGGACCCGTGTTCTTCTTCCTCCATTCTTGCCTTTTTACTAGGGTTTCCTTTTGTCTCATCATCGAACGTTACTTCTATGTTATGCATTCTACTTCCCTTATCACATATGTGTCCTTGTTTCCATGGTTCTTTGCATTTGAAGCATAACCTATTCCTTTTTAATTCGTCACGTTGGTTTTTGAGGTCCATTCCTTTGCAATGGTGTCCACGCTCCCATGGCTCTTGACAATGATAGCATGGTTTTCCCCTTTGGGATTCCTTTTTATGCCTTGCATCTCTATAATGGTATTTGGAATGGTGGTTAGTGCTCTTGGATTTATCTTTTGTAGGTGGGGTATCCATACTTAATGCCTGTTGAATGGCATCTTTTAGTGTTGAAGGATTGAGAGCACTTACCAATCCCTTGATAGAATCTGTTAGTCCTTGGACAAATAGGTATGTTAACCTTCGTTGAGATACCTCAGGCACCATTACCGCAAGTTTTTGGAACTTGGTCACGTATTCTTTCACGGTTCCTTGCTGTCTTAGGAGTGTCAGTTCTCGAAAATACCATTCGGGATGCTCGTGATCGAATCTTTGGATGAGTTCTTGTGTGAACTCATCGTAGGATGTTATGTTTTGATGATTTTTAGTAATGAGACCGTGATGCCACCAATCATGTGCCACCCCTTCTAAGTGGAAGACGACAAATGTTATTGCATTCCTTTCTATCATAGGGCTAAGTGTAAAGTATGTGTTTAATGTTTGGACCTAAGCACGTGTTGTTACCTTGCCGGATCCATCAAATTTTGGGACACTCATCTTACTAATTCTTTCCTTTAGGTCTTTGTCAGGTTTTACTCTTTTTTGGTTTGGTTTGTCATGTCTTTTGGCATCACAATAATCTTTAAAAGAGACATCTTTCTTAATAGCAGAGCTGAGTTTTGAGTAAGCTTCTGCTAGTTCTTCTATGCTATTTGCATTTTGATTGGTTTCTCCCTCATCCTCCACCTCTCTTTCTTGTGCTAGGAAAGAGGGTCTAGTGGGTCGAGTGGTTGAGTCTTTTATGGAGTTATTATTTTCAGAATGATTTGAATGAATAACTCTTTCATCATTTGTATTACTATTGTTAGTTAGATTTTGGATTGCTTTGAGGAAGAGCTGAGTGTTTTTTTCATTTTTCTCCATTAAAGCTTGTGTGAATGTTCTCAAGTCATTGTTCCCTTGTTCACCCATGGTGTAGTTAGGTATAGAGTTATTAATTGAAGCTAGTTTCCTCTTTTCTCTTTCCAAAGCTCTTTGAGCCCTTTGACTATTTTGCATCAACAATTCTTTCACGGGATGGTAGGATTATGCTCTGATACCATTTGTAATGTCCCCTTCTAGATTTGCCCTAGATTAAACCCTACAATCACAATTATGATACATTAGGGTTAGGGAGATGACTTACAAGTAGTTATTTCTTCATTATGCTCTTGAATAGAACTCCTGCAATCATCACATAGAGAACACAAGTACAATATATATACATATAAACTAATGCCATTGTTAGGGTTAGCTGCAAATATATCAAATTCATAATACAATTCCAACACTATCGAGATAGGGACATGATAGGTTTGACCTAGCCAACCCATACTAAGCCCAAGAGCAGAACTTTGGCCCTCCTGGCTTTGGTGGCAAGACTTAGACATCCACCAAAGTGGGGTACTTAGCAGAATGCTGGTCTTACTTCCATATCCATGCCTTATCACTTATAATTAATAACTCATCATGGTAGGAATGGTACGGGGATCATAGCAGAGTTCTCAGTTTATCCAATCTAAGCCCAAGAGCGGGACTTTGACCCTCTTGGCCTTGATGGCAGGGCTTTGACATCCATCCAAGGTGGGGTACTCAGATGGAAACCTTATACCCTCTTACCTATGTCTCCTTCCCTTCCTCCATGATGAGGTTCCATATATTTTATATCTAAAAGATATTGAATGCATAATAAAACAATATCATATACTGTATTATTATCTCGTATTCTATACATGATTCATTATACATAAGTAATGTAAATTGCAAGGGATATTAATTCTTGATTGCAACTATATTATCAGACTTACAAATTATTATTAATATATGTTACTTACTCTATTTCTTAAGTTCTTTGGTTGCTGCTCTTTCTACAGATCTGACTAAATCTCTGAATGCTACAATCTACCTTTTATCTCTTACTTCTAATACTTTTAATATTTTCTAATGTCTTCTTCTCTGTATTGAATACTATAATATTTCTGCTGCTTGCCCTCTCTGAAATGCCCCTCAACAATGATATATATATCTCATGTTTGAATGAATGCATCACTTCCAAGAGTGGCGTCCTTCCACCAAATCGTATCTCTTAATAAATGGTTTGTTTATCCTTATGGAGTGCTGCATTAATTCTGATTATTTTCTTAAACAAATCACCGCTTAGGAGACGCTTTGTCTTGTGTGTTAGATAATAATAATATTATGATATAAATAATTGCTGACAGGTATTGATGCATATATTCGATCGGGTTTATGACATTAGATGATTGTTCCTAAGTCGTTGCCTTGTATAAATAAGGGTTTGTGAATTCATTTTGAAGTGTGTCTTACGGTGATGAGTGTGGCATAGTGAAGAGAAGTGTGAAAGGCAGAGCAGGAGTTTTTGGGCTTAAATGGAACTGATCCAGACATGGTAAAGATGTCAATCTCCAGTTCAAGTTTGTGATACTTGTTACTTTGTAGACAGTGTGTCTCTTGTAGGCAGTGTGCCTCTTGTGAGCAGTTTGCTCGGGCAGTGAGCCCTAATTGGCATGTGCCATCTATTTTTTCTTATTCTTCTAACAGAGAATAATCCTTGGGTTAATCACCCCATGGTTTTTCCCTTGACCAGGTTTTCCACGTCAAAATCTTGGTGTCTCATGTGTTGATGTGTATCTACTCTGGTGTTTATGCTTTATGCTTTCATGAGTGATTAATTGATATGCTATGAAATAACAAAGAGGATTTAAGTGTTTGAATTAGAGCAAGTTTTTGTACAACTGATTCACCCCCCCTCTCAGTTGTGTGCCCTAGATCTAACAGAGGGAACCTATACCTAATTGTAATCTTGTTAATTACTCTTGAATCTGTGCACATCCTCTAATCTCCTTCTTTCTTTGGCACCAATATAGTTGGTACTGCACATGGGCTGATACTTTCTTTTATCAAACCTTTTTCCTACTTAAGGTGTTTGTAACTTTATTGGTTACACTATCTTTATGCTTCACTACAAAAAGAGTAACCTTACAAATATTTACCCACCTCATATGTCTTTGTTTCAACTTCACTTGACTATTAATGAATTTAGTGCTTGGTGGTTGTGTACAACACAAATTCATTCAAAAACAAGTAATTTCTCCAATTGCACAAAGATTGAAAAATGGCATAGAATTATTGGTCATGGGCAAACTAGTTATGCTTGGCGTCATTTAATTTCTCATTAAAGTATGTGATTGGTCTACTTTCTTGGCTCATAATTGTAGCAACTGCCTTACTACTACCATTAAAATTAACCTAGAATTTTTTTCCAAAGTTCAAGAGCACAAGCACTGGCTCATTTGTTATTTTCTTCTTCAAGAGTTCAAAACTCTTGGTGGTAACCTTTTCACATGCACTACATCAAGGGTCCACAAATAACACCAATTTTGTGTATGATCTTTCTATAGAAGCTCCCTAATCCATATAAACTATGAACTTTCATTGCACTCTTTGGTTCTCAATAATTGCAAGAATGTTCTCCATATGCATATGCAATTCATACTAAGATATGATGAATCCCAAGCATGTTATCTCCTTCTTCATGAAGCTACACTTCTTCAGGTTCATGCTCAACTTCTCACTCCTTGGATTTTGATCTAATGGTACCCACTCTTGATATCAATCTTCAAAAAGTATTTTTCACCACTTAGACAGTCTAGAGATCATCCATAGATAATGATGGAAATTGGTACTTGATGGTGATCTTGTTTATTCTGTGGGAGTTTGTACACATCTTGCAATCTCCTCTTTTCTTTAGCACAAGTACTACATGTAGTATGCAAGGGCTCATACTTTCCTAAATTAGACCTCATTTTAGTAATTTTCCACTTGCCTATTCAATTATGTGCTCATATATGGGCTCATCTTATGTAACACTTTTCTTGGTAAATTAGAATCTAGAATAAGATCAATGTATTAGGATATGTTGCAAATTGGTGAAAATTCTCATGGTATTTGACCATCCATCACATTAGCAAATTCTTTGAGTAGTACTTCAATCTTAGGCTCCTTGGAACTATATGATTTTGTTTTCTCTCCTTTTTTATGTGTTGTCTTAACTACTAATTCATGAAAATTCAACAAATCTCTTAACTCCGTAAGAAGCTCTTATTGAAATAAAAATCTCTTTTCCCCACATTCATCTTTATCCTTCATTGGAAACAATTCAAAATTCTTTCCATACTTCATGGCAATGAAGGTGTTCTTCCTCCTGTTATATTTCACATATCAATCATATTGCCAAGGTTTACCCAAGAAAACATGACAAAATCCATTTGGATAACTTCACACTATACTTCATTTATTGGTCCTCCAATGTGGAATGTAGCTTGAAACTATTCTCTTAGTGTGAGTCATTGTCCCTTTTGGAACCAAGAGACTTCATATGGTGTGGGATGCCTAATGGTATTCACCCCCAACTTATAAACCATTTCCATAAACACTAAGTTGTTTGTGCTACCACCATTAATAATCAACTTACATCACTTTCTTCTCGACTCACATTTAGTTTAGAAGATGTTCTACCTCAACCATAATTCTTTATCATTAAGTGTGAAATTTAGTAGAACCTTGCATAGTATCAAAATTTTCCTAACCTATAGAGAAATACTTTCTGCTTCATTTCCTATCTCTTCTTGGCCTTGCACAACATATGCATTTCTCTATGCAACCTTGCTCTTGCACAACATCTAGACACTCAAACACCCCATGATCTACTTGTCCATATCGAAAGCAAATCTCATTGAAGCCTTTTCCATGACCTTAATTTCCTCTTCCTCCACCCTTCCTAAAGGTCTAATCATCCTTTGAGATATTTGTAACTCTACTAGGGTCAATAGTTTTCTTTTGTGCATAAGCTTACATTTTTGCACCCTATTTTTCCTTTTTACCTTGACCTTTGTTGCATGCACTCTGTTGTCTATGAGACAAATTGTCCTCTACTCTGAGCATGATTTGGTAGGCTTCTTTAATGGAATTAATCTACAACAAACAAATTTCATATTGAATGGAGACACACAAACCATTTACATCCTTTAAGAAATTTTTTTGTCATCCTCCACGTGACTGACACAAATAATGAGTTTGTAGAACTCCTTTGTATGTTCCTTTACTAATATCTCTAATTGGTGTAAGTTTTTAAGCTTCTTAAGCAAATTTAATGAATAGTTGGCAAGTATGAATCTGGCTTTGACTTTCATCACCATTTGATCCCAATTAGAGATCTTATGCTTTCCCCTTTGTATGTGATCTTTGTGAATCAAATCACCCCACAAGGTAGCATGCCCTTTAAAATTCATGGTACATACCTCACTCACTTAGAGTCTTCAACGGGTTTAAACTCAAAAAATTTCATGTTAGTGATCTAGTCCACAAGTCTTTTAGATTTAAGCTTCCTGAGTAGCTTGAGAGACCAAATCTTAGCTTATTCTCTACCTTCATCAACAGTAAGGCAAACCTCTCTTTTGTGGTGAGCTCATCCTTTGAAATTGAATGGTCCATCCTCACCCACTCACAATCAATCTGCTCATCCGAGCACTAACACTTGTAGCCACAAGAATTCCTCACCTTTTCATAGTCTCAATGTCTCTTTACATGTTTACTATATTGTTATCATGTGGTGCTCTCTAGTTTTTATCATTTCTTCTTCCAACTTTATGGACCATTTCTACTTCTATACCACCTATAATGCAACACATGCACATATTTCTTTCAACATATAGCACAACTCACCTCTTTTAGGTTTCAAAAATGATTGTTCTAATACCTATTGGTGCAACATTGGTAACAAGTTGAATGAACACCTGGTTATTGGACACACCCATGGTGTACAATGAAAGCCAAAACATGGCATTTGAAGAAATAGGAATAAATATTTTTATTAAATGTAGAAAGGTCTTAGATTACAACAAACTGCCAATGTATAAATGGAGATTGCAATCATAAGTGCAAAGACTCTACTATTTAAATCTAACAAGAATGTGATTAGGGATAATTTAATCAACTTTTTGAAATAGTGCATGACATGATTACAATTTACTAGCCATTGATAATTAGACCAATCACTCTAGTTCTTTGTCAACCTTTATTTACCAACTTCATATCTGATAACTTGCTCCTATGCCAACCTCTAGTCTACCCCCTTTATCATACTATCAGACACATATATATCAAATTTGGAAAACTCATTATGACCACTTGATACATCTTCCCAAACAAAAACTCATTATAAGCTCAAGGCAATTCAACTTCAATTGTATTGCTTCATTTGCCCAATCATCTATTGTCAACACATAATGTTTTTCCTTGGTCAATAGCTTACTATGTTTTTCCATATGTTACAAAGTGTGTCTGTGTTTGCATCCCTTGCTTGGAGCCAAACTATGTATGTAGATTAAGGAACCAATTGTGCCTTCCATAAAGTGTGCACATGGATGAAACTCATAGGTAGAGATTGCAAGCTTATGTGCAAGGTCTAAAGTGAGTGTGTGAGCAAAAAACACCTACATATAGACATAAACCTTTGCCAAAAAATTATGCATCTAAACCAACACAACATGATCACAATATCCTATGCACATAAACACAAAAACATAAACAATAAAAGTAACACATGAGCAAACAAATGGCTTGTGTGCCAGATATATTTTTGGGTGATACAAGGTTGCATGTCCCCTAAGATTGTCCTACATCAATTAGATAAATAAAATTTAGTGCAGTTTGAAGGTGGATCCTAGATTTACTTTCAATAAAAAGAATATTAATTTTAATTTGTTGGCACATGAAGATGTGGCGTAGGAAAATTTATTTGTATAAGAAAAATCTAGTTCTCTAAACCAAATACTCTCTAGGCACTACACTAGGAACAACCAACTATTTTTGGAAATATTAACTTGCTACTATTCTAAATAGAATGAACAAATTAATCTAGTAGATCCTAACATTATTTATCTTTGCAAAACAATGTTTTTTAACAAGCTAAAATACAAATGAAAACTAAATTGAAGTTGATTTATAGATTCTGGAATAAAATTTTATCAAAATAGATACAAAACTATAAATCATGGATAAAGAGGAACTTGACAAAGAAGATTGAAAGTCTCTGATGAGGATGCCTTTGCAACACATGAACATCTATGTGACGTGTTGTTATCTGTACAATTGGAACAATAGAAACTCCTAAAAATGTGTCTTTTCCTTGAAATACATGCCTAGTTTACACAATAAAGAAACAAAGACAACCGAGTAGATCTCCAAATAATAACATAAATCAAATAAGAAAATTTTAATCTAGATATTGGAAGAAAAGAGATGAAAATGATGAAAGGAGGGAGATGTTATCAAAACCTTGTCGAGTTGAGTTTCTCTCAATAAAAGCCTATAGTCAAAAGGACAATAAAATTGTTTGGGGTTGTGTGGGAGCTTACCAAGAATGGTCAAGCCCCTATGTTGGTATTTTGACCTCCACAAAGAACCAATGATAAAGAGATTAGAAATTTGTGTGTGCTTCTAGGAATTAAGAACAACAACAATAATGATCTATGAATGCTACCCCTAGGTCTACAAAGTGCAACAAACTAGTGTGTATGAAATAGAGAGATAAAGAGGATATGAGAACCCAAGAATGCCAAGAACACTACAACGATTCTATCACAATAACAAAAATACAAGAAAATAAGGACACTATAACCTCCAATCAAGAAGAAATGAAACCCACAAGACCAAGAGCCAAGGAAGAATCTACATTTGGATGTAGCGTGTCTAATGCCTTATGAAGAGTGCTAGAAAGAGTTGTAGATTCACATAGAAAACCAAGAAATCACTTTTAAATGCTAAAGAGTTCTATAAATTTTCTCAAAAGATTGTAGATAACTAGAGGTAGAGATAACCAAAAGATGGTCAGATGATAAGTGATAGATTCAAAATTAGAGAGAATGAGAGGGAAATAGGAAGTCCAAGGGTCAAGAGATTCATTTAGATTCATAGTAGAAGTGTTACGAAAACATAAACATGCAAGAAATGTGACATAAATGTTTAGAAATGGTCATTGCATGACTGACAATCTTAAGATGCTAGTGTGCTCTGGTGTTTGAGCAACTTGAACTTCTGAAGTCTCCAATCACTAGGGAATAGCAAGGATGACAAAGCACTAAAATAGAATTGCACAAAAAGGACTACAAGAGGCACAACATGAACATCTACTTGGAACGTTGGGGGGAAGAGGCTAGGATAAGGGCTAAAATGAGCCTAAAAGCACACTAGGGGAGTGGATGCCAAAGCAAGTCCAAAACATAACATGAAATTGCAATGGTGTGCAATTTTCTAAAATACATTTTTCCCCCACTTGACTAGGCTTATGACACTAAATGACATGCTACGCTAAAGTACAAAAATGAAATATTGAAAGTAAACATAATGAGAAGGATACCCAAAAGGATAGTGTAGAGGATGCAAATAATCTTTCGAGTGGAGGAACTATGCCTTTGAGCTAAGAACCTACAAAACAAATGTGTTAGACAACAAAAACTACACAAAGAACAATGTTAGGACAACATATAAACCTACAAGAAAAAAGAATTAGACCAAATACAATTTGTAAAACAAGGATGTCAGCAAATCATATAATATAATACTCATGAAACATGCTATATAAAAGGAAACAGAAACAATATGCAAAGAACACATAAGAAAGAGGAGATAAGGAGAAGATGAAAAAGACATTTCCAATGTTGTGTTTCTAGAAAGAATGCCAAGTATGGGTGCTGCTAGGAACCATACAATACTTTCCTAAATCATAGGCACTAGAAAACTGTGTTGCTAGTTGACTAATAGAAAGTATAAAAAGTAGAGTACATAGTCTAGCATTGTGTCACTAGGGGATCACATATCAATACATTATTAGAGACTACATGGACTAGCATGGATAGGTAATCTTGATAATGGTTGTCAATCCAAGCAAGTGTATGTACTTGGGCCCACAATCTACTAATACTGCAAGGAGTGTGCCATCAATGTGGTGTGTGCAAATGTGAGATCGCAAAGTATGCCCCTAATGCTTTGCATCATCCCAAAAATGTTAAGAAAGAAAAACCATATGACAAATAGAATAAGATAGATACAAAGAGAATAATATGATGACATTCCATTCCTTTTATATCCATGTACCTACAAGGGTAACATGGGTCCTCCAAGAGAAACTAGCAACCACATATCAAGTAAAAGATGGGGATAACAAGGCAAATAAGTAAACAACATATATACAAATGAAATGAAAGTACTACTCTTGGGGCTCACAATTATTATGTTCCGAATCTTGATCATAAGGGGAAGGAGGACAAATAGATAAAGGAACAACATCAAGAGTAGTACTAGGAGAATCACCTCCAATGAGATGTGGAAGAGTGACTACAAGTGCAACATCCTCTTAAGCATATATTGATGGAGCAAGAGTCAATGATCTTGTGAAGATCAATGACAATAACATAATATCTAAGATGGACTTGAATATACACTCCTTGGGGGAAGAGACATGTTAATTACTATCTAAATATGGTACCATTTTCTACTACTCACTACTAAGAATATTAGTGTGAGCCATGAGAGCAGTAAATGCAAGTGGAGGAGGAGACTTCACAATATGGGTAAGTGATGAAGAGGGGTTTAGAGGAAATGAAGGGGAGTTAGGTTTAGGTCTATGGAATGATGGGGTCAGATAGTGCTTTGGCTTGCATTTTGGTGGCAGTTGGGGAATATCTATGTCAATGGTGGTAAGGCTAAGCATATTTAGAAATATCTCATGGAGAGTGTACCAAAAAGGCACAAGATATGCAAGGTTGGTGTTGGAAATGACACTAACATTTGGAAGGTCAAGGGGATTGGAGAAAGGGGGTCAGTTTAAGACAAGGGGGATCAGGGATTCATTAGTAGATAGGGCCAGGACTACTTGTACTCTTTTAGGTTTCCTTTCATCTGGGTCCTAAGGAAGAGTGGTGGGTATAACGAGATGCTCAAGTTGAGGAGGAGGAGGCTAAGGCACAAAAGGAGGTTTGAGATTGGGAGGTAGTTGAATGGGAGGACGAAGCTCGAGGTCAACAATAGGCTAAATTGAGTGCTCTTTAGTAGCAGCATGTTGATGATGCTTGCACTATCACACAAGCTAATTACATCTTGTATGCACTATAAATGTTGTAGAAGGAGCAAGAGGGTCTTCCAACACAGGTTGCTTTCCTAGACTTGTCAAAGGTATAGGCGAAGGAACAAAAGCAACTAATTGAGGCTAGGAGACTATTAGGGGAGTAGGCTTAGAGAAAGAAGAATGAGCACTAGGATCCATCTGACTTGCCTTATAGTTTTGATATAGCTTAAATAGAAAGTCTATATAGGGTTGGAAGAGTCCAATGGGGGTTGGCCATAAATAATCTAAAGAGAAGTTACCATGCAAGTGGAATGGTTGGAACCCACTACGCTAGATAGTGTGCAACATTCCATTGAGTGAAAACTTCAAACACTTATGAAAAACAAAATGGAAATCTCTCATCATCATGAGCAATGGTTTCCCCAATGAGAGATGAAAGTGGTTCAATGTAGGGATAACAGAAAGAGGAATGTCCAAGATTTTGGGTCCAACCTGAACATAGAGCGTAATCAATCCCAAGGTAGCCATAGAAAGGATGCCATACATGCACATAGAAATCTCCATTAGATTGTAAACATCTCTATGAAGTTGGTGAACACATAGGAACTCCTCAATGACAACATTCACCATGCTAATAGGGTCAGTCAGAACATTGCATATAATTTTCATGTTGACTTGAGCAATGATATAAATAGCTCCATTATATACGCCTGCAAGGATGTCGACAAAAGAGAAATAAATGATAGGTTCAAAGATAGTGCCCCCTCAAGGTACTCGAGGGTGGGTATCTACCATCCCTACCATACTAAGAAAAGGGGAATTTGAATGATCGGTGTCAATCTCTATCAAGGGTGAAGCAAGGGTGAGATTAGCAAAACTAGATGAATGGTGCAGGAATGTATTGGTATAGATATATAATTTTTGAGTGGGTTTTGTAATGGACTTATTTCCTTTTTCATTTACTCCAATGGCCTAGATGACGTTGGAGTCAGTGAGGTCCTAAATAATGTTCTTGAGGCACCGCATAGCTTTGTGTCATGACCGGGGACTCTATGAAACTAATAGAAGGCCTTCAAGTCATAAGGTGGAAATGACTTGTTTGTATCTAAAGGTCTAATAGGTGATACCTAAACCAATTTATTAGCAAGGAGATACTACAAGATAGAGTGGAGAGACTCAGATAGTGGTGTAAACTGTCAATTTCTCCACTATCTAGAAGAAGAAAGATCCATAGTAGCCTATGAAGGTGTAGTGGAAACAATGTTATTAACAATAGTGGATGCATTATTTTTAAAGAGATTTTTTGTTCTTTTTATAATTATTATTATATGATGAAGATTTTAGGATTAAGGTGCCATCAACCTTGTAAATTTGATTAATTTAATTACTCCTAATAGTGTAATTGTAAATGCAAACATAAGGGAATTAGAATATATTGACTGTAGTAATTATTTAATTATAGTGACATGTAATATTTATTTATTTTTATCTCAAGATAGTAAATAGGTGAAAATGAGGCATCCAAGTTTATTAATAAACTTATGATGAGTGTAAGATAATCTTCCTAGATTGTAGCATACACGTTGTAAGAGAATCAATTATTTTTTGGACAGCTATGATAGAGCATCTTATGACAATATGTATGAAGGTGTAAGAGGCTTTTTTGGCATGTTGTTGATTTTCCTAAAGGTGGGCATGGATTTTTTCTCTATATTGGGTGCATTATTCAATGTGAAGGTAATGACAGATGTAAAACACTAAAATTAGCTAGATTCCCAAGATGGGCGCCATATTCTGAATTCTTCTTCAACAAGCTTGCAATTTCTATTTAACAGAAGCTAGAGGAAGTGCAGAATATGAGAGTTGTTTGTTTTATGGGTACACAAGTGTAGTTGGATTTGGATATAGGATTGAGGAAATTTCATGTATTGTAATCTCTTTGAAGATAATACAAATTTGCCCTCTTTTCTTGGTGGAGTTTTTTACCCAAAAGGGTTTTCTCCATGTAAATCCATGTTATGTGTATGGCTCTTGAGTATTGTTGATTTCTTTGTTGCTTTATTCACATCTCCATTGATATTCTACAGTTTATATTTTAGATTTGTAATTTATTTCATATTTCCATATTGTAGTGGTTTCCTTCATTTCTAACATTTGGTGTCAGAGCTTGGCCAACTTTATCTATTGGGTGGAAGTGTGAAGGATTTTTGTACTATAGTGGGAGTTCTATTTTGCAAATTTGTGTGTGTAGAAATCATGGCTACATCTACATCTCAGTTGGATATTGAGAAATTTAATGGTTCAAACCACAAGCTGTGGACTTGCTAAAAATAGAGGATCTCCTTAAAGAGAGGGATTAATGGTTTGCTGCAACAAAAGATAAGAAACCCAATACTGTCAGTCAAGATGAGTGGGACAAGATGGATAAAAAGGCACGGGGCACAATCTGGTTATGTCTTGCAGATTTTGTTCTACTGAATGTCTCTAAGGAAAAGATAGCATATGCTTTATGGAAATGGTTGGGTGAGATTCATCATTCCAAAAGTCTAGTAAACAAACTATATTTAAAAAGAAAATTGTTTTGTCTAAATATGAAGGAAGGTGAATCTATTGCAGAGCATTTAAATTCTTTTAATTTAATTTAATTTTTAGTCAATTAGCCTCTGTTGACGTAAAGATTGAGTAATAAGAAAAATGTGTTATGCTTCTTTGTTCTTTACTTGAGTCTTGGGAGAATTTCATTTTTGCTATCACTGCTAACCTTGAAGATTCAAAGATGGATGCTATTGTTGCAACTTTGTTGGCATAGGAAATGACGAAAAAGGCTATGGATAGCTTGATGGATGCTCTTAATGTTAGGGGAAGATCTAAAGAAAGAGGACCAAAAGGGGATTATAAGGGGCCTAAGGAATCAAAATATGGGTCTAAAACTCTTAGAAAGAGGAACAGAGTTAAGTGGTGGAACTTGTTGCAATGGGCTTGGTTGTTGTCTTTACATTGATGACAAAAAGAGTTGGTTGTGATGTTTATATTTGACATGTGATGTTTGTTGGCGTTTCAATTCGCACCTCTGGAATGCGAGTTGGAAACAGACGGCTATGCACAGGTAAACTGCTCTCTTATTGGAAGGGGGAGTTCCCTTTTTGCTGATGTTCGCTAAAAAGATAAATTAAACCAAATTTTGCCTATCTTATTTTTGATTCTCACCTGCGAGCACAAGGTTATAAAACTCTAAACACTACAGAAGGGGTTTTTTCCTTTTTTAAAACTTCTACTACAACTAAGCATAGACTAACGATGCTTTTAATCTCCTAAGTAAATTCAGAGCAAAGGAAATTAAAAGTGAACAAGGAATTATTATTTTAACAAAAACTTAAGCAATTTTCTCCCAGATTCACATCACAAGACTTATAGTACTTTAATGATGAAAGCATAAATGGAAGCTACAAAAGCTACACATCTGACGACGAAACTTGATGATTTGAGATAGAATATCAGAGCAAAATAGGCATGAGACTTCTATTCGATATCACAAAGTTGGCACAACTCCAGGACAACAATATTGTAGCAAAAAGCAGGCATACAGCAAGTGATCAAACACCAGAGAACATATTACACAAAGTGAATAGACACTTGGAATATCAAGATTTGCAGGCTAGAATAGGCACAACAAATTTGCTATCACAATTACCATTACATACAATGAGCAAGACTGCTCTTATTTATACTAAAATCAAAAGAGTAGGGAACCCTAAAATCTCCTTGATTAACCCTAACTTGCCGACTCGTAAGCTTTATTACTATTCTAAGACAAAGATACAATAAACAAATGCTTTAAAATGATTTGCTTTAAAGCAAAGAAAATTTCAACTAACACAAAGTGATTTATTTCTAAATATAGAATGGATGAGCTTAGGATAAAAGCAAATGCTTTAAAACAAAAAGTATCTGATTTAAAGCTGCTTTCTTTTGAAACACATCCTCATCAACATTCTTGCTTTTTGGTGATGTCATCCATTGATATTCTGGGAAACAATATCTTCTAAAAAGTGAGTGACTGCATCTCTGCCAAGAACACTGATACTCTCTAGAATGATATTCTAATTCTCTAACATTTCTTCACCGTTGGCAACCATCTGAAGAAATTCATGAACTTCGCCCACAGCCTTATCAAACTTCATTGTCATTGTGGCAAAAAGACTCATCTTGCCGGCACCGATATCATCATTAAAATTACTACGGACGAGAGTCTGGAACTCTGCTTGCACTTCCTTGAGATCATACAGGGTACCATCTTCTTTTTCATATGAACACGGGGTCTGAGAAACAAAAGATCTGATGAACTTGAGAACATTTACTACCTTTTCTTTCAATTCTATCGACTCTAAAATTATATTGTCATAAGTTTTTACTATGAAAAGATATTGCACTTTCCAAGTAGAAAATGTCTTCTTATCATCAGTTGAATCAACATAATCAAGTGCTATCTTCAAGTCAGAGATAATGATCTCAAACACCGGTCTATTTTCTACCATGGTCTACTGCAACCCTTGGATGCCTTGGCATAAATCATGAATGTTGTATTTCAATTGATAAATCTCTGAAAGTACAACTCTCCCTTTAGTCACAAATTCTTCCACCTAATTATCCATGTGCCTCCCATAGAGGACCAACTGACTAAACTGTCGCTGATCACTGGTGATTCTAGATTCGGTGGAAGCAATAAATTAGCCTGTGATGTGCCATGGAAAAAGTTGGAAATATACTGCCGCAACTGCCTAACTTCAGCTTTGAGAGATGCTTTATCTTCTCCATCTTTTAGTACCCTTTCCTTCAAATTATCCACTGCAACCTCGAAGAGATTTACATCTGTATGGCGGGTACTTCTACCAAGGTTAGCTTTGACACCTTGAAGTCATCAACCTCGATATCATCAGCACTTCTATCTTCAGGTGGTGTTGTAGTTTCAAGGATTATTTCTCCATCTGCATTCTTTTCAATGTGAACTTACTTCTAAAGCTTCTTGTCTGGCGTGTCTTGGTAGACGCTTTTGAGCTCTGTTAAATCCAGCTGATATGAGGGTTTTCTTCTCTTCCTTCCTAGAATGTTTTCAATCCAGGATAAACCTTCTTCTCTTTGAAACTTGGTTCTAACCTCAATATGTGCATCAGAGTTACGAACTAGCGAATCTGGCTCTGAATCTATGTGGATAGGAGAAGTGTTCGGTGAAGAAGGAGGAGAAATGTGATTTGAAGGTAACACTTCAACATGCAGCGTTGGTTCAACAGGAACTTCTGATTCAACTGCTGGTTGTTCCCGCTGGACATAAGCTGGAGACTCATCATTTTTCCTTTTTAACTTAGCCATTTTTGTTCCTTCTGGAAGAAAACTCATAGATTTAACCCTTCATTTTGGTTTAGAAGTGGAAGGCTCTGATGGTTGTACAACTAGTGGCTCTGCTATCAGAATATCATGCTTCCACTTATTCTTCAAGAATATCAAATTGTTTTTAACCACTTGACTCGATCTTTCTTCAATGGAAGTGCTCTCTTTAATTGACCAATTAATTGGTGGCAACGGTTGTTGCTCAACTTGATCCCTCAAATATGTGGGAAGTAGAACTTCACCACTCTCTGTCAAACCTTCTATATCTTATTATAGGATATCAGACATCTACTGAAGAGTGAACCTGATGTAACTGCATTCTCGCATTTCAAACTCATCAGCACAATTAGCCCAGAAATCTTCAACCACATGCTTGTGTGTACAATTTTGACCAAGATGTGATGCAAAAATACCACGAGGATCATATGAAGACCTCCTGTCGAAAAACTTGAGACCATATCTGAATGATTCATTACCGATTACCTTGGCATCTGCTCCAGATCTACATCTGTAAATACTCATCCCAAGTGAAAAATTAAAAGTTGCCTTGCGTCTGTTACGCAAAAATGTATGAACTTCATGGGCTTGCCTCAAAAATTCCATAAATGCTATCTCATCTGTAGGATATCTCGGTAACATGGCTAGCTCTCCTGAGAAGCCATATACTCTAATGTAGGAAAAAGTGGGAAACTAGATAAACCAATCAGCCCATTTTGCCATTGCTATTCTAGCATCTGTTGAAAACTGTATATGCAATTCATTGTCCATATCTCGCACTGCATGCATCAGGAATGCATCATTCACCCGCCTGTAATGTCGTTCAACTTGGGAGATTTCTAATTGCGGGAAATGGTGATACACATGCTGAATACCCAGAGTTCCAACAACATTCAAACCTCTAAATTGGCCTTGAAAAGCCATCAAATACACAAGGTATGACATCATGTGGAATTCGTGAGCCCTTTGAAAATCAAGTATTTGTTGGTGGAGACTATCACTGATGAGTGCCGACCAGTCATAGAATTTGATTCCATCAACAATCTGGGACATAATGTAAAACATCCAAGGCTGGAACTTGTTAGCATCTGCTTGACTCGTGATCCAGCTTAGCAGAGTAATCATTATTGCATGTTCCTCCTTGAATTCTCAATGTCCAACTTTCTTTGGTATAACGTTCTGCTTCTCTTTTAACCACCTCTGACCAATCTTTTTTCTGGTATTTTTCTTTATCATTATTCCAAACCCTCTTGCATTCTTCAATTGAAATAGTTAAGTTTTCCCTCCAGACTGGTATTGTAAAACACTTCTCAATGTCATTTGGCCTCAGGCTACAGAGCACACGTCCATCTCTTGATTGGATTTCTCTTGTGACCAAATTGTAATGCGTCATTTAAGCAATTACAAATTCGATACTTTACACTGTGAAGGGAAAGGATGTTGCTGCAAGCAAACTAGAGTGTCCTAGATTCTTGATAGCATTATTTCCTGCATCCTCCAAAGAATGTAAATTGATCACTGGGAGTACTTTATGCAAGTATGTTTCACAAGTTCTCAAGTAATCATGAACCAACGTTGTTTTGGGCCTGATTTGTGTTGGAGAGTACTACATACTGAAAGATTTGAAAAATGACTATGAACACGCCTGTGTTGGAAAAATCTTGGACAAATGGCTAAAAATTACTTGCTGATTTTTAGAAGAAAATAAATAAATAAATAAAGTGTGAGCAAAAAAGTTGGCAGATGGGTTTTGTAGGCAATTCCGTTTTGAAGCAACCCAGATTGTCGGATTTTGAAAAAGGGGAGATTTTCCTGAAAAAGTAGGAAAAAAGTAGATTCTCGAAAAAAACAAAACTCCCAATCTTCAAGAGGATGATATTCTAGATGGACCCATCTTGATAAAAATTGAAAAAGCTTCGGTCCAATTTCTAAAAAATGATCCCCTAGAAAAAAGGACCCTGAAAAAGCGAGCCTCCCTGCTTCCTCAACCCGAAACTATGAAGAATGCTGAAAAAACACTTCGTTTGGGTCTTCGAATCTTCGTTGAAAGAAAAATAAAAATATTTCCTCTTGATGTAACCTGCAAAAGATAATGAAATAAAGAAGCCAAATGCTTGTCTTTATAGATCTTTAGGGTGAAAAAGCAGCTTTATTTGTAAAAGAATAAAACTTGGACCTCATCCATGAAGAAAGCAACTTTTAAAGCATAAATATAAGTGGATGTCTTCGAATAGGAAGAATCCCTATATTGTAACTGCTTATGGCTTCATGTGTAAGATGATGAAAAATATCTTCTTTTGATGATGTCATCGAACACGTGAGTTGAAAGAAGTGTTACCCAATTTTTCTTCGTTTTCGACACGTTTGCACTCGTTTTGACTCAAGTATGGCATGTCTTTGACTTCAACAGGATGGAAAAATGTCATCATTGACTGAAAAAAAGCTGACTGATCCTAAAATTTCAAAGACCTATCAACTGAGATTCCATTCCCGGCCTCCGGCTGACGATCTGGCATCGTTTGACCAAGTTTGACCTCTTGAAAACTGCCAACGAGAGAAAATCATGAAACAAATGCCAAAAAACACTGTCAAATTAGGAAATATTCTAACTTTGGGCAAGTTGGGCACCCCAAGTCACCTAGGGTGCCTGGTTTGTCATGCCTTAGAAATTTTTTTGAAAAATTCAAATTTTATGCCATTTCTCGATTTCTGTGCCCACAGCTCCTGTTTGATCTTCATTTTCGGTTGTCCAAACAACTGTCAAGGCCGGACGAAAGGTGATCTAGTAGCCTGAACATATCTATGATGAAATCCTGGCTTTGACTGATGTTTGACCAAATTTGACCAACCGGGAAAGGGATGACGAACGCATTTTTGACGTTTCTTGAAAAACGTAAAAAAACTAACACTCGAGAGGTTGGGTGCCACAAGTCACCTGGGGCGCTTGGTTTTTCCATACTTAACCATTTTTCTGATTTTCCAACCTTCATCTGCAATTTGCTCCTTTTTACGTATCGACAACTGCTTCCTGATGTCGATTTTGATGATTCGTCGATCAACTGCCACTGAACGGTGGATGAATTGCATAGCCTAGATACATATGATGAATTTTCTAGCTTTTTAGAGCCTAAGGACCAAAACGACTACTTTCATGCCCACCATAACTAACTGACAGACATACTTATCACATTTTCTCGAAAAACATGAAAAAAAACTATCTCTGGTGGGATTGGGCGCCCCAAGTCACTTGGGGCACCTGGTTTGCCCAGACTTAGTCAAATTTTGTGAATTCTAGATTTTCACTCCACCTTGGATTGACCCTACTTTATTTTGCGTGCTTCATTGAGTCAACGACTGTTTATCGATTTTGTGTCGTCAGAACAACGTTGAAAACCTGAAAAGGAGCTCTAGCAGATGAACTTCCTCTATTGACAACTTTAGAGCTCATGCTTTGCCTTCTAAAAAATTAGAAATGACCCAGTAGAGAAAACTTGGTCATTTTCATATTTCGTTTGGACCACGATGATCGTGAAGCAAAATCGACCAATGAGAATCAAGCGTGACACCTGAGTCAGAGATTCTATTTTTAGAAACTTTCTATTTTTAGAAAGTTTTGCCAGCATCCATATCTCAAGAAACACAAAAAAACTAATTTGATGTCTATTTTTAGAAAATTTTGTTCTTTTTGACTTTTTGACGAAAAATTTTCTAGACTTGTTAAAAATGCCTTAATGAAGCAAAAATTTTGATTGGGTACAATAATTGGCTCTGTCTGGGGACCATGTTGGATACTTACGGCATAGGAGAACTGAGAATCTCTAGATTTTTCAAGCTTGGACCAGTGCCTTATCAGTTGGGCAATAGAGTTAGGTCACTTTCCTAATCACCTAGAACAAGACTTTTCCCTACATCACCTAAAATCGGACTTCCTAAGATCACCTAAAAAGTTGGAACTTTCCAGAACACAACTGTCACGTTACGAAAAAGGGGAAACACATTACGAGAACAAAAAGTGTTTCATGTGCTCTTTCTCCTGAGCGAGGATGAGATGAAATTAAGACTGTCACATAAAACCATCAATCGACTCAGAAAAGTAAGAGCCATCTCTCTTTAGCTGTGAAGATTGTCTTGGTAGCACAAAACTTTTCTTTCTCTGCAACATCTCCTCAAAGAGCCATGGTTCAGGAGGGTATTCATGTTCAGGCCACGAGAAGTTTCTGAGGAACTGGTTGATACGCCAGAGATCAGGTGGAGCATCTTCCTCTAAAGCAAGCAACCTCTACAACAGATGAAGGTACAAAACCTCCTTCTGAAGATATATAAGAATGTCTTGTGGCCAAAGTATATTTGTGGGAATGGTTATCACCACATATTGAATATGAGTTTCATTTATATCTTGTACACACGCAACTTTGTATTCAATGAATGCATCATCTTCTAGAAAAGGTGTAAGTTGTTCATACACGACTCTCATTGCTGATTCTTGGCTTATAGGATCCACAACTGTCGTTGCCCATTTTTCCAGTGCTTCAGGGGCTTCTTCTTCTTCATTGGTTATGTTTTCGTCCATCCACTCTCCAGAGTCTGATGAATCAGCAAGATCTGAATGCTCAAACTCTTGATCATTATTGATAACATCTTCACCAGACAGCTCACTTTCCCATTCATTATATTGAATCTCGTCATCCTCTGTAGAGTAACCTTTTTCAATGCAGATAGCCAGCATCGTTTCATCTTCAACATTCATGTATCTTTCTTCTTTTGGTAAGTAAGTGGAATCAAAGAGAGATCCATCTGAGCTATATACTTCTTCTTCATCTTCTTGATCAATCTCACATATGGTGTATATCACAAAACATTTGTCAAGAATTTCTGACTTTTCAATATCATCCTCTTTAGTGATCAAAACCGAATATTCCATGAACTCCTCTTCTCCATCAACCTCTTCATATGTTGCGTTCCACACTAGTTGCATAGTATTAGTAAAGTCTTTTTCGTGTACAGGTTCATAGATGGATTTAACATCGTCCTCTTCACTAGTTTGTATGAAGGATTCTTGAGACACAGGTGAAGACAGGCTATATTGTAAAGAAAAATCTGCAATATCTTCTGTTAAAGAATCACTTTTCCACTGATGTAGAAAACAATTTAGATCTGATGATGAATCTTCCATATGATCTCTAGCTCTAAAAAATTCTTCCAGGAAGAAATCATCTTCAAAATGAAGAAGATGTTCTTGTTCCAATTGCAGTGCTTCTTTGGTCTCTTCTTTAAATGTATCTGACACAAGTTCTTCAAACCAACATTGAAAAGACGAGAGGAACAAATCTGAATCATCATAATTTTGTACTTGAGAAGGTTGTCGCACTTCTTCTTCCTCAAAGAAAGTTTGTAAGTTGTACATTTCTTTGGATTCTTCCTCTGATTCATTAACCACATAGACAACTTCCTGATTTTCTTCAATTATTTCTGACAACGTAACATATGTACCAGGACCCATTTCTTGATATAGCATTTGTGCTTGAGGATCTTGAGATTTCACCACCGTGAATTATGACTTGGTTTCTGGTTCCAATTTGAAACTACCTTTCTTTAATGGAATGGTCACAGACGACCAATCCAACTATATTTCTCCTCCAAGATATTTGTAGAAACTTCTACTTAAATGTTAGCTACCAAGATAGTCATCATTATTTTCTTCTATGGGCAAGCTGCCAACCGTACTTGAGCATCCTTCAATTGTCCAACCAACAGCACTAATTTAGACTCAAGTGAATAATACTTGTCATGTGTTTTGGTGCACAAAAGTCCTAAAGCATTCATCACCTACAAAGGCATGACGTTGTCCGAGGCTCCTGAATCAATGAACAATTGCTCAATTTATAGCCTCCTATATATAGAGATATATAGAAAGGCTTTGGCTTCTCTCCTGCTGGAACGGAAGATTCAAGCGAAGTAGGTTGTACGACGGTCTCCTTCTTGACATACTTAACAATTCTATCTAGCTAATTTTGATGGTCCTGAATATATTCCAGCTGAGAAATCTGTACCTTTGTCTTCATAATGGAATCCATTATATCAAAATTCGTTGAAGACGAATCTTGAGTCGCCTTGACACTTTCATGTGGTGGCTTAGCATTAGAAGTGGAAGCTACCTCCTTCCCCTTTTCATTTGATCTTTGCTTATCCTCTTCTTCTTTATGTGCTTTGAAATGCTAAGCATGTGTAAACACATGTCGAAAGATTTTCATGATTCACTGCAAGAGAATATTGACGAAAATCCTCTTGTTCTTCCTTTATTATAATGGGTTCGTTCTGGAAGTATCCCGTAGTAGAGTCGCCATTGAAGTTGTCCGTCTGTGGTAAGACAACATTCGCACTTGGGGAAGGGACAATGTTTGAAATGGGTACAGCATCAGCATTTCCCATGATTTGATTCATTCTTAAATTTTTAGGACATGTGGCTCCAGTATGCGCATCTGTCTCATGAAAGGAACAAAACACTGCATTTTGAGCAGCATCAACTGCTTGTCTCAGTGGTGGTACTGGCAACCTAGGCCTGTAATTATTAAAAGGCTGAAAATTATTCTTCTTAGGCTGATATGGTTGTTGTGGTTGGTATTGTTGTTGCGGTGGCTGATATGGCTATTGTGCAGGTTGCCCCTGAGTAGGCAACTATCTCTTCATGATAGTCACTTCATTTGCTACTTTATGTAGTAGTGGATCTGCAGAACTCTAAACAAGAGGCCTGATTGAATATGTCTTCATCTTGCCAAAGGTAATCATGTCATCCTCTAACTTGATGGCATTTTCTTGTGCATTGGACAGTTCTGTTTCATTAGCCGATCTCAGAAAGAAGGCTATCTCAGAAGGAAGAGAATTAATGAAACTGCTCAACAGAATTTGCAGAGATGGATTGAGGGTATGAGAAAGACTCGTAACCAGGCGATTAAACCTTGCCACGAACTCCCTCATTGGTTCATTGTTTTCCATCTTTGAATTTCAGAGTTGGGCAAACAATCTGTGACTGTCTTTGGCAGGCTTAAACCTTGCCAAGAATTTCTTGCTCATAGTTGCCCAACTTGTAATGATGCCTGGTTCCAGATGATTGAACTAGTCGGTAGCATTTCCCATGAGAGTCTCAATGAAGAGACGCACAACAACATCTTCATGTGATACATGCAAAACGGCGCAAGCCGTTATGAATGCAAAGATATGTTCGTCAGGATGTTGAGTTCCATCACCGTGGAACTGGGGAAAGTGCTTCCTTGACCCCTTTGGTAACTCATGATGTGCTTGCAGAGCCAAAGGTCCAATGTTATTACCCTAAGGCAATGGTGGTGGTTGCCTCTGATTTGCATCATTGTGATTGTTGTTATTTGCATCACCCATTGCTCTAGGCTGGATTACTGGTTCTTCTTGTAGTTCTTCCTGCTTGACTTCAAGAACTGTCTAAACTTCAGGAACTATGTTGGATGACTCTCCAACTTCTGTAGGATCAAGATCTTGGAAGAAAGGATCCGTAGCACCGCATTTTCCCCTTCTTGAATAAACCCTGTGAGCCAGGATTATCTATTGCCACGCGGGAGGTGGTAATACTAGTCTTCCTGCCACAAGATCTACTTTGTGTTTTTCTTCATCAAGGATAGCAGCTGCGTTTCTCCACTAATCAGGACTTTCCTTTTGTGCAAATATGAAACTCCTCAGGCTGCTAATGATGTCTGTTTGCTCTCCTTCCACTCATACAAGATTTGGTTGAATAGCAGGTGGTGTAAGATTTGGTTGTTGAACTGGAGCCGAAGGGCGCTAGAGAGTCATTCCCGTGACATAAGCCTAAGCTTATGTGAAGTTTTACGCCTCGTGCCCCACGGTGGGTGCCAAAAAATTGTTGGCATTTCAATTCGCACCTCTGGAATGCAAGTTGGAAATGGACAGCTATGCACAGATAAACTACTCTCCTATTGGAAGGGGGAGTTCCCTTTTTGTTGATGTTCGTTGAAAAGATAAATTAAACCAAATTTCACCTATCTTCTTTTTGATTCTCACCTGCGAGCACAAGGTTATAAAACTCTAAACGCTGCAGAAGAGGTTTTTTCCTTTTTTAAAACTTCTACTACAACTAAGCATAGGCTAATGACACTTTTAATCTCCTAAGTAAATTCAGAGCAAAGGAAATTAAAAGTGAACAAGGAATGATTGTTTTAACAAAAACTTAAGCAATTTTCTCCCAGATTCACATCACAAGACTTATAGTACTTTAATGATGAAAGTTGAAATGAAAGCTACAAAAGCTACACATCTGACGACGAAACTTGATGATTTGAGATAGAATATCAGAGCAAAATAGGCATGAGATTTCTATTCAATATCACAAAGTTGGCACAACTCCAGGACATCAATATTGTAGCAAAAGTTAGGCATACAACAAGCGATCAAACACCAGAGAACATATTACACAAAGTGAACAGACACTTGGAATATCAAGATTTGCAGGCTAGAATAGGCACAGCAAATTTGCTATTACAATTACCATTACATACAATGAGCAAGACTGCTCTTATTTATACTAAAATCAAACGAGTAGGGAACCCTAAAATCTCCTTGATTAACCCTAACTTGCCAACTCGCAAGCTTTATTACTATTCTAAGACAAAGACACAATAAACAAATGCTTTAAAATGATTTGCTTTAAAGCAAAGAAAATTCCAACTAACACAAAGTGATTTATTTCTAAATATAGAATGGATGAGATTAGGATAAAAGCAAATGCTTTAAAACAAAAAGCATCTGATTTAAAGTTGCTTTCTTTTGAAATGCATCCTCATCAACATTCTTGCTTTTTAGTGATGTCATTCATTGATATTCTGGGAAACAATATCTTCTAAAAAGCGAGTGACTGCATCTCTGCCAAGAACACTGATACTCTCTAGAATGATATTCTAAATCTCTAACATTTCTTCACTGTTGGCAACCATCTGAAGAAATTCATGAACTTCGCTCACAGCCTTATCAAACTTCACTATTATTGCGGCAAAATGACCCATCTTGTTGGCACTGATATCATCATTAAAATTGCTGCGGACGAGAGTCTGGAACTCTGCTTGCACTTCCCTGAGATCATACATGGTACCATCTTCTTTTTCATATGAACACGGGGTCTGAGAAACAAAAGATCTGATGAACTTGAGAACATTTACTACATTTTCTTTCCATTATATCAACTCTAAAATTATACTGTCATAAGTTTTTATTGTGAAAAGATATTGCACTTTCCAAGTAGAAACTGTCTTCTTATCATCAGTTGAATCAACAGAATCAAGTGCTATCTTCAAGTCAGAGATAATGATCTCAAACACCAGTCTATTTTCTGCCATGGTTTGTTGCAACCCCTGATGCCTTGGCATAAATCATGAGCATTGTACTTCAATTGATAAAACTTTGAAAGTACAACTCTTCCTTTAGTCACAAATTCTTCCACCTAATTATTCATGTGCCTCCCATAGAGGACCAACTGACTGAACTATCGTTGATCAGTTGGTGATTCCAAATTCAGTGGAAGCAATAAATTAGCTTATGATGTGCCATGGAAAATGTAGGAAATATATTGCCGCAACTACCTAACTTCAGCTTTGAGAGCTGCTTTATCTTCTCCATCTTTCAGCACCCTTTCCTTCAAATTATCCGCTGCAACCTCGAAGAGATTTACATCTGTATGGCAGGTACTTCTACCAAGGTTAGCTTTGACAACCGTGAAGTCATCAACCTCGATATCATTAGCACTTCTATCTTTAGGCGGTGTTGCAGTTTCAAGGATTATTTCTCCATCCGCATTCTTTTCAATGTGAACCTGCTTCTTTAGTTTCTTGTCTGGCATGTCTTGGTTGACGCTTTTGAGCTCTGTTAAATCCGGATGATATAAGGGTTTTCTCCTCTTCCTTCCTAGAATGTTTTCAAGCCAGGATGAACCTTCTTCTCTTTGAAACTTGGTTCTAACCTCATCAGCTCCTAATGAACCAATATGTGCATCAGAGTTATGAAATAGTGAATCTGGCTCTGAATCTATGTGGATATGAGAAGTGTTCGGTGAAGAAGGAGGAGAAACATGATATGAAGGTAACGCTTCAACATGTAGCATTGCTTCAACAAGAACTTCTGATTCAACTACTGGTTGTTCCTGCTAGACATGAGCTGGAGACTCATCTTTTTTCCTCTTTAACTTAGCCATTTTTGTTCCTTTTGGAAGAACACTCATAGCTTTAACCCTTCGTTTTGGTTTAGAAGTGGAAGGCTCTGATGGTTGTACAACTAGCGGCTCTGCTACCAGAATATCATCCTTCCGCTTATTCTTCAAGAATATCAAACTATTTTTAACCACTCAACTCGATCTTTCTTCAATGGAAGTGTTCTCTTTAATTGACCAATTAACTAGCGGCAACAGTTGTTGCTCAACTTGATCCCTCAAATACGTGGGAAGTAGAACTTCACCACTCTCTGTCAAACCTTCTATATCTTCTTATAGGATATCAAACATCTGCTGAAGAGTGAACCTGTTGTAACTGCGTTCTCGTACTTCAAACTCATCATCACAATTAGCCTAGAAGTCTTCAACCGCATGCTTGTGCGTACAATTTTGACCAAGATGTGATGCAAAAACACCACGAGGATCATATGAAGACCTCCTGTTGAAAAACTTGAGACCATATCTGAATGATTCATTACCGATTGCCTTGGCATCTGCTCCAGATCTGCATTTATAAATACTCATCCCAAGTGGAAAATTGAAAGCTGTCTTGTGTCTGCTATGCAAAAATGTATGAACATCATATGCTTGCCTCAAAAATTCCATAAATGCTATCTCATATGTAGGATATCTAGGTAACATGGTTGGCTCTCTTGAGAAGCCATATACTCTAATGTAGGAAAAAGTGGGAAACTAGATAAACCAATCAGTCCATTCTCCCATTGCTATTCTAGCATCTGCTGAAAACTGTATATGCAACTCATTGTCCATATCTTGCACTGCATGCATCAGGAATGTATCATTCACCCGCTTGTAATGTCATTCAGCTTGGGAGATTCCTAACTGCGGCAAATGGTGATACACATGCTGAATACCCAGAGTTCCAACAACATTCAAACCTCTGAATTGACCTTGAAAAGCCATCAAATACACAAGGTATGACATCATGTGGAATTCGTGAGCCCTTTGAAAATCAAGTATTTGTTGGTGGAGACTATCAGTGATGAGTGTCGACCAATCATAGAATTTGGTTCCATCAACAATCTGGGACATAATGTAAAATATCCAAGGCTGGAACTTGTTAGCATCTGCTTGACCCGTGATCTGACTTAACAGAGTAATCATTATTACATGTTCCTCCTTGAATTATCCATGTCCAACATTCTTTGGCATAACGTTCTACTTCTCTTTTAACCACATCTGACCAATCTTTTTCTGGTATTTTTCTTTATCATTATTCTAAACCCTCTTGCATTCTTCAATTGAAATAGTTAAGTTTTCCCTCCAGACTGGTATTGTAAAACACTTCTTAATGTCATTCAGCCTCAGGCTACAGAGCACACGTCCATCTCTTGATTGGATTTCTCTTGTGACCGAATTGTAATGCATCATCCAAGCAATTACAAATTTGATACTTTGCACTGTGATGGGAAAGGATGTCACTGCAAGCAAACCAGAGTGTCCTAGATTCCTGATAGCATTATTTCCTGCATCCTCCAAAGAATGTAAATTGATCACTCGGAGTACTTTATGCAAGTTTGTTTCACAAGTTCTTAGGTAATCGTGAACCAACGCTGTTTTGGGCCTGATTTGTGTTAGAGAGTACTGCATACTGAAAGATTTGAAAAATGACTGTTAACATGCCTGTGTTGGAAAAATCTTGGACAAATGGCTAAAAATTACTTGCTGATTTTTAGAAAAAAAAATAGAGTGTGAGAAAAAAAGCTGGCACATGGGTTTTGTAGGCAATTCCGTTTTGGAGCAACCCAGATTGTTAGGTTTTGAAAAAGCGAAGATTTTCCTATAAAAGTAGGAAAAAAATAGATTCCTGAAAAAAGCAAAACTCTCAATCTTCAAGAGGATGATATTTTGGAAAGACCCATCTCAATAAAAATTGAAAAAGCTTCGGTCCAATTTCTAAAAAATGATCCCCTAGAAAAAAGGACCCTGAAAAAGCGAGCCTCCCTGCTTCCTCAACCCGAAACTATGAAGAATGCTGAAAAAACACTTCGTTTGGGTCTTCGAATCTTCGTTGAAAGAAAAATAAAAATATTTCCTCTTGATGTAACCTGCAAAAGATAATGAAATAAAGAAGCCAAATGCTTGTCTTTATAGATCTTTAGGGTGAAAAAGCAGCTTTATTTGTAAAAGAATAAAACTTGGACCTCATCCATGAAGAAAGCAACTTTTAAAGCATAAATCCAAGTGAATGTCTTCGAATAGGAAGAATCCCTATTTTATAACTGCCTATGGCTTTGTGTGTAAGATGACAAAAAATATCTTCTTTTGATGATGTCATCGAACACACGAGTTGAAAGAAGTGTTAGCCAATTTTTCTTCGTTTTCGACACTTCTACACTCGTTTTGACTCAAGTATGGCCTGTCTTTGACTTCAACAAGATGGAAAAATGTCATCGTTGACTGAAAAAGCTGACTGATCCTGAAATTTCAGAGACCTATCAACTGAGATTCCATTCTTGGCCTCCGACTGATGATCTGGCATCGTTTGACCAAGTTTGACCTCTTGAAAACTGCCAACGAGCGAAAATCATGAAACAACTACCGAAAAACACTGTCAAATCAGGAAATATTCTAATTCTGGGTAGGCTAGGCGCCCTAAGTCACCTGGGATGCCTGGTTTGCCATGGCTTAGATTTTTTTGAAAAAATCAAATTTTATGCCATTTCTCGATTTTCGTGCCCACAGCTCCTATTTGATCTTCATTTTCAGTTGTCCAAACAAATGTCAAGGTGAGATGGAGGGTGATCTGAGCAACCTAAACATATCTTTGATGAAATCTTGGCTTTGACTGACGTTCGACCAAGTTTGACCAACCGGGAAAGGGCTGACGGACGCATTTTTGACATTTCTCGAAAAATGTAAAAAAAACTAACACTGGAGAGGTTGGGTGCCCCAAGTCACTTGGGGCACTTGGTTTCTCCATACTTAACCATTTTTCTAATTTTCCAACCTTCATCTGTAATTTGCACTATTTTGTGTGTCGACAGCTGCTTCCTGATGTCGATTTCGATGATTCATCGATCAACTGCCACTGAATGGTGGATGAATTGCATACCCTGGATACATCTGATGAATTTTCTAGCTTTTCAGAGCCTGATGACCAAAACAACTGCTTTCATGCCCACCGAAACTGATTGACAAACACACTTATCACATTTTCTCAAAAAATGTGAAAAAAAACTCTCTGGTGGGACTAGGCACCCCAAGTCACCTGGGGCGCCTGGTTTGCCCAGATTTAGTCAAATTTTGTGAATTACAGATTTTCACTCCACCTTGGATTGACCTTGCTCTGTTTTGCATGCTTCATCGAGTCGACGACTGTTCATCGATTCTGCGTCGTCGGAACAACATTGAAAACCTGAAAACGAGCTCTGATAGATGAACTTCCTCTGTTGACGACCTTAGAGCTCATGCTTCGCCTTCTAAAAAAGTAGAAATGACCCAGTAGAGAAAACTTGGTCGTTTGCAGATTTCATCTGGACCACGCTGATCGTGAAGCAAAATTGACCAATGAGAATCAAGCGCGACACCTGAGTCAGATATTCTATTTTTAGAAAGTTTTTGCCAGCATCCATATCTCAAGAAACTCAGAAAACCTAATTTGACGTCTATTTTTAGAAATTTCTAAAAATAGACATTTCTATTTTTAGAAATTTTGCTTTTTTGACTTTTTGACGAAAAATTTTCTAGACTTGTTCAAAATGCCTTAAAGAAACAAAAATTTTGATTGGGTACAACAATGTTCATCTTAGTTGTTATATTGATGGAGTCTTGACAGTGGCATGGTGTATGCAATCACAATGGCTTGGTATGCATTTGGTCTTGACAGTGACATGGTGTACACAATCACAATGGATTGGTATGCATTTGGTCTACATTTGGTACGGTATGATCTCAATATACATATGGTGTTCATCTTTGTTTCATGATAGTTGCAGTTGTCTTATGATGCTCATCTCTGTGACATTACTCTTGTAAACAGTGGCATATGACAATTTATCTTCATTGTTGCACATTTGAGGTGATTTGGTTTCCTGGCTTGTTCAAGATCTTGGTGATGGTTTGTCATTTAAGAGCATATTAATGAGGGCTTGATACTTTAGTTGTCATATGTCTATGTGATATCCTTGTTAGTGAAATGCCCTCTTAGAGACAAAAATGTATCTAAATTGTGTCAGGGTTTTGTCAAATGTCACAAATTTATGATATGTCATTAGTGTTTTTTTTGACAGCCCTAAGCCTAAGCTAGGTTCATACTTTAATATCCACCTACATTTGTTCATGAGTGTCTTGACATATTTAATGATGACTGGTTTTTAAAGATTCTTGATCAAGTGTTCTCTAAGGTCTAAATTCTATGTGTCACTATGATTTAAAAACCTAAATCCTAACATTGTTATGCTTTGAAGAGGTAACCCTTATCTTCCCATCATTTGTATGTCACTTTATGTTATATTTAGAAAGTGACCATCTATTGTAGGTTATAACTTAAAAGTGAGTGCCTGGAGGGGTTTTAAGTCATGGTTAAACCGGCCACCTTACCTTGTGTTACCGGTGTCATCAGTCATAACTTTTGAATAGGGCACAAAAGGCAAAATCAAAGGTTATCTTTAAAAGTTTGAGGCTCACAAAGCACATGATCAACGACTATGATTTAAAGTTGTTTAGGCTCCCAACGTTCCTATTTCTCAGTTAAGTTTGACGGGCAACTGTTTATAAAAGCCACAAATTGTGGCTTTTTCCCTTCTTTGTTTTGTAGATTTTGAGATGTTTCAATTTTTGAAAATTGAGACAGTGTGAGTGGTGATTTAGAAGTTTTGATGTGTTCAAAAGGTTTATGGAAAGCAATTTATTGGATGATATGATATAAGGTTTTGAAGAATTTTGAGAGAAGCATGTATTGTGTGTGTGAAGAATTATGATGATTGTTTATCTTGCAGAGATGATTGTTCATTTGAAGATAGATTTAAGTGACTAAGGTGTTTGCAGAGATGATATCAGGAGTATTGTAGAGACAACCTATTTTGCAGAGATGATATCAGGAGTATTGCAGAGACAACCTATTTTGCAAAGATAAATCATTTTTGCAGAGAAAATTTGTGCATATGATGTGTTTGTTTTGCAGAAATGGCTTTTTGCAGAAATTGAATTTGTGACCAAGAACATATTGATGAAACTATTGAAGTTTATGCAGATATCAAGTGGTATTTTGGTGATTTGTTTTACATCAAAAGAAGACATTATTTTATCTTTTTGTAGAGATTGAAAATTAAAGTTTTGTAAAGGATTTGTTATAAAAAGGAAAGAGGAGATATAAGGTTCAAGAGCTTGATTGAAACAGGGAAATCCCTTGATTGGTGTACTTGCTCTCTTAATGTTGGTGAGATTGTCAAAAGTCAGTTAGACTTCTTGTGACAACTTGTATGCCAGTGAGGCAATAATATGTCAGTGAGACATTGTAAGATTTGAAGTTTTCACACATAAGCCAGTGAGGCAGTTTGAGTGGTTTTTCTACCCTAGGAGGGTTTTCCACTTGGTAATTCTTCTTGTGTTGTTGTCTTGTATAATTTTTTGTGTTGATGATTTGCATAATTTCATGTGTCGTATATAATTGAAGATTTGGTGAATGTGCTATTGATAATTGATTCAATTCAGACAAATCTTATTGATAATTTTTGAAAGGAGATAAAAATTGGTTTTTGTATCAACATTGATTTACCCCCCTCTCAGTGTTGATTGTACTCCTACAATTGGTATCAAAGCTTGGTTCCCTGTAAAGGCTTAATCAACTTGGGTAGATCATATAATTGGAGTACGTGTCATGGCAAATCAAGAAGGATTTTCAACATACAAGGTACCTATGTTTGATGGGTCTAATTATGCTTTCTGGAAGTTCAAGATGGAGTCATATTTGTCATCTTTGGGGTATGATGTGTATGCTTCCATTGTAATTGAATATATTGCAACAAATTCTCCTTCAACACCTGATGAGAAAAAGGCCTATGAAAACAATGCTAAGGCCAAAAATGCAATATGTTGTGGCTTAACCAATGAGATACTTGTTAAAATCATGGAGTGTAAGTCAGCTAAGGCAATATGGGACAAGTTATCCAATATTTATCAAGGAGATGATAAAATCAAAGAAGCAAAATTACAATTGTATAGGGCTAAATTTGAAAGTCTCAAGATGAGTGATGATGAGAAAGTGGCAGAATATCTTCTGAGGGTTCAAGAAATTGTAAATGCCATAAGAGGATTGGGTGATACTCTGGAAGAAAATATAGTTGTAACAAAAGTCTTAAGGACTCTAACATCAAAATATGAGTCCAAAGTGTCTACAGTAGAGGAAAGAGATTTGAGCAAAGTAACCTTTGATGAACTTCATGGCACATTCACAGCCTTTAAGATGAGAATTAGTAATGATTAAGCTGCATTCAAATCAGTCAAAAAGGAGAAAAAGGTAAAATCTGAATCAGAGGAGTTGGATGATGATCAAGAGATGTCTTTTGCAAGCAAATTGAAAAAGGGATCAGCTAGCAAGTACTAAGGTAAGCTTTCATTAAAATGCTTTGAATGTGGAAGGATTGGACACTATGCAGCTAAGTGTCCTTACAAGGACTTAGATAGTGATGAAGATGAAAACAAGAAGAAATTCAAAAAGAAACAATTTGTTCCTAAAAAGAAAAGCAATTTTAGAAAGAAAAAGAGTTTATTTACCAAGAATGTTGACATGACTGAAAGTGATTCAGATGATTCTCTTGAGGAAGGTGCAGAGACCTTGTTTATGGTTGTCCTAAATAAAGTGCAAAGTGATAAATGTGAAGAACAATCAAATAATTGTGAAGTAGTCATTGATCTTGAAGGTGAATTAAAGTGTGCTTTGAGTCAGATCAAGAAGCTCAAAAAGGAGACCATTGCACAAAGATGCCAATATCAAAAAGAAAATGAAATCATGACCAACAAAATAATAGATTATGAGAAGCAAATTGCTGATCTAAAATTGTCTCTTGAAGAAAGTAAGAGAATTGTTGATGTTCAAAGTAAGGAGTTGAATGTCAAGGGCAAGGAATGTGAGACACTTGAAGCTGAAATTGTGGACTCAAGAAGAAAGCTTGATATGTGCAGGAGTAGTGACAAACTTGAAGACCTTCTAGACAAGCAAAAAGGCTTCAAAGACAAATTAGGTCTTGGATTTGAAGAGGGACAAAGTTCACAAACAATGATTACTCAAAAAGATGATGTAAATAATAAAACAATCTTGAGGGCAGTGGATTACAAAAGAAATGAGACTTTAAGGTATAATGTTCATTTTCTTGGATATTGTTTTTATTGCAACAGGTATGGACATAAAGCTAGTGAATGCAGATTTGAAGTAAGAAGAAGAATGAATTTCTTGCCAAGAAATCCATTCATGTTTTTAAGAGATCTGAAGTGTCACAATTGTCAAAATTTTGGGCACATTGCCAAATTTTGTAGACCTTCTTTCCAAATGCAGCAAACTAAGAGAAATTCTATTTCAAAATTGTCTTCCTCAAGTCCCAATAAGAAATTACTTGTTTGGAAACCCAAGATGGTTAGTAAGAGATTTGAAGTAATGATTGCACAAGTTGCTTTTCATGCCAAAAAGAAGGAACAGTGGGTGATTAATAGTGGTTGTTCTAATCACATGACAGGAGACAAAGATAAGTTTGTTAAATTTGAAGATATTGATGAAGGGTTAGTTATGTTTGGCAACAATGATTTCATCATGATCAAAGGAAAAGGTACAATTCTTCTAGATAATGAAACACCATTACATGATGTTTACTTTGTTAAGGGCTTGAAGCATAATTTGTTGAGTGCTAGCCAAATATGTGATAATGGTTTCAATGTGGTTTTTGATGCTCATGGATGTGAGATTAAAAAGAAATCAAGAAAGGTTGTTGTAGCAGGTCTAAGGACAAGTAGTAACATCTACAATCTTCATGAAGCTAAAAATAGAAGTGTTGATAGCCATATTTGTTTCATGAGCAAAATTGAAGAAAGTTGGTTGTGGCATAGGCGACTTGGTCATGTGAATTTTGACAATCTTGAGAAGATCAGCAAGAACCATAATGTAAGAAACATGCCTCATATTTCCAAACCAAACAATACTACATGCAAAGAGTGTCAGTTGGGTAAGCAAACCAAGGTTAGTTTCACTTCAAAACCTCTACAACTTGTGCATTCAGATTTGTGTGGTCCTACAAGGACTAAAGCATTAGGAGGCGAGAAATATTTTATGCTCTTCATTGATGATTTTTCAAGAATGACATGGGTAACATTCTTAAGGCACAAATCAGAGGCTTTTGAGAGATTCAAGATTTTCAAAAGGATGGTTGAAAAAGAATCTGATTTCAAGCTAAAATGTTTAAGGTCAGACAATGGAGGAGAATATACTTCAAACGAATTTGAGGAGTATTGTGAAAAACATGGGATAAGAAGGCAATTTTCAGCCCCTAGAACTCCACAACAAAATGGAGTCGCTGAAAGAAAGAATAGGACTGTAAAGGAAATGGCAAGAACCTTACTACATGATGCAAATCTGCCCAACACCTATTGGAGAGAAGTTGTTCATACAACTGTGTATACACTAAACATGTTCAATTAAGGGTAAAGTCAAATTATACTCCTTATGAACTTTGGTATGGTAAGTCAACTAATGTTGGTTATTTTAAAAATTTTGGAAGTAAGTGTTACATCAAGAAAGATAATGATAATTTGGTAGCTTTGAGTCTAGATGTGATGAAGGTATATTTTCGGGTTACTCTACACATAGCAAAGCATATAAATGCTTTAATAAAAGACGCAAAAGAATCATTGAAAGTACTAATGTTAAAGTGGATGAGAACTTACAACCTTGTATAAAGCTAGTTCAAGACAAGGAAGAAGATCATCATTCACAAAATGAAGAAGAAATTCAAGTAGAGGAAGAAGCTCCTGAAAAACCAATTGAAACTAAGATCAAGACTCCTTTAAAGGCATATCAAAGAGATCATCCTCATGACTTGATCATTGGAGACAAGGATAGTTGTGTGTCAACAAGAAGAAAACTTGTTGCTGCAAATAATCAGGCACATGTGTGTTTGATATCAGAAATGGAACCAAAGAGTTATGTTGAGGCCAACAAAGATGAAGCCTGGATTAAGGCTATGGAAGAGGAGTTAAGTGAAATAGAAAAGAACAAAACACGGGAGCTTGTGTTAAGACCTGAAGGTAAGAATGTGATTGGATCAAAATGGGTGTTTAGAAGTAAGCTTGATGACAAAGGTAAGGTTGTTAGAAACAAAGCTAGATTGGTTTGCAAAGGGTACTCACAAATTGAAGGAATTGACTTTGATGAGACTTTTGCACCTGTTGCTAGATTAGAAGCTATAAGGATGTTCTTAGCCTTTTCAGTTTATAAAAGCTTCAAGGTGTACCAAATGGATGTCAAATCATCCTTTCTAAATGGTGACCTTGAAGAAGAGGTTTATATGAAGCAGTCGGAAGGTTTTGTGTGCAAAGACAAATCAGACCATGTATATAGATTGAAAAAGGCCTAGTATGGCTCAAAACAAGCTCCAAGAGCTTGGCATTACAAGCTGGATAAGTATTTACAAGAACAAGGATTCATAAAAGGAGGTGTGGACAGCAATTTGTACTACATAACCAATGGTGAGGATATCTTGGTTGTTGTAATTATGTTGATGATATCATTTTTGGTAGTAACAATGATGATATGAGTCCTTCATTTCCTAATATCATGAAGTCAGAATTTGAAATATCTATGTTGGGAGAGTTGTCTTTCTTCATTGGTCTACATGTGTCTTAGCTTGAAAAGGGGATATTCATCTCACAAAATAAGTATGCCAAAGAGACGTTGAAGAGATTTCAAATGGATGATTGCAAACCTTTGGGTACTCCTATGGAAACATGACACAAGCTAAGCAAAAGTGATGAGTTACCTGAAGTAGAATAATATTTGTATAGATCTATGATTGGCAGCCTATTATAACTCACTGCTTCTAGGCCTGATATTATGCAGGCTATTTGTTTGGTTGCAAGATTCCAAGCTTGTCCTAAACAATCTCATTTGAATGATGTTAAGAGAATCTTTAGATATGTTAAGGGTACTCTTGATTTTGGTTTATGGTATCCTACGCACAATGACTTTACTCTTCTTGCATACACAGATGCAGATTGAGTAGGTTGGCTGATGATAGAAAGAGCACAAGTGGGGCAGCTTTCTTTCTTGGTGGTAGATTGGTTGTATGGCATAGTAAGAAGCAAGATTGTGTATCTCTATGTACTGTTGAAGCTGAGTATATTGCAGCATCTTCATGTTGTACACAGGTACTTTGGATGATACAATCACTCCATGATATCAAGGTGAAGGTAACAAAGCCTGTATCCATTCTTTGTGATAACACTAGTTCTATCAATATGTCAAAGAATCCTATAATGCATTTTAGGACTAAACACATTGCCATCAGATATCATTTTCTAAGGGAAAAGGTGATTGAAAATGAAGTAGCATTGGATTATGTGCATACAAATGATCAACTGGCTGATATATTCACAAAACCATTGCCTAAGGAGGTATTTGAATCCCTGAGACAAAGGCTTGGGATTCTATCCTTTGCTTCTCTTCAATGATTTTCATAAATGTTGGATTCAGGGGGAGTAATTATTTATATTTTTTGAAGCCCTGAATTCCATTTGTTCTAAAAATTCTTTTGATAGTTCAAGTTGTTGAGTTTGATAGTTGACAAGGTGCATATCAGTTTTTGTGTTTGAAGTTCATGTGCAGTTGATTGGTCAATTTTCATGGTGGAGACAATTATAGCTTCTTTCATTGCAATGTGGTGGTCATGCTCATTTATTTGTCATTTTTGTTGGTTGATGAAGTTGAATATGCAAAGGCAATAGTGTATATAGTTGAGTACATTATGATTGTTGTACTTAGATAGTGCGTATAGTTGTATATAATACTTTCACTCAAGTTTTTTGTTCTATGGACTATAATTTAGTTCGTGTTTATAGTCAAGACAGAGGACTGTCTAATTCAGAGCAGAGAACTAAATTTCTTTCAGGCAGATAATTACATTTTTTAGTGGCAAAGGACTTTTTTCTTTTACTAGATGACAGTTTCAAATGACTATTTAGAGTCTTTTTTGTTTTGTTGCAAATGGCACTGTATTTGTTTGATGACTAATGGCATTGTAATATTCATGTGCATTAGAATCAGTTATTTCTGCTAACAAAGACTATTCTGCAGTTGACTGAGACAGAGGATATTTGTTGTTTTGTATCCTCTCATTTATTGTTGATAGAGATTAAAAGGGCAAACTGCATCATTTTTCTTCTGACAGAGGAAGATTAATGTAGAATTGATGTAGAGGATAGAGTTGATGATAGTGGATAATGTAGAAGACTGCATCATTTTTAATACAGAGGATAGAGTATAAAGGTTTCAGAGTATGTTTGTGGTAGGGGTCTGTGCCACTAACAAGTGTATTAAAAATAGTGACAGTGTTAGTATGCTACTGACAGATGCCTGTGCTATATGATCTTGGCTATCTTATGTTAAGATCTAAGATGTGACCTTCTTAGTTATCTTCTTCAAGTGATTAGTCATCACAAATGTTATCATGGGTAATTCTCTTGTTTGCCTTTGACATTCAATGTCAAAAAGGAGGAGATAGATATGGATATGGTTGGTTGTCTTGCATATTTGTTTTTCCATCAATGTCAAAGACAAAGGGGGAGTTTTGTTGCAATGGGCTTGGTTGTTGTCTTTACATTGATGACAAAAAGAGTTGGTTGTGATGTCTATATTTGACATGTGATGTTCATCTTAGTTGTTATATTGATGGAGCCTTGACAGTGGCATGGTGTACACAATCACAGTGGCTTGGTATGCATTTGGTCTTGACAGTGACATGGTGTACACAATCATAGTGGCTTGGTATGCATTTGGTCTACATTTGGTATGGTACGATCTCAGTATACATATGGTGTTCATCTCTGTTTCATGATAGTTGTAGTTGTCTTATGATGCTCATCTTTGTGACATTACTCTTGTAAATAGTGTCATATGTCAGTTGCTCTTCATTGTTTCACATTTGAGGTGATTTGGTTTCCTAGCTTGTTTAAGATCTTGGTGATGGTTTGGCATTCAAGAGCATATTGATGAGGGCTTGATGCTTTAGTTGCCATATGTTTGTGTGATATCCTTGTTAGTGAAATGTCCTCTTAGAGCCAAAAATGTATCTAAGTTGTGTTAGGGTTTTGTCAAATGTCACAAGTTTAAGATATGTCATTAGTATTTTATTTAATGGCCCTAAGCCTAAGCTAGGTTCATACTTTAATATCCACCTACAGTTGTTCATGAGTGTCTTGACATATCTAATGATGACTGGTTTTTAAAGATTCTTGATCAAGTATTCTCTAAGGTCTAAATTCTATGTGCCACTATGATTTAAAAACCTAAATCCTAACATTGTTATGCTTTGAAGAGGTAACCCTTATCTACCTGTCATTTGTATGTCACTTTATGTTATATTTAGAAAGTGACCATCTATTACAGGTTATAACTTAAAAGTGACTGTCTAGAGGGGTTTTAAGTTGTGGTTAAATCAGCCACCTTACCTTGTGTTATCGATGTCATTAGTCATAACTTTTGAATAGGGCACGAAAGGCAAAATCAAAGGTTATCTTTAAAAGTTTGAGGCCCGCGAAGCACATGATCAACAACTTGTTGGAATTAGACCGGACAACTAAGAGGGGGGTGAATCAGTTGTCCCACAATAATAACTTGTTCTGCTTTTAACCTTCTTTATTATCTTACTACAAGATTAAGATGTAAACATTAAAGCATAGATGAACAACATAAGAGTAGAAACATAATCAACACACTTGACACCAAGATTTTGACATGGAAACCCAGTTAAGGGAAAAACCACGATGGGTGTTAACCCACAAGATTTGTACCCTGTTAAAAGTACTTTAGAAAAATAGAAGGCACATGCCTTCAGGCGTACTGCCCAGAGCTCACTGCTCAAAAGAGAGGCTCACTGCCTACATAACTTATTTAGAACATAAATAATTAACTAAGAAATAACATCTACTTCATGCCTGATTCAATTTCAATGAATGCTCAAGAACTTCTGCTTTGCCCCAAATTCTTCTTTACTAACTTCACACTCTATACTACTCTCGTTCCTTTTCTTCTCTGCTCTGTTCCTGATCCTTTATTCAGATTTTATCTATTTTACACAAGGATACTTTTCAATAACTCTTCAACAAGTATTTATATGCTTCATCAACCTTGGAATGATCAACAAGGTTAGCTAAACTTAACGTGGATCATCACACTATCGGTCAAACACACTTGAGTCTTGAATCTGCTTCTACAACCACTCCATGCTTCATAAAAATGCTCTTAAAGCATCCACAACATGCTAGGAACATCCAATCAGCCAAGACTGGGAAGAACAACAACCTCCAAGAAGAAAACTTCAATCAACAAGCTCAAACTTCAATGTAGACCTCCAACATAATAGCCACATGATCCAAAGACCTCCACAAGCACATTGAGATCACCAATAACATTCACTCTAAACCATATTGCTAGAAACATTTGAATCTTCCTTCGGAACCTCAAGAACACGATCTGTCATGACTGTCAAACTAGAAAGATAGCTTGCGGACCTCCAAACCACGAACCACTACAGTTGATGATACAGACTAACTTCCCAAACATGCCTTCAGATCCGCAGACCAGAATATTTCACTTCGGAGCAATCAAACCAACTTATTGTCACACAGTCTCTTCTGAATACAGCAAAATCTAGTTCTACTCTGATGGCCATAACTTCTTCAAATCTTCATGCAAATTTCTCAATTCTTAACTGGAGCAACCTCTATCAATCCTCTACACAGCCATATGGTCCGCATGCATTGATTGTCATTAATTTTCTCAATATCCTCAACAATCTGGTCTTCTATATAGACAGCAAAATAGGATATAGTTGACACTAATGGCAACAAGAATATGTTGACATCAATGACAACACCACTTAGGCACATATTTGCAACAAACTCCCCCTTTGTCATTGATGGCAACATATGATGTGAAAAATTGAATTTAACCATCGTGACAAGAACTTCTCCCCCTTTCTCTTCTCACTTCTGCAACTACTTCCTTTACTGCTCCCCCTTATATTAGCAACTAGTTTTTCACATGACTTCTCTCCCCCTTTGACATCAATGGCAAAGGGTGCATATTTGCTATCTTTTCTCCCTTTTTACTTCAGACTGATCCCAAAATTTGCATCCTGACTACTCCCCCTTTGTGTAGTTCCTTCTTAACATCAATCCAGATCACAAAATAGACTGTAAATTCCACCGGACTGATGCACCTTAGTGCATCTTAGTTCTGATCAGGAGGCGTAATTACCCCTAACTTTTCTCTGAGATACTCAAAAGTATCTTTGGGAAGAGGCTTAGTGAAGATATCTGCAATCTGATCTTTGGAGGACACAAACTCCAACTTGACTTCATTCTCATTAACTTTCTTTCTCAAGAAGTGAAACTTGATAGATATATGCTTTGTCTTTGAATGTAATACCGGATTCTTGGAAATGCTTATAGCACTTGAATTATCACAAAAGATTGTGACTAGCTCCTCAAACACAACACTGATGTCCTTCAACATTTGCTTCATCCATAGAACTTGAGAACAATTATTTGCTACTGCTATATACTCTGCCTCTGCAGTAGATAGAGAAATTGCTTCTTGCTTTTTACTCAACCAAGAGACCAATCTTCTTCCCAAGAAGAATACACCATCACTAGTACTTTTTCTGTCATCCACATCTCCTGCCCAATCAACATATGTATATGCATGAAGAGTGAAATCATTGTCCTTTGGATACCATAGTCCATAATCAATTGTCCCCTTGAGATATCTAAAAATTCTTTTGACTGCCACAACATGGGATTCTTTTGGATCAGCTTGAAATCTAGCAACAAGTCCAACTGCATTCATGATGTTAGGTCTGGTCTGAGTCAGATAGAGCAATCCTCTAATCATTGATCTATATCTTTTCTGATTTGCCTTTAGGGAGTCATCATCTTTGCTTAGCTTGCATCTAGTTACCATAGGAGTACCTATTGGCTTTGAATCTTCCATTTGAAACTTCTTCAATAATTCTTTCACATACTTGGACTGAGATATGAAGATACCTTTATCTAACTGAACAATTTGCAGACCTAGGAAGAAATTCATCTCACCAAACATTGACATCTCAAACTCACTTTTCATTTGATCAGCAAATGCTTTGCACATGCATTCATTTCCACCAAAACTGATATCATCAACAAAGACCTCAACAGTTCGAATGTCCTCGTGATTTATCTTGAAGTACAGATTACTATTAGCAGTACCTTTGCTAAATCCTAGCTTAAGCAAATGCTTATCCAATCTGGCATACCAGGCTCTTGGAGGTTGCTTAAGTCCATACAAGGCTCTTCTTAGTCTACAAACCATATCTCCCTGATCAAACAACTGAAATCCTTCCGGTTGTTCAATGTATACTTCTTCCTCGAAATCTCCATTTAGAACTGTTGATTTGACATCCATCTGATAAACTTTAAAATCTTTGAAGGCAACAAAAGCAAGAAATAATTTTATTGCCTCTATTCTTGCCACCAGAGCAAAAGTTTCTTCAAAATCAATTCCTTCCACTTGAGAATAACCTTTACATACCAACCTTGCCTTATTTCTTACAACCTCACCATCTTCATTCAGTTTATTCCGGAAGACCCATTTGGTTCCAATCACATTTTTGTCCTCAGGTCTGGGAACAAGATCCCAAGTGTGATTCTTTTCAAATTGCATCAATTCTTCTTCCATTGTCTTAACCCAATTCTCATCATTGCAAGCTTCACTTATTGATTTAGGTTCAATCTTTGAAATCAAACAAATCTCTTCTTGATCTTTAGCAACTCTTCTCCTAGTTCGAACACCTCTATTTTTATCTCCTATGATTTGATCTTCAGGATGATTCATTCTTACATACCTGGGGCTTTTGGGAATTGCTTGGGCTTCTATTTCTTGAGCTTGTTCCTCAACATCTGTACTAATTCCTTGAGTCTCTGGAGTTTTCTGATCAATCTGCATCTGAGTCAGAGTTTGAACTAACCTTCCTTGACTTTGGCTTTCATTTTGATCATCTGAATCATATCCGCAGAACCTGGAATGTCCTTCCTTTCTCTCATCAACTCTAACATTAGCACTTTCAACAATCTTTTTCAACCTCTTGTTAAAGCACCGGTAAGCCTTACTTTCAGTAGAGTATCCCAAAAATATTCCCTTATCACTTCTTGTATCAAACTTGCCTAAATCCTCATTTCTTTTGATATAGCATTTACTACCAAAAACTCTGAAATATCTCACAATAGGAGGATGACCAAACCATAGTTCATAAGGGGTCTTACCAGAATTGCCTTTGATCTGCACCCGGTTAAGAGTGTAGACAGCAGCACTTACAGCTTCTCTCCAATAAACTTGAGGAATATTTGTTTCCATCATCATGGTCCTGGAAGCTTCTTGAATGGTCTGGTTCTTTCTTTCCACAACTCCATTTTGTTGGGGAGTCCTAGGCAGATAATTGTCTTTTTTTGCCATGTTTTTGACAGAAACCATCAAACTCATGAGAAGTAAATTCTCCATCTCTGTCAGATCTCAGACGTTTCAATTTTTCACCAATTTCATTTTCCACCATCACTTTGAACACCTTAAATTTGTCAAGAGCTTCTAATTTTTCTTTTAGGAAGGTTACCCACATCATTCTAGAGTAGTCATCAATCAGCAACATGAAATATCTATCTCCTTGCACACTTGTAATTCTAGAAAGACCACAAAGATTAGTATGTACCGGTTCCAATCGACCATTTGAAACTTGTTCCTTACTTTTGAATGAAATTATGCTCTGTTTCCCCAATTGACATTCTCTACACATGCTATTAGGTTTCACAAGTTTTGGAAGATCTCTTACAACCTGAGTGGTACTTATTTTGACAATGTTATCAAAATTCACATGACACATCCTCCTATGCCATAACCAACTTTGATCTATTTGAGCAATCAAACAACTTTTGCCAGAGTTGCTTAAATGAAAAATGTTACCTTTAGTTTGAGTACCGAATGTAATTTCAATTCTAGAACTCTCCAAGATTTTGCACTTTCCATCCTTGAATCGAAGATCATAACCTTTATCAACCAACTGTCTAACACTGAGAAGATTATGTTTGAGTCCTTCCACATACAGAACATCATTGGTGGTTGATGCAGAGGCATCCACACTATAACCTTACAATACAGCATGGACGTCTGCAGCCCATCCTCATCATCATCATCATCACCATCATCATCATATTTTGCTTTACACTGTCAGCATCATGTTTCGGACGAGCACAATTATCCTCCTGCCGACTACTGTTCACTTCCTCTGTTTTTCACCTATCATCATCATCATGATGTTCGACTAGCGCAAACATCCTCCTTTTGCACTGTTCATCGGGCGCCAAGCTCCATCGGCATCATCATGATATGCAACACCCCCTTCGTCAGCAGGATATCCAATATCCGGTTGCTCCAAAGATCCTGATGATGATCGCCTTCAGCACCTCCCCTTCGATGCCCCGATAGCCGACGATACAAGCAACAGTATCATGATATGATTTATCCGGTTCTCTCGAAACCTCCTGATGATGTTAACACAACCTTCTGCCGAGGACTTACGCTGATACCTAAGCACTTAACGACAGCAGGATAAACTTGCATAGGGGGTTATCTCAATATCCTGATGACGCTGACGTCATATCCTGATGACGATGACGTCACACAATATCCTGATGACCTCTTCAACACTTAGTCAAAAAAACCGAACTTTCACTCCCGCATCTGTTAGCGATACGCGGATGATGGGCTCTCCCGAGAGATGATCCTGACGGCGATATATACGCTGAGTATATATCCGACTTAAAACATCCTGATGCACTTGCAACATGCAAACTTTAACAGTTTCATGACCCGATCTTCTACCTGATGCCAATACGCTCCTCCTCGGCTCCTCCTGAAGATGATCACCCCAACGCACTTGCACTTCATGCAACTAACCGCATCATGCCGATCTCCTCCACTTATCCGGATGACGATGCCCAACGCGACTGCAGGATATTTGCTGAAATATCCTGATGATGCCGTTTTAACAACTTTTAGTCTTAGCGAAATTTCACTTCGCCGATCCTCCTGGGATGACCCGATCCACTCTCAGGGTGATCTTCAACACTTCATCAGCTCGACCTAGCACATGCCCATGCTAGGGTCTTCAACACCTTTCAACCGTGATCCTGCACACCTGCATGCAAACAAACAAACTAACACCTACCCTACTGTACATAACCATTCCACCGATCAGACGAATCAACCGGTGGAATGGATCAGTGAATCCATACAGCCACCAAACCAGCAAATCGATCAAGCAATGGAATGCAACAGAGGATGAACACAAACAGGAACACTTTATTTGATTTCAAAAGATGTAAATACAATGATCAGTTTCTCTCTCTCTCTCTGCCTCACTCTCGCAAAGTCTGGTCGATGATATGCAATACCATCCGATCCTCATGCTTAAATAGATTTCCCTACGAGTACTACTGACCTGACTCCAAGCGGCTGGGAACTCTCCAGGCGGCTGGGAGATCCAACCGAACATACATCATGACAGCTGTTCTAACAAACTTCCTAAAAATAGCAAAGCCTGGTCAGCATGATCTTATCATGATCAGCATGACCTTATTACATGCATTTGGTCTTATCAGACCTTCTTGGAAACATAAACAAGACCTAAAACTACTAACTGCCTTATCAAGACCAGCTGTCAGGTAGGTGCTCCTGCACCATACTCCCCAACAGAAAAGAACTCATGTCCCATGAGTTTAGTATGTGGAAGTCTTCCACCTGTACACTTTGCCTTAGCAATATGCGGATCTGTTCCAGCTTTGTCCTCTGCTGGCTCTTGGCTGCTCCAAGACTTCTGAACTGTAACTTGCTTTCTGGCAAGTAAATCCTCATGCCTGTTGATGTAGGCCTTTTTCTCACATACCCTGTGTTTGCCAGGTTGTCTGACCAGAACCTCTGTCTGAACTGCCTCTTGAACTTCTGAAATGTTCAATCCTATCTTCCTTTCAATCGTTACAGGACAAGCAATAGTCCCAACTATGACAACATCCTTGTCATTCCTCTCAACTGATTGCTGTGTGCAAACCTGTTTCTGCCCCTGCGGCTGACCTCTGTCAGTCAAAACTAAAACTTTCTTCAATCTGTTGTCCTGAACAACTTCTTTTCCTGCAGTATCCTCAACTGCCTTTATGCCTGCTCCCCTAGGCATCTGCACATACTCCTTCTTTCCCATCAAAATGATTTTGGCTGCCCCCTGTGCTGCAGCATCTGCCTGCAATGGCATCAACTTAATAGTCTTCCCATCTTTCTTGATGGTATAGGTATTAGAATACCCATCATACAGTACCCTTCTGTCAAATTGCCATGGTCTACCCAACAGTAGGTGACAACATTCCATAGGCAAAATATCACACAAAATTCTATCCTGATATGCTCCAGTCTGAAAATCCACATATGCCTGTTCAGAGACAAAAAGTGATTGACTATCACTCACCCAAGATGCCTTGTAAGGGTGTGGATGTGGAATCCTTTCCAAATTCAGTTTATCCACCATTTCCTGAGATACCATGTTGTCTGTTGAACCAGTATCAATGACAACCTTACATTTTTTACCTTTGCTCTTGCAGATGGTCTTGAAAAGAGCTCTTCTTTGCATCATATCCTTTGATGCCTGCAAACTAATTCTCCTTAGCATCAATGATTCTCCACTCTCTGGATATCCATAATTATCAGCCTCTCTGTCTTTATAAGTGTTTGAACTTTGTACACTTTCTTCTACTTTCTCTTCTTGCACAAGTTGTACTCTCTTGTCACTAGTTCTATCATTTCTGGATGATGAACCTTTGTTTTCTGGACATTTGAAAGATGGATGACCAAACTCTCCACAGGTGTAACACTTTCCTGAAAATGTAGTAGAACCTCTACCACCTCCAAATCTTCCTCTATTACCTTTCCATCCACCCCTGAAATCAGACTGTCCCTGTCCTTTACCAGTGTCTTCTTGACCCTCATTGGTTTGATTTTGTGTAGGGGCTGCTCCTCTTCCCCTATGGTTTCCTCTTCCTCTCATGGACTTATCATGTCCTCTATTCATCTTTTCTTCAATCCTGATTGCCATTTGGTAACAATCCTCCACATTCTTAGGGTTAGCCAACACTAACTCATCCTGTATGTTAAATCTCAAACCAGCCAAGTACCTAGCCACCTTTTCTACCTCATTCTCATGATGACCAGATCTCATACTTAACTTATAAAACTCTTCTGTATATGCCTTCACATCCCTTTCTTTCTGCTTTAAAAATTGCAGCTTCTTAAACATCTGGATTTCATAATCCCTTGGCAAGAATTTACCCTTGATCCTTGCTACCATCTTATCCCATGAAGTGATCTTTGACTTCCCTTGTTTCCTTCTCTCAGATTGTACATAATCCCACCATACCAAAGCATGACCTCCTAACTTGGTCTTTGCAATCTTTACCTTCTGATCCTCAGCAACATCTTCACATTCAAAGTGATTATCAAGTGCAGCAATCCAATCCAATAGCTCATCTTCATTCAAGCTTCCAGTATACTTGGAAACATCAACCTTTACCTTAGGTTTATCATTCTGCACTGCCTTTAACAGTTTTGCCAATCTCTGGTCTTCAGCATCCAGATCTTCAGCTACCTCTTCATACTCTTCAACAGTATCTTCATCTTCTTCAGACTCACTGTCTTCCACTTCCCTCTTTTTGTTCTTTTCCAGGGCTGTAAGCCTGGCTTGAAGTGCTTCAGCAAGCTCCTTCATCTTCCTCATCTCTCTAGCATGTTTCTCCTTCATTTCCTGCAATTCCCTTGCAGTACCACTACCTTTCGGAGGCATTTTGTCAACCTCTTAATCAACACACAACACACAATTCAACTCTACCTCTGCCCTTTCGGTGACAGAATCAACACACAACAGCCCAGATGTTTTGCTGAGCTCTGATACCACTATGATGCAGAGGCATCCACACTATAACCTTACAATACAGCATGGACGTCTGCAGCCCATCCTCATCATCATCATCATCACCATCATCATCATATTTTGCTTTACACTGTCAGCATCATGTTTCGGACGAGCACAATTATCCTCCTGCCGACTACTGTTCACTTCCTCCGTTTTCCGCCTATCATCATCATCATGATGTTCGACTAGCGCAAACATCCTCCTGTTGCACTGTTCATCGGGCGCCAAGCTCCATCGGCATCATCATGATATGCAACACCCCCTTCGTCAGCAGGATATCCAATATCCGGTTGCTCCAAAGATCCTGATGATGATCGCCTTCAGCACCTCCCCTTCGATGCCCCGATAGCCGACGATACAAGCAACAGTATCATGATATGATTTATCCGGTTCTCTCGAAACCTCCTGATGATGTTAACACAACCTTCTGCCTAGGACTTACGCCGATACCTAAGCACTTAACGACAGCAGGATAAACTTGCATAGGGGGTTATCTCAATATCCTGATGACGTTGACGTCATATCCTGATGACGATGACGTCACACAATATCCTGATGACCTCTTCAACACTTAGTCAAAAAAACTGAACTTTCACTCCCGCATCTGTTAGCGATACGCGGATGATGGGCTCTCCCGAGAGATGATCCTGACGGCGATATATACGCTGAGTATATATCCGACTTAAAACATCCTGATGCACTTGCAACATGCAAACTTTAACAGTTTCATGACCCGATCTTCTACCTGATGCCGATACGCTCCTCCTCGGCTCCTCCTGAAGATGATCACCCCAACGCACTTGCACTTCATGCAACTAACTGCATCATGCCGATCTCCTCCACTTATCCGGATGACGATGCCCAACGCGACTGCAGGATATTTGCTGAAATATCCTGATGATGCCGTTTTAACAACTTTTAGTCTTAGCGAAATTTCACTTCGCCGATCCTCCTGGGATGACCCGATCCACTCTCAGGGTGATCTTCAACACTTCATCAGCTCGACCTAGCACATGCCCATGCTAGGGTTTTCAACACCTTTCAACCGTGATCCTGCACACCTGCATGCAAACAAACAAACTAACACCTACCCTACTGTACATAACCATTCCACCGATCAGACGAATCAACCGGTGGAATGGATCAGTGAATCCATACAGCCACCAAACCAGCAAATCGATCAAGCAATGGAATGTAACAGAGGATGAACACAAACATGAACACTTTATTTGATTTCAAAAGATGTAAATACAATGATCAGTTTCTCTCTCTCTCTCTGCCTCACTCTCGCAAAGTCTGGTTGATGATATGCAATACCATCCGATCCTCATGCTTAAATAGATTTCCCTACGAGTACTACTGACCCGACTCCAAGCGGCTAGGAACTCTCCAGGCGGCTGGGAGATCCAACCGAACATACATCATGACAGCTGTTCTAACAAACTTCCTAAAAATAGCAAAGCCTGGTCAGCATGATCTTATCATGATCAGCATGACCTTATTACATGCATTTGGTCTTATCAGACCTTCTTGGAAACATAAACAAGACCTAAAACTACTAACTGCCTTATCAAGACCAGCTGTCAGGTAGGTGCTCCTGCACCAGTGGTATTCTTACTATCAAAAGAGATGGATCCTCTGCCACGGATTCTACCAGCTAAGTTATCTCCAAATTTCACTAGCCCACCTTCATAATTTTCAAAATTCACAAACTTACTCTTGTCTCTAGTCATATGATGAGAACATCCATTATCAATCACCCATTCATCTTTCTCTATAACCTGAGTGGCCAAGCCACTTTCCATATTTGCATAGCTACAGAATCAGTAGACACCAGATCTTCTTCTTTGATGGCAATGAACACCTAATCATTTTTAGGGGAACCTCCATGATCAGATTCATCATCTGTGACATTTTCTCCAGTTTCTTGGACATAGTAACATTTGTTCTAATTTTTTTATCTGTTAGGGTTTGGTTTTGAAAACCTCTCTGGACATCTTGAGGCAAAATGACCAATCTTATTACAAGCAAAACATTTGAGTGGCAATTTTCCTTCATACGTACCAGATTCTCTTGGCAATCTTTTGGCAAGAAGAGCTTCAAGATATGCAGTTTCAATTTCAACATCTTCAAGATCCTTCCTTGTCTTCATGAATCTATTTGATCTTGCAGAAGAGCTTTCACCCGGATCATATCTTTGTTTTCCATATCCACTGGCCTTAAATGCAGATTTAGACTTGGGAAGAGAATCACCAAACTCACTTAATTCAAAAGCTGAAATTTTGCCAACCAGATGATCTCTTGTAACCTTTGAGACAATCCTGATCTCCTCTATAGCTGCAACCTTATGTTTGTATGAATCTGGTAAAGATCTGAGCACTTTTGATACAATTTTTGATTCTTCCAGAGTTCCACCAACACACCTGATACCACACATAAGTTCATTTATCTTTTCCATGTAGATTGTGATGTTTTCATCTTCGCTCATCCGCATAGTTTCAAATTTTCCTTTTAGACTTTGCAGCTTGGCACATTTGACATATTTATCACCTTCATACATATACTCCAACTTTTTTTAGATTTCATAAGCAATTTTTAGACGAAAGACATTTGTCATTTTTGAATCAATCAGGGCACTCAATAAGGCTTCTTTAGCTCGAAGGTTATTTTCAGCATCTTTGACTTGATCTGGAGTTGAAGGACCTTTCTCCAGAGGTTTTTACTCGACACTGCTTATCGCCCAATAGGCATCGCCCATGCATTGCAAATGGCACTCCGTGCGATTCTTCCAAACAGAATAATTTGTTCCATCAAACCTTGGACTATCCTTCTTGTAGGTCAACATCCTGGATCTCCTCAAGCGGTCAAGCTTTTATAAGAGGATCTAGCTCTGATACTAATTGTTGGAATTAGACTGGACAATTGAGAGGGGGGTGAAACAGTTGTCCCATAATAATAACTTTTTCTGCTTTTAACCTTCTTTATTAACTTACTACCAGATTAAAGATGTAAACATTAAAGCATAGATCAACAACATAAGAGCAGAAACATAATCAACACACTTGACACCAAGATTTTGATGTGGAAACTAGGTTAAGGGAAAAACCATGGTGGGGGTTAACCCACAAGATTTGTACCCTGTTAAAAGTACTTTAGAAAAATAGAAGGCACATGCCTTCGGGTGTACTGCCTAGAGCTCACTGCTCAAAAGAGAGGCTCACTACCTACATAAATTATTTAGAACAGAAAGAATTAACTGAGAAATAGCATCTACTTCATGCCTAATTCAGTTTTAATGAATGCTCAAGAACTTCTGCTTTGCCCCAAATTCTTCTTTACTAACTTCACACTCTATACTGCTCTCGCTCCTTTTCTTCTCTGCTCTACTCCTGATCCTTTATTCGGATTTTATCTATTTTGCACAAGGATACTTTTCAATAACTCTTCAACAAGTATTTATATGCTTCAACCTTGGAATGATCAACAAGGTTGGCTAAACTTAACGCAGATCATCACACTATCAGCCAAACACACCTGAGTCTTGAATTTGCTTCCACAACCACTCCATGCTTCATAAAAATGCTCTTAAAGCATCTGCAACATGCTAGGAACATTTGGTCGGCCAAGACTAGGAAGAACATCAACCTCCAAGAAGAAATCTTCAATCAACAAGCTCAAACTTCAATGCGGACCTCCAACATAGTAGCCACACGATCTAGAGACCTCCACAAGCACATTGAGATCACCAATAACATTCACTCTAAACCATATTGCTAGAAACATTTGAATCTTCCTCTGGAACCTCAAGAACACTGACTGTCATGACTGTCAAACTAGAAAGATAGCTTGCGGACCTCCAAACCATGAACCATTGGAGTTGATGATACACACTGACTTCCCAAACATGCCTTTAGATCTGCAGACCAGAATATTTCACTGCAGAGAAATTCAGACCAACTTATTGTCACACTGTCTCTTCTGAATACTGCAAAATCCGGTTCTACTCAGATGGCCATAACTTCTATCAATCCTCTACACAGCCATATGGTCCACATGCATTGATTGTCATTAATTTTCTCAATATCCTCAACAATCCGGTCTTCTATATAGACAACAAAATAGGATACAGTTGACACTAATGGCAACAACAATATGTTGACATCCATGACAACACCACTTAGGCACATATTTGCAACATGACTGTGATTTAAAGTCATTTAGGCTCCCAATGTTCCTGTTTCTCAGTTAAGTTTGACGGGCAACTATTTATAAAGGCCACAAATTGTGGCTTTTTCCCTTCTTCGTTTTGCAGATTTTGAGATGTTTCTATTTTTGAAAATTGAGACAGTGTGAGTGGTGATTTAGAAGTTTTGATGTGTTCGAAAGGTTTATGGAAATCAATTTATTTGATGATATGATATAAGGTTTTGAAGAATTTTGAGAGAAGCATGTATTGTGTGTGTGAAGAATTATGATGATTGTTCATTTAAAGATAGATTAAAGTGACTAAGGTGTTTGCAGAGATGATATCAGGAGTATTGCAGAGACAACCTTTTTTGCAGAGATAATTTGTGCATATGATGTGTTTGTTTTGCAGAGATGGCTTTTTGCAGAAATTGAATTTGTGACCAAGAACATATTGATGAAACTATTAAAGTTTATGCAGATATCAAGTGGTATTTTGGTGATTTGATTTACATCAAAAGAAGACATTATTTTATCTTTTTGCAGAGATTGAAAATCAAAGTTTTGTAAATGATTTGTTATAAAAAGGAAACAGGAGATATAAGGTTCAAGAGCTTGCTTGAAACAGGGAAATCCCCTGATTGTTGTACTTACTCTCTTAATGTTGGTGAGATTGTCAAAAGTTAGTGAGACTTCTCATGACAACTTGTATGCCAGTGAGGCAATAATATGTCAGTGAGACATTGTAAGATTTGAAGTTTTCACACATAAGCCAGTGAGGCAGTTTGAGTGGTTTTTCTACCCCAGGAGGGTTTTCCACTCGTTAATTCTTCTTGTGTTGTTGTCTTGTATAATTGCTTGTGTTGATGATTTGCATAATTTAATGTGTCCTATATAATTGAAGATTTGGTTAATGTGCTTTTGATAATTGATTTAATTCAAACAAATCCTATTGATAATTTTTGAAAGGATATAAAAATTAGTTTTCATATCAACACTGATTCACCCCCCCTCTCAGTGTTGATTGTATTCCTACATGGTAAAAGGAGATGTGAACAAGGAATGCAGAAACAAAAAGAAACACTAGGATTCTTCTATTGAAAAGTCCTCTGATGCAAGTGATGAGGTTTTACTTTCTGCTTATAATGTTGTATCTAATGAACATTGGTTGGTTGACTCAGGATTCTCTTATCACATGACTCCTCATAAGGAGTGGTTCTCCACATACAAAGAATATGATGGAGGTAATATCTATCTTAGGGACAACACTACATATCCAATAGTTGGATAGGGAAAGGTATTGTTGTGTTTTAGTGATGGGAGGATTAAAACCTTCCCTGGTGTTTTACATATTCCTAGATTGGGTATAAATCTTATTTTTGTTTCAAAGTTGAATGATTTGAGAATGCATGTAACATTTAACAAGCATGGTTGCAGATTGGTGAGAGGAAGCCTGGTGTTAACAAGGGGAACAAGGATGGGAACTTTGTTTAGGCTTGATGCCACTACTGTTTGCAAATTCACCTATGTGATAGAAATCTAAAAATACATGTATGTTGTGGCACTGTAGATTGGGTCACATAAGTAAAAATGTTTTGAAAACTATTATCAATAAAAGGTTGTTCGACAGTTTCTCTTATTTTGATGAGCACTTTGATTTTTGTGAGCACTACACTTTGATTTCTGTGACCACTACGTGTTTGGTAAGCAAAATAAAGCATCTTTTCCTTTAGGAAGTAATAAGGCAAAAGACAAATTAGAAATCCTTCATACGAATGTGTTTGTTCTTGTGGATAATGATTCAATTGGAAAGTCATGATATTTTGTTACCTTCATTGATGATATAACTAGATTTACATGGATTTACCTTATGAAGCACAAATCTGAAGTTTTCACTAAGTTTAAGGAATTTAAAGTCTTAGTAGAAAACCAATCAAGCTTGAAAATAAAAGTTTTAAGATTTGATAATGGAGAGAAATATTGCTCTAAGGAATTTGATGAGTTTTGTAAGTGTGCATGGGTATCATAGGACAAAAGATAACTCCATATACACCACAATAGAATGGTGTTGTAGAAAGGATGAACCAAACACTTATGGAAAGAACTAGAAGTATGTTAAGCGATGCACAGTTGGATAAATGCTTTTGGGTAGAAGCTATAAGTACTGCTTGTTACTTGGTAAACAGATCTCCTTGTAAGGCTCTTGATTATATTCCTTATGAATTGTGGACAGGTAAGAAACCTTCTATTTCACATTTAAGGGTTTTTGGCTACGAGGCTTTTGTTCATGTGCCTAAGGAAAAGCATTCTAAGTTGGATCCAAAAGCACCGAAATGCATCTTCATTGGATATGGTGAGAATGTTAAAGGTTATAAGCTTTTTAATCCTCTAACTAAGAAAATTGTACATTCTAGAGATGTGATTTTCAGGGAACTTAGAGCTATTTATGATCCTATACAACTAGAAGAAAAATAAAGGAAAATAATAGCGAATTTTGATTTACAGCAAGAAGATGCACATCAGGAAGAAAAAATAATGGATTTGAGGATGGAAAGGAAGAAGAATATTCAATTGAAAGTTCTAATGAGGAAGACTCTGTTATTATAGAAGAAGTTGAGCATATAAAAGAACATGAGGAAGAATCTCTTACTCCACCCTTGAGAAGATCCACAAGACGACGAAATCTAGTTGACAGGTATAGCCAACCAGATCTTTGTTATGTATTTGCTTTATTAAGTACTGAAGATGAGCCTAGATCCTATAGGGAATCTATTCTTGCACATGATAGTGAGTCTTGGATACTAGACATGCAGGAGGAGATTATGGCTTTAGACTCTTGTGATACCTGGGATCTTGTTCATTTGCCCAAAGGAAGGAAGGCCATTGGCTGTAAGTGGGTCTATAAAAAGAAGTTTGGAGCAGACAGTTCATTATAGAAGTACAAGGTTAGATTGGTAGCCAAGGACTACTCCTATAGAGAGGGAGTTAATTTCGGTGAAATTTTCTCTCTTATTGCTAAATTATCTTTTATTAGATTTATTTTATTCATAGTTGTTGGTTATGATTTTGACATTGAGCAAATGGATGTTAAGACTTCATTTTTGCATGGAGATCTAGAAGAAGAAATTTACATGCAACAACCTAAAGGTTTTGAGACCTAAAAGGGAAATAACACATGGTTTGCAGGTTAAAAAATCTCTTTATGGTTTGAAATAGTCCCCTCAGATGTAGTATCAAATGTTTGATTCTCTTATGTTGAAATTGGGCTTTGTGAGAAGTGAAGAAGATCATTATGTTTACATTCAATGTATTGATGATCAAATACTAATTGTTGCCTTGTATGTGGATGACATGTTTTTCATTAACATCAAGGATATGATTAGTGAGCTGAAAGCTCAACTTTCAAGTGCATTTGAGATGAAGGATTTGGGGGCAACAAGGTACATATTGGGAATGGAAATCAGATAAAGCTTTGGTTATCTCAGAGTAAGTATGTGAATACTATTTTGTACAGATTTAACATGCAAGACTGTAAGCCAGTTAGAATTCCTTTACTATTTGGCACTAAGTTTACATTAGATATGTGTCCCAAGTGTGAATATGATTTTGAGGATATGTCTAATGTGTCATAAGCTAGTGTTGTAGGAAGTTTGATGTATGCAAGACCATATGGATGATTGGTCAACATGGTATGAAGGGCCTCAACTATGGGAGCAACGACATTGGACATGTTCTCAGTCTTAGTCAAATGTGTCTAGAAATGAGAAAGATGCCTATCCAGACTATTGATGTCAACTCGAGAAGCCATGCGCAATGCGGCTTCATGATCAAAGGCCACATTTGTATCATGATAAGTTGTGGTTGGTGAATTTGGAAGAGTTGGAGGAATAGTTATAGCTAGATCATAAGAAAAGTTTGTGAAATCAATAGTTGTTTTGATTGGAGTAGTCATTGGTTGAGACATTCTTAGATTTTGCAAGCTTCTTCGAACAACGTTATGTGAATAGAGAGATTGGGTTGTAAAGCTCATAAAATGTGAAAATGAGCTTTGTAATGCACAAGATAGAATGATGAAGAGAAATTTTAGAAAGTTTTTATTTAAGTATTTTTAAAGTGTAAAGTGGAAGGTTCGCCAAAATTTCGTGTAGGAAAATTGATTCAACTAAGAAAAGTCTAGTTCTCCAAACCTAATATTCTCTGCACTACACTAGGAATAACTAGCTCTTTCTGGAAAGATTAATTTGCTACTATTCTAAATAGAATGAACAAATTAAGCTAGCAGATCCTAACATGTTTTATCCTTGCAAAACAATGTTTTCTAACAAGCTAAAACACAAATGAAAATTGAAATGACGTTGATTCACAGATTTTGGAATAAAATTTTATCAAAACATATACAAAATTGTAAATGATAGATAAAGAGGAACTTGGCACAAAAGATTAAATCTCTCTATGGAGGGTGCCTTTGAGAAACATGGATATTTGCATGATGCAGTATCATCCATACGACTATAACAACATAAACTCCTAAAAATGTCCTTTCTGCAAAATACATGCCTAGTTTGCACAATAGAGAAACAAATACAATCAAGAAAATCTCCAAGTAATAACAAAAATCAAATAAGAAAATTTCAATCTAAATAAATATTGCAAGAAAAGAGATGAAAATGATAAAAGGAGGAAGATTTTATCAAACCCTTGTGTGGTTTAGTTTCTCCCAAAGAAAACCTATAGCTGAAAGGATGAGAAAATTGTTTGGCGCAGTATGGGAGCCTACCGAGAATGTTGGTATTTCAACCTCCATGGACAACCAATTATAGAGATTGGAAATTTGTGTGTGCTCCTATCCTAAGTGCTTCTAGGAATTAAGAACAACAACAATGATCTATGAATGCTACCCCAAGTCTACAAAGTTCAACAAACTAGTGTGTATGAAATAGAGAGATAAAAAGTATATGAGAATCCAAGAATGTCAAGAATGCTACAAGGATTTTGTTGCAATAATAGAAATACAAAGAAGACAAGAACATTGTCACCTCCAGTGAAGAAGAGATGAAACCCACGAGACGAAGAGCTAAGGAAAAATCCACAATCAGATGTATTGTGTCTAATGCCTTGTTAAGAGTGTCAGAAAGAGTTGTAGATTCACATAGAAAACTAATAAATTATCACTATTGAATGCTAAATAGTGTTGTAAATTTGCTCAAAATTTTGTTGTAGATAACCAAAGATAGAGATAACCAAAATATAGCCAGGTGATAAGTGATAGATTAAAAATTAGAGAGAATGAGAGGGAAATAAGAAGTCCAAGGGTCAAGAGTGCCATTTGGATTAATGGTAGAAGTGTTACAAAAACATGAACATACAAGCAAGGTGATAGAAATGTTTAAAAATGGTTGCTTTACGAATGATAGTCTCAGGACGCTAGCCATTGTGCAAACATCTGCACGTCATGTTGATGTCCAAGCAACTTTAGCTTTTGAAGTCTCTAATCACTAGGGAACAATAAGGACAACAAAACATTAAAACAAAATTGCACAAAAAGGACTACATGAGGGATAACGTGAACATGTACTTGGCACCATGGGGGGAAAAGTCTAGGATAAGCCCACTAAAATGAGCCTAAAACACACTAGGGGAATGGATGCCAAAGAAATTCCAAAACATAACGTGAAATTGCAGGGGTATGTAATTTTCTATGTTACAAAAGAAAGGGAACAATCAAAAAAATCTAGCTTGAAGATTCAAGTCAAGAATGTTAACGTTGATGCACTTTTCGATTATTGTTCATAATATAACTTTATATCTCAATATTTGGTTGTAAAACTTGGTCTATAAACTCATCAACACCCCAATCCTCATGCTTTGGGTTGGATAAAAAAAGATTCTTATTTTCTTGTGAGTAATGTAGATTGAATTTTTCTATGAACCCAAAGTTTGTTGAAGAAGTGGTTGTGGATTTTGTGTCTTTAGATGTGTATGGAGTTGTGTTTTGTAGCCCCTACATATTGTATAGGGGACAAAATGACAATCATGCTTGGTTTGGTCTAAAAAAAGATGATGTTGATGGGACCTACAATTGCCCCATTTCTTATGTTTATTTCTTGTTTTACAAAACATTTCCTTGAACAATACTTGAAAATTTATATTAATATTTGAACTGTGAAGCACTAGAACCGATATATAATATTTTGATAAATAACTTTTTGTTTTGATAATTATTCTCAAAATGTGATAGTATATTATATTGATCATGGTGATTTTGGTATAGAAGTATTATGGAATGGAGCTAACCCTTCATGCAACAAGACAATGGATGGCCATAGCCAAAGTTGTCATCAACCTGCAACTGTGGAAATAGTCATCTACAACCAAAGGAACAGGTGCCCATAGCCAAAGGAGCAAACACCTAAATATGAAGGAGCTAGTTTTCGTAGTGATGACTTCACTCACCAATGACTTATCTAGCAACAATAATGTCTTCCGTGGAAAATAAGAAGGAACTCAAAGTATTAGGGCAAGGAACTGGAGTGATCCTTCAACAAGGATTGCATAAGCTATGCCTTTGTCTGCATGTCTTCATTACTTCTATTTTCTCCATTCTGGTTGAATATTATGATTGTACTCTTTGAATAATTTTAATTGCAAGTAAATTTCCTATTTGTGTTTTGCTAGAATAAAAATAGTCCTCTTCGTATGTCTTAAGAAAGAGTTGACACATGTAGCTTGAGTTGTTAAGAGTCCATATTAGTTAAGGATGGATAGAACAGGTCTATATATTCAAAGGATTTTCTGTAACAAATAGAGATTTTACTACTAGCAGTCTCTATTATGTTTTTTGAAATCAAATAAGATATTTTCTAGATACAGTGAATGTTGTGTAACGAATAGTCAAGAGATTTGATTGACATCTTGTGAGAATACAGTTTCACCCAAGCAAGGGCCCACTTGAGGCACAACTGAAACTCTCTTGTTAGTATTAGTTGTTGGTAATTTCAGTAGCTTTAATCATACTTACTTGATATAAATAATTGATTATTGACAATAGAAACAACATATACATGTAGCTTAATAGAACTTCTAGCATTGATGATAGCCCCTAGCAACTACTGTACTTGATCAAAGTTCATAACATAGATTTCTTTTTATATCAATTATTTTCTATACACAACCTCTTAGTATAACCCTCATGAATCCTTAAGTTGTACATACAGTACGACTACCATTCAAGAAAATACGTCCCTAGTTTGACATTATAAATGTAACACATTGTAACTAGTGAGTCACTTGATAAGAGATATCTTGATCCATTGAGTAGAGTGCACGCTTTTACTACATCAAATTTACTGGTTAATAATTGAATTAGACAAATGCATTGTGTTTATTGGGAGGTGTATTATAGGAATTTAAAGATTGTGTATCGTGTGAAAGCATAGGTGCACCCGTAAGACTCCTAAAGTCTGGCCACTAGAGGGTGAAGGATTAGAATCACTAAACAAACATACTCTAGGGAAATTGTTAAACTATACAAGAGAATCACAAAGAAGAACAATGAATGCATTATAAGAATGTGACACATCAAACCATAGTAAAGCCCCATCATTTAGTATTTATCTAAATGCATATATTAGAAATGCATCATCATGCATGCGAATATAATATAAAAAGGCAAAAGATTTTACATGTATATATGCACTTGTATATCCCCTAAAATAATCAATCATAGGATCTCATATGATATGTGCATTATAAAGAGCGGGATCTAAAATATCACAAGAAATTGAAACATTTACAACTTGTGTATTACTAGCATTTGCTACTTGGAAAGAATGATCATTTTGTTTATCAATAATAACATCATGTAACAAAGAATGTAAAGTATAATCATCGAGTAAGTATGCATCTTGAAGGTCCTCATAAGATAAATTTTCAAGAGACAAATAAGAAGCAATCCTTATTAATTTTAATATCACCATTGCATGAATCATAAATTGTAGATGTAACATTTACGAAGTAGGGTTAAGGAACTAGTTGTATGTTTTTCACAAACAATATATGCATTAAAACCATGAACCATATTATCATAAAAATATGAAGCACCAATAGCATTAATGGATTCATCATGGGTTGTTTGAAATATGTCATCACCACAATGTAAACCAACATCATGTGAGGGGGAAAGTAATGAGGAGATGTCTTCTAAGCCACCATCATGTACCTCCTCATTAGGTATATAATGAGAAGTAAGAAAGGCAATGACTATCACTAGTCATAGGACTAAAATCACCGTGGCGCTCATGAATAAATGAAGTGAAAGTCTCCAATATGAAAGGAAAGGTGCTAATAAGCTTTATGATAGTTGAAAAGTAGATAAATTATGGACCATAATGCCCATAAAGCATAAAGCATCATTTGTGTGGTAGGAGATGACATAATCAAGGATTAATGGTTAAGATGCAACAAACTACGAAAACACATTAATATCCTTGATATAGGAATGAACATAGGTCAAGGACAAGGGTTGATTGTGAGCCTTAATTAAAGATTTAACAATCAAACACAAATGACAAAGAAGTGATGCAAAAGGTGAGAATCATCTAAAGGAAAAATCTTAGGTGAAGTACTATAAGCACAATGAGCAAACAAATTTGAAAAATAATGCTAAAAATAAAATCATATAGATTTAAAACTCAAAAAAGTCTAACCCTAAATGTTAGGTGTGGAAGTTATGGGTTGATCAAATGAAAAGGAATAAATGCATTACCCTCTTTTATTTTTTTGTTAATCTAAGGATAAATGATTGATTAATGATTAAATCAAATCCTAAGCTAACATAATGAGTTTAGTTTGATAATGTGACCGATATAGGCTAATTGAGATTGAAATTAAATGTGTTGATTGGAATGGGAGAGTTAGGGTTTAAGTACCTTGCAATGTGAACTTTACCTAATTACACACTATGATAGAGGACTAATATTTGAGATCTAAGACTATATTATGGACAAAAAGGACGAGGTGACTAGAGTTTGGGAATCTAAGTGTTTGCAGTAAAAAATTATAGTGACAATATTATCCTCCAAGTGGCACGATCCTGTCTAATTTCTATGATATTGTCTTTTGTAGAAATAGGTCTTCAATATTTGCAAGACCTATTTGCTTGATGGTATCTGAAGCAAGTAAAAGGGGGTGGTGTTCATGAGTAACACAAAGCTTGGTATGCAATGATTGAAGTTTTGAACTTCCTTGTGTCTTAGTCAAGCCCCAAGACCAAATTAATAGTAAAAGTAAAAAGATAATTGGGTGGCAATGAATGTTGATATGTGGATGACAAAGAATGTCATTGAGATGTTTGTTGAATTTGTTGATGCGAGCCAATGTGTGATTGTACTAGAGAGTATGCTTTTGAATGTGCCTTGAAAACCAGTGTCAATAAATGAAGAGACGTTGATTGTTGTTGATGTAAGACAAAGGAGTTATTGATGATTAGTGTACCTACAAAATGAGAGGAGATTGTATGCTTTTTTTAATGTTGTCCAATGATGTGTAAATGACTTAGGATGATGCTTTTGAATACATAACCCTATACACATGAATTTGAATTTTTGGCACCCATGTTGATGGATAATGACTAGATCTTAAGAATGTCAACCTTGGAATGTGGAAATTTGAATTTTGAAAGAGGTGGACACAATCATGATTGCAATCTTGTCCAAGGAGAATGAAATGTTGGGAAATAGATTGTATGCTTTTTTTAATGTTGTCCAATGATGTGTAAATGACTTAGGATGATGCTTTTAAATACATAACCCTATACACATGAATTTGAATTCTTGGCACCCATGTTGATGTATAATGACTAGATCTTAAGAATGTCAACCTTGGAATGTGGAAATTTGAATTTTGAAAGAGGTGGACACAATCATGGTTGCAATCTTGTCCAAGGAGAATGAAATGTTGGGAAATTGTTCATAAAGGTTTTGAACAAAGTAAAGTGACATATTTGAGTGATGGATCAAATTGTAGGTTATTAAATATACCAAAATAATCAAATCATGTGCTAAAATCATACATCCAAAACATCAATTCCAATAAAACTAGAATAGAAAAGTGTTAGGATATGCACCTTTTTTGCACTAGAATTGTGGTTTTGAGCTCTTGTTGTGCCTTCCGTGTAATGCTCTCGAGCTTAGAACTTATTTGTAATATAATGAAATGATTTTAATTACATTTATGAGATTGAATAATCTATGGGACCATGGATTGCATTGATTGCTTCAACTACTCAAAGATTTGTAAGATAAGTGACATCCATTAGATAATTTGAGTTAATAGCTCTCCCAACTCTTATTTTCCTTAAATAACTCTACCATGGAATTTACTATTAGTATTTCCTCATATTTATAATGTGATGCAAAAAATACACACCCTCTCTTCCCAAATAATGTATTCATAAATAATGAGGTTTTAAAGATGTAAGCCAAATCCATATAATCTTCTTTGATCATACTTCTAAACGGGTGAAGAGAGGTTTACCCATAGACATTAAGGTTTAATAAATTGTCATATAGAAGGAGATGCTTTTAAAAATCTACGCCAATTCCATATCATCTTTGATCACACTTCTAAACGGGTGAAGGGAGGTATACGTATCCATAGAGATTAAGGTTTAATGAATTGTCATTTAGAAGGAGATGTCTTCCAAATACTTGTTCAGAGATTTTTTTTTTCTTATGGCCGGAACAACACACGCCTTAATGTGGTATACCCTCTCTCAATTTCATTAAAATCTTTATCCAAATAGAAATGGCGGCAGCTATATACCCGTCACTTCCAACCTCTGCATTTTCTTCATCACACCCACCATCCAAAGCCATTCATATGCATGGTTGCAGACCATTTTCAATCTCTGTATATTTTGTGAATTCTATTCCTGCAACTTCATACCGTATTAAACAAGTAAGGAGGCACAACTGTTCACCCACTGTGGTCAGCTCCTCAAATAATGAGGGAAACCCAGAGAAAAACGGAGACCCATTTGTATTGACAACACCACTGTATTATGTGAATGCACCCCCTCACATGGGCAGTGCTTATACCACAATTGCAGCAGATGCTCTAGCCCGCTTCCAGGTAATTCTCTACTCCGCGTTTTGAGCAATTTTATTTATTCTATAATTCATAATGATACACGCACACAGGTAACTAATTGAAGGTTAAATATCCCAAGGAAAATAAGTTTGGCTATTCTTATTCAAGATATGCAAGTAGACTGTCAAATGGGATGAGCTCAAGTGGGAAAAGTATTGGGGCTTTCATAATGTGGCCCCATGTTCCAATACGAGGAAACCTGTCAATTGTTGAATTGGGTAAAATATTGCACCCGGTACTCCACATTCAAATTTCTAGAGACGCTATTAATTGTTGAAATTAAGTAAAATACTAGCAAGGTTGGGACAAGGCTGTGTACAAAGTCTCTCATCAATTTTTAAAATTCTAGAGACGGATTAATTATTGAAATTCAGTAAATCACTGTCCCAGCAGGAACTAGGCTGGGTGCAAGCCTATGGATAATTTGACTGGAAAAGATAACCCTAAGCCAAAGGGTATCCCAAAATAAAAAGGGAATTTTCTTTAAACGACAAAACACAGTTAGACAAGAGGGCGGTGTTTATATTACAACCTTGCTGCTCCTTGTGCTAGGCCACTGGTTCCAATTCCACTGGCACAATAAGACCTGGTTACAATGACAGTATGTGTGGAAACTTTTGGATAGGCTAGGATTCAAACGCAGAATCTGCTCTCGGCTGGTGAGCTGCTTGTGTATTTCATAATGGAATTTGATGTTCTCTCTAGAAGTGTGGATTGCAATTTCTAACACTTCCTCGTGTGGAAGTTACACAGGTTGAGTTTCTAGCCAGACACAACTACCAGCTCTGACACCACGTCGATAATTTTTGACAAACAAAAATTCCCATCCCAAGTGTGCTCTTGACTAGTGAGGTACTTTAGTATTGAACCAACTTTATGATGAAACTTTTAGTTTCTTTGAAGATTTATAGATTTACAATTTTGAAGAAGATCTGTTACAAAAATACAGTCTCATTTTTCATTCCATATTCAATTATGTCCCCTTTGTTGAACTTGCATTTCGATATGATAGTGGTGCCACAATGATGTAGGTAGGTTAGAGGAACATGACATGTTCCTTGGTCTGATTGCCCATCTCTCGGCCAGTCTTTCTGCATGTCAAAGTTTGATATAATTAATGTTTAAGTCCTTTCGGCTTAATGATGTTATTATCATGAGTATATTTGTCTTTGATTTTGTATTTCAAGACATATTAACAGTTATGTATGAGTGCTTTTGATGGAAAAAGATACACAGTTAAATCCAAAAGCACTCATACATAACTTCATGGACTGTGGACAACTCATGCCAACCATATTAACAGTTTTCTAAATGTTGTGACTGTCATGTAATTATTATACGTGTACATTTTGTGCTTTGGCTATGTTTTAATATAATACTTGAGATAACACTATATAGTGCCAAGCCATTAACGCAACTGAAAACAAGTACAACATAGTTTTCTTCACCATTTAATCAAATGTGTCCGTTCATTCAATGCAAAATAGTTCATCTGATCTGCAGGTAACAGTTTACATCACAACATGAATGTGCATTTTGTTAATTCATTCAATCCACAATGGTTAAATTCCAATCCATCATGTTGCAATCCTTTCCTTTAGTTTACATTTGCATTTTGACAAACAGAGAGAGCAAAATCAATGAGGACTTATGGCAAGTACTATTAAAAAATGCCATCCAAGAAAAGATAGCAGTTACCTAAGCGTAGATTACTTAAGGTAAGATGGTTATGTTAAACAAAATATCAGCAATTCGTAGTTCGAAATTAACAACTATCTCATTCTGAATTGCTCTGCAAATACTACCGGTCAAGTACAGAAGCAGAGAGGCAGCAAACCTTGGCACTTATTAAGTTGCGATTATATAGGACAGATAGACCTTGAATGTGAACCTTTAGGGCCTGAACTACAACGCTTTGCTATTCAAGTTTTGAGTCAGGGAGCAAGTTCATCAGCTTGTGAGAGGAATTGGAGCTTCTTTGACCACATTCATTCCAAAAAGAGGAACAAGTTGCTATCCGGAAAGTTGGGAGATCTTGTTTTCACTTGTAGTAATTTACAATTGTTTATGAACAAATCAGCAAAAGACTCATCTTCTTCACAACAAATTTCAGAAGACACAGCAGTTGCAGCAGATAAACCTGACTTTTTGGATGATGAATTGAGTAGTGCATCTTGTGATGATGATGCTACATCTTCTCACCAAGTCTTCTTGATGACTTGGAACTTTTTTGAAGTGCTCGTGATGACTTGGAACTTTTTTGAACTTTGAAGTGCTCGTGATGACTTGAAGCTTTTTTGAAGTTTTAGTTTCTTGACTCTTGATTGTCACTTTTTGACAAGAAAAACATTCGCAATCATAATATCATATGTTTCTTATGGTTTACTATAGTTTACCATGATTTATAAATGTGGCATCTATTTAGCAATGTTTTGTGTATTTATTAATTATATTTAAAAAAAATCATATTTATGCTAAGGCGAATTTAATCACGAATTTTTTTTCCAATTTTTTCATTGCCAAATTTTTCTTGAATTTTATCTTTGCCAAATTCAAATTCGAATTCGAACCTGGTGACTTATGTTTAGGGGTATGTGCTCCTTAGGTCATCCACCATCTATACCCAAGAATGTCCACTCGTGCCCTATCATATTTAGCTGATGCCATTCCAAATATCCCTTTTGCCGCCTTGTATTTCCAGCATTGGTCTCTAACTAGACTTGCCACTAGTGGATCTGGTTCAAGCCTCTCAATGGCTTCTAAAAGCCCTGCCATAATTTCACAATCAATTTGTCTATCAATGTCAAATAGCTTAGGCTCCAAATAACAAGCTGCTGCATGTAAAGGTTTGTGCATCATTTTCCATCTAGAATCAACTGTTTCCCATATCTCCATGTAGTCTGCTTCCACATTATTGAGTGTTTTTTGAATAGCTTCCTTACAATGGTCCATGCTCTCATAAAGCATGCCAAGACAAGGGGTGTCACCATCAACCATACGGAGCACATCAACAATCGGTCCACATACATTTAAAACCTTTGCTGCACTTTCCCAAAAATTGCTGTTTAAAATGATTTGCTCTATCATCTTCCCCTTAGGGCCTTTAGAAAGAGCTGAATTCTCCCACTCATTGTTGGAATAACAGACCTTATAGCCGCTTTCTCTTCAACCACTCTTTTCAAAGTGATATAAAATGAAGCAAATCTTGTGTCACAAGGACTCAATAACTCCCTAGATGCCTGCTGCCTGTAAAGAATCAATGTGAGATGATGATTTCTTATGAAATTTGCAATTGCTCTTCCTCTATCAATTGCTTCAAGCACCCATGGGAATTTAGCCAAGTCATGAAGCAACAAATCTAAACAATGGGCTGCACATGGGCTTCAATATATTTATGGGTACTTTTCTACTATCAGCTTTCCAGCTTCCACACAATTTGCTGCACTATCAGTTACCACTTGAACCACATTTTCCAACCCCACTTCAAGAATGGCTTCTTCTAATATTTTAAAAACATACTCTGAAGTTTTCTTATGGTTCATTGTGTCAATCACCTTCAAGAACACAACACCTTGAGGACAAGCCACCAAAACATTAATCAATGGCCTCTGACATTTATCTGACTATCCATCACTCAATATAGTGCAACTTGTTGCCTTCCAAGAGGCTTTGTGTAATATGCACCTATCCTGTAGGGTTTTGATGCCAAGTTTTTTTTCTATTTTGGTTTCTTGTTTTCATTGCTGAGTGTTTTGGTATGTGTTTATGTTTTACATATGATATTTGAAATATAGAAATGAAATACGAGACATGCAACAATACCCAAAAACAAATATAGCAGAAACACATAAAATGATGAATACCCAGATCATAAAATTGCTCAAATATAATTACGGTAACATACCCAATTGCATTTCTTCAAAGTCGCAAGTCTGATATACATAAGCCAGCAAGCTGGTCACATGCAAATGCTCACAATGTGTAGCAATAGATGATCTTCCTCCGGCAATTGTTTATAATGCAAAGTATAGCCCTAGGCGCCTATGCCACATGCCCAAACAGCTCCAGATGATAGGCGTTTCTCCTCTTTTGAAGACCCACGTCCCCTATGGGAATGTACGGCCCTGCTGGGAATAGATATCAGCGAATAAACAATACAAATCCTCCACAAGTCTGCAAACTCTGCCCAAACAATTAATAAACAAGGTGCAACTAGTTCTGTAATGTCCCCTTCTTACAAGTCAAAATTTCACAACCTTGTACACAATTTCAACTTGCAAAAAGAGAACATTAGTACACTAATCTTTCTTTGATTTCCACTTATGCAAGAAATATTCAAATTACATAATCACATTGCCATTATACATTTCACAATTTCATCATTATTCATCATATTTGTATCCACGCATTAATCATTAATTCCATGTGAGAGGAGGTGATAGGATGCTTAATGCCAATTACCATCATGGGTCCACTATTCTATCCTTCGACTCGAGGGGTGGATACTCACCAACTAGAGTCAAGGCCTCTATGATATTCCTTGGTACGAGGGGTGACTTTTTCACCAACTAGAACCAAGGCCACTATATAATAATCCTTTGGCACGAGGGGTGACTTCTTCACCAACTGGAGCCAAAGGCCACTTCCACTTGTCCAAGGGGTGCCATTGTACCTATTGAGACAAGGGCCACTATATACCCATGTTGGCTAATTGTTCATCCCCATGCATCACACCTCTCAGATAGAGTTAATGGATTAATTCTATTATTCTGATTGCTCTCATGAATCAATAAATAATATATATTACACATAATCACTACTCTTTATCATTGGCCTTTTGCCTTCCAATCCTTAGTTAACACACTCTTATGTATCACACTTTCTCATTTAAACATGTAAGATAATTCGAATCCTTCCATATGACATTGGAGCATAATTCTATATTTATTAATTATAAAATGAACATGTAAAAATATACTTACCTGTTGTCTTCACTAAATTTCTGAATTCTTCTTTTTTTTCCCCTTCTTGCTGCTGTTATATATCAGATGTATTCCTTTTGGCAAATCTGTATCAAAGAGTTACCTGTTATAATATTCAATAAATATTCTTGAATACTCAGAAATTATCTTAGTCTTTCTGAACGTAAGTGCAGAGAGAATATGTTTGTTTCGATGCCAAGCGCCCGATGGAGGATTCACTCTGAATTGTTCTTTTAAGTTAGTTTTCTCTTTTACCACAGCGATTTCTGCCTAATGGTCTGAGTTCAATTTGTTGGCTGCTTAATATTTGATGACTGTTGTATTTGTGCTTGTCTTCAAATTCTCTTCGATGGTCTTCTAATGTGCGATGATTGTGATTGCCTTGTGTTTTGCTGCTCCTACTTGATCTGGAATTAATCCTTGAGGATATTCTGTGTATGCCTATTTGCTAAGTCTTTCTTGTTTCTCATTTTCGATGCCTCCTTCATATGGTGCCTGACCCCTTATAAAGGCCTTGACGGGATGTAAAGAGTGAAAAGACGTATTGTTTCATGACTGATGATGATTTGTTTAATCATTAATTTCGTTTCTTATGGGAATGACGCTCCATTAGAGGGATCGGGGTCCCTTAACTCCTCATCTTATTTTATTTTTGTTTTATTCAATTTGTCTTATCTCTGTTTGTCTTTTAGTACAAGTCTTCTTTTGTGTCTTTATATGAAATTTGGCTAAGTATGGACTGAAATACAAGGAGAGCCTCAATTTAATCATCGAGTCATTACATTCTCCCTCCTTTGATGAATGTGTAATTGTTCGATGGTAGGATGGATGTGATATAACTTCCATTACATTTCTGTTTTGTGTTTTATTGCCCTTGATGATTCCATGCTGATTAGTGAAGTTCGGTCATTCCAATCTTTAATTGGAATGGACTAATCTATTAATCGTAGGACATGACAGGCCTCCCCTCTTGAGATTGCTTGTCCTCAAGCAATGTTCAAACTTCTTCCGGATACTTGGTTCTAGAATCAATTTTCTTTTCTTCTTTTGCTCGAAATTTCTTCACTTTGAATTTCTTTGTGGGTTATGACTTCTATGTTGTGTGCTTGAGCTCTTTTCCCACATTTATATCCGACTTCCCATTTCTCATTACATCTAAAACACATGTTTCCTTTTGCGGGGTCTTTACACTTGTGTCCGGGTTTCCATGCTTCCATACAATCAAAACAAAGGTTCTTTTCTTTTAGTTCTTCATGGTCCTTGTACGGAAGATATGGTTTCTCGTGTCTCCTTTCATTCCTTAGGCATATATGTCCTGATTTCCATGGTTCTGCACATTTACGGCATGGATTCTTATCATAATTTTGTTTCTTATGGAGGGGTTTAGTAAATGGTTGAGGGGTTTGGCTTTGTTCTAGTTGGGTTGCCATTTCTATGGCATCATCAAGTGTAGTGGGTCTAAGTGCGCCCACTAATCCTCTTAGTTTTTCATTCAAGCCTTGGATGAATAGGAATGTGAGCCTTCCCTTCTCCATCCCTGTAACTCGGAGGGCTATTTTCTCGAATTCATTCACATATTCATCCACTGTCCCTCTTTGCCTTACTAGGGTTAAGTCCTTAAAATCTTGTTCAGGATCCCTGCGACCAAATTTCTTAAGGAACCTTTTTGAAAATTCCTCATAGGACTTAACGGTTTCATGATCTTGTGTGTGCTTTCCATGATGCCACCATTCGTATGCCAATCCCTCCAAGTATTGAATGCAAATTGAAGGGCATTTTTTTCGGCCATGGGACTAAGTTGAAAATAGTCATTTATTTTTTCTAGCCATGCACGCGGAGTGATCTTGTAATGTTCCCTTCTTACAAGTCAAAATTTCACAACCTTGTACACAATTTCAACTTGCAAAAAGAGAACATTAGTACACTAATCTTTCTTTGATTTGCACTTATGCAAGAAATATTCAAATTACATAATCACTTTGCCATTATACATTTCACAATTTCATCATTATTCATCATATTTGTATCCACTCATTAATCATTAGTTCCATGTGAGAGGAGGTGATAGGATGTTTGATGCCAATTACCATCATGGGTCCACTATTCTATCCTTCGACTCGAGGGGTGGATACTCACCAACTGGAGTCAAGGCCTTTATGATATTCCTTGGTACGAGGGGTGACTTTTTCACCAACTGGAACCTAGGCCACTATATAATAATCCTTTGGCACAAGGGGTGACTTCTTCACCAACTGGAGCCAAAGGCCACTTCCACTTGTCCAAGGGGTGCCATTGCACCTACTGAGACAAGGCCACTATATACCCATGTTGGCTAATTGTTCATCCCCATGCATCACACCTCTCAGATAGAGTTAATGGATTAATTCTATTATTCTGATTGCTCTCATGAATCAATAAATAATATATATTTCACATAATCACTACTCTTTATATCAATGGCCTTTTGCCTTCCAATCCTTAGTTAACACACTCTTATGTATCACACTTTCTCATTTAAACTTGTAAGATAATTCGAATCATTCCATGTGACATTGGAGCATAATTCTATATTTATTAATTATAAAATGAACATGTAAAAATATACTTACCTGTGGTCTTCACTGAATTTCTGAATTCTTTTTTTTTTTTTTTCCCCTTCTTGCTGCTGTTATATATCAGATGTATTCCTTTTGGCAAATCTGTATCAAAGAGTTACCTGTTATAATATTCAATAAATATTCCTGAATACTTAGAGCTTATCTTAGTCTTTCTGAACGTAAGTGCAAAGAAAATTTGTTTGTTTCAATGCCAAGCGCCCGATGGAGGATTCACTCTGAATTGTTCTTTTAAGTTAGTTTTCTCTTTTACCACAACGATTTCTGCCTAATGGTCTGAGTTCAATTCGTTGGCTGCTTAATATTTGATGACTGATGTATTTGTGCTTGTCTTCAAATTCTCTTCGATGGTCTTCTAATGTGCGATGATTGTGCTTGCCTTGTGTTTTGCTGCTCCTGTTTGATCTGGAATTAATCTTTGAGGATATTCAAATATTCCTGTGTATGCCTATTTGCTAAGTCTTTCTTGTTTCTGGTTTTCGATGCCTCCTTCGTATGGTGCCCAACCCCTTATAAAGGCCTTGACGGGATGTAAAGAGTGAAAAGACGTATTGTTTCATGACTGATGACGATTTGTTTAATCATTAATTTCATTTCTTATGGGAACGGCGCTCCATTAGAGGGATCGGGGTCCCTTAACTCCTCATCTTATTTTATTTCTGTTTTATTCGTCTTATCTCTGTTTGTCTTTTAGTACAAGTTTTCTTTTTTGTCTTTATATGAAATTTGGCTAAGTATGGACTGAAATACAAGGAGAGCCTCAATTTAATCATTGAGTCATTACATTCTCCCTCCTTTGATGAATGTGTAATTGTTAGATGGTAGGATGGATGTGATATAACTTCCATTACATTTCTGTTTTGTGTTTTATTGCTCTTGATGATTCCATGCTGATTAGTGAAGTTCGGTCATTCCAATCTTTAATTGGAATGGACTAATCTATTAATCGTAGGACATGACAAGTTCCCATGCCAATACAAGGAGAAAATAACTCCAAAACCCCACACAAATCTGCAAGGCAGGGTACGGCCAGGTTATGGAGAAGTACGGCCAACAAGGTATGAAAACACAGTCCCAAATAACTCTCCAAATCCGTCCCAAACTGCCACTATAATGTTTGTTATCTGCTGTTCATAAAATCTGGGCATATAAACCTGTAAAAATCTCCATTAAATTCATCAAATCTGCTCAATGCGAAGTCTCTGAATGAAACTCCCAGCAACCCTCTTGATGTTGTCTTTTAAGCACGAAGAGAGTGATCTCATAGAGGTTTTCATCTCTGCAAAACCCTTGTTTCAGCCTCAAAGCAAAAGCTCTAAGTTTGCACGACAATAGTTTCAAGAGTAAATGAATGATCCCAATGACTTCTCATTTTTTCCTTTTTGTTTCCTCACTCCCAACGCCCAAGAGGAATAATTTATTATTTTTATTTTTTAATAACTTAAGTCCCCTTATATCCTCATGAGATGGGCGCCCATATCACCTAGCACTTTAACTTTTTAAAGCAACTTATCTCCCTTTTTAAAACATTACTTTATAATATAAAGTAACATATTGAGCTTATAAGTTAAAAACTTAAATCTCTAATTTAACTTAATACTCGACATTAATATTTCATTCCTTGATCATCTCAAATACCAAGTATTATGTGCTAGATACATCCAACTGGCAATGCTAAATATGGAAAGTTGGGCAAACTCCACCGGTGACCCCCTGCCTGACTTACTATAAATAGTAAGTCCTAGAAAAATGTGACCAAAGAGGTTCCCTAACCAACCTCCATTAGCCTACGGGAACCTTGGAATAGGCTAACTGCTCCACCTGTTGGTCTGGCTAAGAAGGGGACATTACAGTCTACCCTCCCCAAAATTGCTTGTCCTCAAGCAATCTCAGCTCAGGATGCTGCAATATCTGCTCACTCTCCCACGTCGCATCCTCCACTGGAAAGTTCTTCCATTTTACGAGGCACCCTTTGATAATCCTCTTCCTGAGATTCCTCTCTCGAGTGTCAATGATAGCCTCTGGAATCAGGATTAGCGTCTCTTCCTCATCCAATGGTGGTAGCTCAGATGAGGGAACAACATTGTGCCCAAGTGCTTTTTAAAGCTTGGATACATGAAATACATTGTGCATTCTGCTATTAGCTGGTAGCTCAAGCTCATATGCAACTTCCCCCACTCTCCCGGACACTTTGAACGGACCATAGAACCTGGGTTTTAACTTCTCTGCTCCACTCCTTTTGAGAGTGGATTGCCTGTATGATTGGGGCCTTAGGTAGACCATGTCCCCAACCTCAAAACTCCGCTCTACTCGGTGTTGGTCTGCATACAGTTTTTGCTGATTTTGTGCTTGTTGCAGATTCTCCTTGAGCTCTTTCATGATATTTTGGCTTTCTTGCAACAAGTCCTTAGCCTTCGGCACCCTACTGTCACCAAGTAGCAAATCCATAAAACTAGGGGCATCATATCCATATAGGGCTCTGAATGGAGTCATCCTGATAGACATGTGATATGTCGTGTTGTAGCAGTATTCCCCGAGGTGTAGCCACTTAATCCATGCTCTTTGTTGCCCCAACAGGTAGTTCCTGAGATACAATTCCACCCATCTATTCACAATCTTCGTTTGCCTGTCGGTTTGTGGGTGGTAACTGGTACTGGGAGTAAGCTCGGTGCCACACAACCTGAACAACTCCTGCTAGAAAAGACTTAGGAATTTGCTGTCCCTATCGCTCACAATCCCCTTGGGTATCCCGTGCAACCTGAAGATCTCCCTAAAGAATAAATCAGCTACCTGCACTGTTGTATAAGTCACTGATATGGTGAAGAAGTGTGCAAATTTGGTTAGTCTGTCGACCACCACGAAGATGCAGTCCTTCTCCTGTACCTTTGGTAGCCCAGTGATGAAGTCCATGGAGATGTATTCCCATTTCTAATTAGGAGGGCAAGGGCTGAAGTACTCCCGCCGGATAAGTATGTTCATTCTTATTCTGTTGATAAATGGGACACTCCCTAACATACTTAAAGACTTCATTCTTAAGTCCCTTCCATGTGAAACGCTCCCGAATTTGCCTGTATGTCTTGAAGAATTTGGGATGGCCAGCCATAGGTGTGTTATGGAAAGTCCTCAAAATTTTGCCCTTGAACTGTGAGTTGGGCACTAGAAGTATCCTCTCCTTATAAATAATCATGTCATTGACCACGGAGTACTTGTCATCTTGTACTGTGCCCTCTATGATTTCTGCTGCCCAAGAATCCTTAGCAACAGAGATCTCCCCTAACAAACACAAGTTGGGTCCCCAAGATAATGCATCTGCTACTGTGTTCTTCTTACCTTTGACATATTCTATGTCAAAGTCATGCTTGTAGCCGACTCACCCACTTCTGTTGACGATCATTCTGGTCCTTCTGGTTCATGAAGTACTTGATGCTGTTATGATCTGTCTTGATGATGAACTTACCTCCAACCAGATAGGGTCTGAATTTGGCCAATGCATGCATTATGGCCAACATCTGTGATGTCCCCATTTCCGTAATGATCACATCTGATTTGGGTATTTAGCCTTTTCACTATTCCCATGGGCTAAATCACATTCTAAGGGAATAATTGATTGAAACAAGGAGTAAAAGTAATTTAAGTGGTTCTATTTTTAAGTTAACTTTATAAAGTGTTCTAATTTTGAATTACTTTATAAAAGTATTTTATAAAAGTTACTTAAGTGGGTCCAAAAACACTATGTCATAAAGTGACATTGTGTACATAACAACCGTCATTTAATAAAGTTCAAGTGGTTGCGTACATAAAAACTTTCATTTAATAAAGTTAAGTGGGACATATTTGGAGCGCTCCACTTGAGGGTTTTATAAGGAGCATTTGGAAATCATTTTTCAGATGATTGAGTTTATGTTATTTTCATTTCTTCTCAGCTACAACTTGTTTCAGCTTGAATTCAAGGACAGAAACCCTTGTAATTCTTAGTGGGTTGGATGAAAACCTAGCTCGCTTTGAGGAGGCTTCATGACGGAGGTCTATTTGTACTTCATTGCATGACTTTGATATTTTGGAAGAGCTGGAAATTGAGTTTATTTGCAGGTTATAGCTGCTAGGGTTTTGAGTTTGCAAATTGATAGATTTGTCACCAAATATCAATTTGCTATGGTACGATTTGCTCCAAGGAAGGCATTTATTTTTATTGTAGGGTTTTGAAGACCATTTTGGCATCCATGGAGAAGGATTTGAACGCATGATTGGCTGGAATGAAGATTTTTGGAGATTTAATAATTTTTTGAAGATTGCTACAGTAATCTGTACCGCTGCCACAGTAATCTGTACCATCACCATAGTGATTTGTACCATCGCTATAGTGCCTTTTCACTTGGTTTGTGGGATTTGAATTGAAGGAGGTTCGATTGCATTGTTTGTTCATTTGGTATCTTTGGTATGCCACATACATTATCTATTCTCTAATTTGTAACAATCAGATCTGAGTTAGTTCCATAACTATTGATCATTTGGCAAATTTTGTGTTTGAGAGTTTTCTCTTGGCTGAAAGTGAATTTCAGTTTGCTCAAGGTGGTGTTCCCTTTGGCATTTTGTGGTTTGGTGATGCTCCCATTCCACTATGATGGGATGAATTCATATGGAGTTCATCATGAAGTTTGAATTGTGTGTTTTCATGGAGTTTATTATGCAGATTTGGCTTGTATATGGAGCTATTTTCATCAACAATTGATATTGGAGGGTTTATGGTTGGATTGCTTGGCATATAGAGGGTTTTTTGATAATTTCCAGCGTTCATCTACATTTTGATTTTCTGGAACAGCAGCTACAACAGGGTTTAATCTTCATATCTGAGTGTTGTTTGGCATCTTTTGGAGGGTTTGAACATCATACAAGCTTCCAAACCCTAGTCGCTTTCATCCTAGGCTTGGCCGCTTGAGTTTGGAACAAAATTTTGGCACTTTTTGTGGATATTTGCATCAGGGTTTTATATCAGCAGTGGTTGCAGATTTATATTAGTCATATCAGACCTTTGGAAGGGCATTTTAATTGTATATCAGTTATACCCAGATGAAGATTTCATCATACTTTCATAGGACTTCATCTTCTATTCACTTGGCTAGGGTTTGGGCTTGTAATTTGGCATTTGTGGATGTAATTGAAGGTCTGATTGTACTTTCCAGCCCTCATTGCTTGTAATCATCTTTCAAATTCAATAAGGAAGCCTATCATTGTTGGGTATGTTCATTTGTATTTTGTGTTGATATTTCTTGCATTAGTAAGCTGATTATTTGATTTTCAGTCTTCATATGGTGTTATTATTTTGTTATATTAGAACCTTTCCATCTACACTACTTTCTAAACATGAGTGAAAGCGGATCTTGAAAATATTAAGTACTTTGCAAGAAATCTAAATCAAAAAATTCAGATCAACAAGGCAAAAAAATTCAGTTAGAACTAGTAGGGTTCTTACAACATCTCTTGGTCATACACTGAGTAACTCTTCTCCACACCCCTGAGCTTCCTGCTATCAAATGCTATGGGGTGTTTCTCCTGCATCAATACTGCCCCAATCCCCTCTCCTAAGGCGTCACACTCCAACTCAAATGGCTTGGAGAAATCTGGGATTGCCAACACAGGGCAAGTAGACATCAACTGCTTGAAGTGTTCGAAACACTTCTGTGTCGAATCCGACCATATGAATGCTCCCTTCTTGGTCAAATCTGTAAGTGGAGCTGCAGTCTGTGAGAAGCCCTTAACGAACTTCCTGTAGAAGCCACATAGCCCAAAGAATCCCTTGAGCTGAGTGAGATTTGTCGGTGTAGGCCATTCCATGATAGCCCTTATCTTTTCTGGATCAATCCTCACACTATCTGCACTGATAATGTGACCAAGGTAAAGCAACTCGGTCATGCCGAAGTCACATTTGGACTCCTTGGCATACAAGGACCCACTCTCCATGATGCTCAACACCTCCTCCAGATGCCTCATGTGCTCTTCCCATGTTTTACTAAAGATTAGAATGTCATTGAAGAAGATCAAAACAAACTTCCTCAACTGTTTTCTGAATATTTGGTTCATACAACTCTGGAAAGTAGTCGGTGCATTTGTCAATCCAAACGGCATCACCAAAAACTCAAAGTGACCGTAATGACACTTGAAAGCAGTCTTATCTATGTCCTCTCTCATCCTGATCTAGTGATATCCTGACCTCAAATCTATTTTTGAAAAGTAGCAAGCCCCGTGAAGCTCATCAATCAATTCATCGATGCAAGGAATAGGATACATGTTCTTCATGGTTTTCTTGTTCAGGGCACAGTAATCAATGCACATTCGTATTGTCCCATCTTTCTTCTTGACAAGAACAACTACAAAAGCAAATGGGCTCTTACTGGGTCTAATGTGCCCCATCTCCAACAACTCCTTGATGGTTTTCTCTATCTCATCCTTGAGCCTCTTAGGATGACGATAGGATGTAGTGATCACTGGCTTAGACCCATCCTCCAATTCTATAATATGCTCAATACCTCTATCAGGTGGCACTCCTGGTGGTATACTCCCAAACACCTTGTAGTGCTTGGTCAACAATCTTTGAATATCTGGATGGTGGCTGTTTTTCTGCTATTGTGGAACCTCTGGCATGATAAGGCACTCAGCTGTCCACTCTACCTGGTCATGTCTCAACATTCTCTCCATTCTCTTGAGAGAAACTACTCGAGGCCCTCCATCTGATAAAGCTCTAAGTACAATTTTCTTTCCATTAGATTCAAATTTCATTTCCATATTCTGCAAGTTCATGGTGAACTCTCCAATGGTTATCATCCAGTGCATGCCTAAAACCACATACGTGTCACCAATACCAACAACATAGAAGTCATCCTTGAGCTCATACTCCCCAAGCCGTATACTCAATCCAGAAATCTTCCTGGTGCATGTGAGTTTGAAGCCATATGCTACCATTACCTTAAAACCCTCAAACTCCTGAGTCTTGAGCTCATGTTTTGCAACCAACCCCTCATCAATGAAGTTATGCATGGCATCTGTATCAATAAGGGTGATGATGCGTTATCCACCTAGGACTCCTCTAACTCTGAAAGAGCCAACTTTCTAGAAGCTGGAGAGTTGTGCCATCACTCCTTCACCATCACTTCTCCCTTGGGATAAGGTTTCATCATCGCTGTCCTCCCTATCAGATGGCTGATCTGATTTTTCAGAATTGTATTCCTCAGCAGAAAAATATTCTATTTGCTTTGCCTTTGCCTTGTTAAGGCATCTATGTGATGGATCCAATGGTTCTCTGCAATGGAAGCAAAACTTCTTTCTCCTGTACTCATTTAGTTGCTCATTATTCAGCTGTTTTTTTTTTCTCTGCGCTGATTGGTATCCCGCTGAAAAGGCTTCTTATCTTTATCTTTTTTGTATGGGAATCCCTTGGATTGGAATTTGCTTCAGGATGTAGAAGACTCCATGTCTCTAGCCTTTTTCATGGCTTCATGTAGAGACGGTGGGTTGAGGCCCCTGATCCAACCTCGTAAGGGATCGGTGAGTCCATTAATGAAAAGAACTATCATCCTACGCTCTGAGATATCCGTCACCATCACTGATAGCTTTTGGAACTTAGATATGTAACTCTCTACTGAACCCCATTGTTTTAGCTGTGCCAATTCCTTGAAATGTAATTTTGGGTCCTTCTTGTCAAACATGTCTATTAAATGCCCAGTGAACTCTGCATTTGATGTAATCTGATCGTGACCAAGAGTGACCTTCCCATGGTGCCACCACTCGTGGGCTATGTCGTCAAGATGTAGAGAAGCATAAGTGATTGCCTCCATGCTGAGCTATAGGAAGCTATCTAGCTTTTGTACCCATGCTTTCACTGTTGTCTTCCCTGACCCATCAAAATATGGAATGTTCAGTTTGTTCACCTTCTTTTGAAGCTCGTAATTCTGTTGCCTACCACCCCTGTTGGGTCTGTGTTTCATCCTCAAATCTGAATACTCACGGAAAGACATCTCAGCTCTAAACTCCTCACCGGAAGCCCGCCAATCTCTAATAATCACATCCTGAAACTCAAGCTGTGTGGGCTCGGGATCAGGTGTATTGTTTCGTGGGGTAAAGGCAGGTATACCAGGCCTATCATAAGCTGTATGCTGGTTAGCCCCTCTATTATTAACAGATGCTTCCCCTTCATTCCTCCTGTCCTCATCATCTCTGTGTCTATTCCTGTCACCATTGTTGCCCCCATTGTTGTTCTGGTTCCTGTCATTGTTATTGTTGCTATTGTCCCTAGCATTTCCAATGGCTTGGTGTGCTATAAGGTCCACAAGACGGTTAAAGTTATTCTGCAACTCTCGCTGTCCCCTAGCCAAATCATTCAGAATATCTCTAGTGCTGGGTTCCTCACGGTCTATATCCCCCATTTCAACTTCTACTCTATCAACACCTGCAAAGGGGTCAATGTGCGGAGGTACTTCCAAGTCCGGTTGTGACCTGTTCCTTCTAAGGTAGTATTGATGAGTACCAGGCTGCATCACTCAATACATACTCTGCATGTGCAATCTGACCTCACAGGATGGCAAGATGATCTGTGCTCTGATACCACTGTAATATGCACCTGTCCTGTAGGGTTTTAATGACAAGTTTTTTTTTTGTTTTGGTTTCTTGTTTTCACTGCTGAGTGTTTTGGTATGTGTTTGTGTTTTGCATATGATATTTGAAATATAGAAATGAAATACGAGACATGGAACAATACCCAGAAAGAAATATAGCAGAAACACATAAAATGATGAATACCCAGATCATAAAATTGCTCAAATATAATTGCGATAACATACCCAGTTGCATTTCTTCAAAGTCACAATTCTGATATACATAAGCCAGCAAGCTGGTCACATGCAAATGCCCACAATGTTTGGCAATAGATAATCTTCCTCCGGCAATTGTTTATAATGCAAAGTATAGCCCTAGGCGCCTATGCCACATGCCCAAACAACTCCAGATGATAGGCGTTTCTCCTCTTTTGAAGACCCATGTTCCTTATGGGAATGTACGACCCTACTGGGAATAGATTGTAATGTCCCCAATTTTCCTACGCCTAAGGAATAATAATTATTTTAATTATTTAATGTTACCTCGCAAAAAGGTGCTAAGTTTAAAGGGTAATATTAAATAATTATATTAAAAGGTTATAAAGTGACTTATTTTAATGTCAAATCAATAAAGTCACTTTATAATATAAAGTTAAGTGTTTTACGCGGGGAAAATTAAAAAGGTCCTTTGAGAGAAGTAATACGAAGAGTCAAAAGGAAATAATATTATATTCTCTCAAAAAGTTATAAAAGGACAATGAGAGCTCATTTGGAGGCATGCTTGGAATTTGTATTGCTACTCTGTTGGGTTGAACTGGCGTGTTCTTCCATTTTTTCTACCTTCTTGTGGACGGAAACCCACTCGAAGAAGATCAGTTTCGGTATTGTGATATCTACCCTAGCTGGTAATGGTGGTTTCTACTCTAGGAAACCAAAGGAGCTGATCAGAGATTGATAGATTTTGTGGTGATTTGCATTGTAATTCATTTCTGAATAGTTGTGATCAGTTTTGGTGCTTTTTTGGTGTGTTTATTTTTGGGAGTTTAATTGTGTATCTAGTGTTTCTAGCATGTCCGTACCATAAAAGGCCGTACTACTGAAAATGTATGATTTGATGGAAGAAATTAATAAAGTCTTTCTTGAGTTCAATGCTTGAGATAATATCATTGTATGACAAAACTGCTTCTTTCAAGACTATTTGTATTAAGTTTGAAGCATGATATGAAGAGTTTGACGGGTGTTCATATAGCAGATGGCCGTACTGCCTGGAGGGGTACGAATTCATATTGAAATTAAATCTTGAACCTCTTGCCTTCTTTCTTGTTTGAACATTGATTTGTATGCATAAGCAATCATCTTGGGACTGTTTGCCATTCATTAGATTTGATTTGGAATTGTTTCAAGGCAGCCGTACCTTGTTGAGCTGTACCAGTTGAATGCTACGATGGATGTTAGAAATTAATAATGGAGTTTTTCTAAACTAAAGCCTATTGCATTATCATTGTATGTTATAAAAGCTTCTTTTAACACATTTTGCAGTAGGTTTGAAGTATTTTTGAAGTTGCCATGAGCTTGTCCGTATAGATATTGCTGTACCAGCTGGAACTGGTTCGATCCACATTTTAATTCAATGACAACTCTTTTGCATTAATAGTTGATTGCAATGTTATTGTGGTGCTTAGACGACCCTTTTGGGACTCTTTAGCAAAGTTTGTTTGAGTTTGGCATTTTCATGAGGATGTCCGTACATTTCAGGCTGTACGGCCCTGTTTGAGGAGTTTGGCGATATTCAAATTTAATCTATGATGCTTTGGGTCTGTTTTGGAATACATCTGGAAGATTATATATAGTGTAGATGAATTGCATAAGAGTTTGTTATATGATCTTTGTTATTGTGCTTTCAATATTCTGAGTGGCTTTCTTGGGCCATACATCTCTGTATGTGGGTGATTGAGACTTCTGAGCTGATTTCAGGGGTTTAAGATCAGTTGTCTCTTCATATTTATGTGATACTACAGGCCTTAAGGCAGTTTATTGTTCAGCTTGAAGGGGATCTGTTGATGTGTTTTCCTTGCACATACAACGTAGAATAAAATACTGATGTACTCTATCCTCTCTTGAACAAAATCCCTCAAATGTTAAACCAAGTGATCAAATGAGTAGACTCCAAGGTTCTCCATTAGTTATTTTTGGTTTTGCGACTTGGGATAGCTTAGTAGTAAGATGTGAATTGCTATTTAACACAAAGGGACTTACACAAATGTTCAACAATAGGAAACTTGTTTCTCTTGGACAACAGACAACATAGCTTCTTTGAAGGTCTAACAATATGATAACTTAAGACATGGCAATGAAAGCTACTGAATCTAATTCTAACAAGACTTTAAGAAAATGCAAAAGAAATGGGTTTAGAGAATTCTAATCTAAAATGCAAGCAATTACCACCGACTCACTGGAATCTCAACCACGCTTTGCTTTGCCATAAGGTAACAACTACACAAAGGTGATGCAATCTTCTAAGGGAGAAAGGTAAGATTTTCAGATTACTTATGCACATAAATCCTCACAAACATGAAGGTAAATGATTATAAAGTAATTGAAGTTAAGCTCAGATAAGGTTCAGACTAACCATGCACTACAATCTGTTATCGACAAATTATAAATGGTATGAACTATGAAGACTCCAAACATGAATCAGCAGCAACAACTCCCATGAAACATAAAGCTAAATTGCTGAAAACAAACTAAACTAATCTTATTCTATGAGTGAACACTTAGAAACCATGCATTCATTTGAAACAATACAAAATCGCCATGAAGAATTCAGCAATGAATTTGTATTTATTTTAGCAGAGTCTTGAGCAACAATTTCTCAGAGCATTCCCCCCTTACAAATGAGAGCAAATGAGGCTTATATAGCCCTCAAAATACAATGAATGGCCAAGATTAACTCTAGGAATCAAGGGCCCTTATTGTGCCACGGAGGCAAGTGGTTACGAAATTTACTAATATTAGACATTGCATTTATGATGCACCAACTAAGTGGAGTGCCCTCCTTTATGACCTTTCTTTTTTGTGACAAACTCCACAAATCTAGTTATGACACATGTAACCTCCTCCATAGGGACACTTGGCAGAGTTTGAATGGTGCATTCCACGATTTGCAGCTCCTCTGTGCATTTGACAACTGTCATCTCCCATCCAGCCATGGATGTCTGAAACATGCCCATGAAAGTGGAAAGTGTGCAAACATCATCCAACAACTCTTTGGAAACAGCCTGTGTATGCTGAAAATACCTTGTATGCATTTTATCTTTCAGCAAGTACTCATCAATTTCTCCATTGGAGTCAACTATCTGGTTTATAGAAACAAGCATTTTGCCTTGAATTTCTCAAAGTGCTTCTTTTGTTCGAGTGTTGTCACTCTCAATTTTGCCAAGAACTTGCTCCTTTATGCTTAGGGTGTAATACCAAGAAGGGAAATTATATGCTGAACCATGTTCGATCACTCCATCTATCAAAGTGGCACTTGGAGTATAAATCAACCTTTTCAACTGAGGCATCACCTCCTCCCTTACAACTCTGAATTCTGCACAAGACACCAGAACATTTTGAACTCTATCAAATAGTGAAGAAGCCTCCTTGTATAACTTCACAATTTCATCAATGAATCTGTCAGTTTTGATCCTGAAATCTGCTGCCCTATCCTGCAACACCTGAGATGAAGATCTCATTCCCTCCAAGTCTGCTATAGACTCCTGCGAAAGCAAGGCAGGTGGTGCAATCATCTCCTCTGTTTGACTCATTGGCCTCATCAACTGTTGAATATAATGCTGAAATTCCAAGTTATCCCTCTCCAACTGGATCCTCTGTTCTTGTTCCTTAGTCTTTCACCGATAATTGCAATTGAATCTTCTAATTCTTCTATCTCTTGTTCCATTGTGGCTGGTCCCAAATCAACAGTACTAATATCATATCCACTTGGAACACCATCACCTTCCTCAACATTGACTTTTGGGACAGCAATATGTACTTGCCTTGACCCAGAGTTGTCCCTTGTGATCTTCGAAAATTTAGTAACTTTCTGCTTTCCTTTGTCAGGTTTGGCTCTACTCAACAAGTCCTCCAAACTCAAGATGGGTTCTCTTTCAACAATGGATTTCTCTTTGACCCAATCCCTTAGCCATTTTGGTAAGTCACACAAATCTTCTTGATTTTCCTCTTGGACTCTCTTCTGTTGAACGGTAGGAAGAGCGTCCTCATCAAACTCATATAACTCCTTGTCATTTTGATTTTCAGCTTCCACCTCTATCATGACTATTTCTTGTTCCTTGGATGGATTTTATAGGACTTCATCAATCTGATTCCCTTGCATATTGGATTCTAAGGATTCATGCTTTTCATTTCCAACTTGTACATTCAAGGCCATATGTTCATCAAGTCTTGCTTCATCTTCCTTAATATCTATTACACTATTGTTTTCCAGCCTTGAAGAGGTACTAGCTGCATTTTGGTCATTATTTTTCACCTTCTTACTTGGTTGAATATCTTCATGCGGATCAGCACTTGCACTTTCTGAATCACTGGAATCACTGTATTCGCAACATCGCCCCAGAGTGGTCTTAGCATGAATTTACATCTCATAGCTCATTCAATGTCATGCATGGTGAATCAAAGTTCCCGCCAGGTCCCAAATCTCCGCTCCAACGTTATGGTTTAGGTCCATGAACGGTTACAAGGTCCGCTTCAAAGTATATGCTCAAAGTTCGATTTATGCGTGGCGCGTTTAAATCTCCGCTCAAGCGGACTTTTGTTGATCCTTTGCAATGATCGTTTTTGTGAATACAGTGATTCCAGTGATTCAAAAAGTGCAGGTGCTGATCCGCATGAAGATATTCCGCCAAGTAAGAAGGTGAAAAATAATGACCAAAATGCAGCTAGTACCTCTTCAAGGCAGGAAAGCAATCTTGTAATAGCTATGCTCCCCCAAGTACCGGGGACGGGGACGGGGACGGGGGGACGAGTTTTAGGGACGGCGATTTTTTTTGGCCATTTTTTAGGGGATGGCAGGGGACGGCTACTAAAAAAATAAGGTTTTTTTTTAAAATATAAGGAAATTTCAAATATTTAGATGATAACATTGATAAGACATTCATTATAGACATTATAGAACATTAAAACATGCATACATAACCATAACATTACACTTGTACTTAGTTTTCAACTTGTCACATGAGAATTGGCAAACAAATAAACCAAATTTAATTGTTTTCAATGACAATCTGCATATATATTATATCAAAATGCTCAAAGGCTGCAAGTTTCAAGTTTCAACAACAAAATGTTTCAACAACATGGCTGTCCCTAATCAGCCTCTCCTAATACTGCATCAAAACCGGAATCTAAGTCCAAATCACTGCCACCATGAGGGTCTAGTAGACCCTCATTCAGTGAAACCTATTGTGACCTAATCACACATCGCCCCATTGCAAATAGGGACCCCCTTTTTTTGAGCTCCCGTGCTATGCTTTAGTCTTCGATGATGTCTTAAGGTTAGTTCATGATGAAGTTAATGGTGTTTGAAGGGTGTCCTACTAGAAATGGATACTTTGGTCCTTGAGATGCTTTCAACTTAAAAAATTTTGCAAGGAAGAGACATAATAGCCTTGGGCGCAAATATGCTCCTGCAGAGACCCTAAGGTGCGCCTAAGTTGAAACCCTGCAAAATCATCATTGACAATCATAAATATGTGCCTAAAGGATGGTTTAAAGACTCGAGTTCAAAGAGTTATGCTTAAGATAGCTAGGCACACTTTATCACTTGTAAAGCTATCAACTTACACCTTGAAAGAAAGGTGTTGGAAGTTACCAAAGCAAGTAGCGCCTTGAAAAGATTAAGCCTCCCAACACACCTATACTTGCCCAAATTCAAAGTTCATTCACCTGACCTTAAGCGCTAATTTGCATCAATACAATCCCATTTTTGTGCCTAAGAAGAAGTAGGCCTAACTCCATGGATTTTGAGGAAGCTTGATTGTTGAGATTCCTACTTAATGGTCTGAATTGACAAAATTTGAAACATTCTCTCTTCTAAGCTTAGGCGCATTTTTCCATCTCCAGAGCCTCCTTTGAGTGCCTTAACATGGAATGGATGTTTTAAACTATAAAAGATAGCGCCTTAAGAGAAGCAATTCACCTTGAGTTCCAAGATTGATCAAACACATGAAATGCTCATCATAAATCAAGGCGCCAATTTCCCTTTGTGTAACCTCACATTTGTGCCTAGGAAGAAATCAACTTGAATCTACAAGTTTTGAGGGTTGTTGGCTTTGGTGAGATCTTTAGGAACATCCATAATGATTTGAACACATGAAAAGTGAAGGAAACACTTATTTAGACCTAGGCGTAAATTCCCATTCAAAGAGTCATCAAAGTGTGCCCAAGTGATAGGAGGCTAGGAAACTTGAGTTTTGATATCACTTTGGAGTAAGAGGTTTTCTAAACATCAATACCTTGGCTTGAGATCATCATAAATGCCCAAAAACAAGCCAAAATGTGCTAGGTGCATTTCAACCTCCGAAGAAGTCCATTTTGGCGCCTGGGGAGAAAACATGTTTGAATCTATAAACTTTGAGGGTATTGAGTTTGACAAGTTCTCAAGAGTGCACACAAGTCTTAAAGTTCTTGAAACTTTGAAGTGAACACCTCACCCAAGTTAGGCACAATTTCATACCTTAATCATCACCAAAGTGCGCCTTGCAAAAGAGGCTTGTGAGCATCATCATGATTAGGCGCAATTCCTTGTTTCTACAGTCACCTTTGGGCGCCTAGGAAATAGAGTGTTTGTAAAGATAGGAATGAGCGCCTAACACTCAAAGGGCATTCATCAATCAATTTTAAGGAAGTATAAGTCTCGAGACATATCGTTGAGCCTTCACAATGGTTTGGATCCATGAAAATTGAAGTAAATATCCATTCAAGACAAGGCGCACTTTCTTGTCTTTGCATACCACTTTTGGCGCCTTGAATGTAAAGAGCTTGAGACCATGAAATTTAGCGTCTAAGTGATAGGAGGGTCTCTGGGAAGTTTGGATAAGTGATTGAAGGTGTTAGAATGCCAAGAAACTAGTTAAGTATATCAAGGCGCATTTCAACCCTTGTGCAACCCTAAAAGTGTGCCTAAGACATAATATGCTTGATTTCGTGAGTTTTGAGTGTTAACACTTCTCCTTGAGCCCATGTAGTGATCTGGATTGATGAAAGTTGAAGAAAGCCCCTATTTGTATCAAGGCGCACTTTTCACCTCCACAGGCCTAAATCAGCGCTTCAAGTTATAAAGGCATAAGTTAATGATAAAGGCATGTGATTGAAGTCATAAAATGCATTAAGTTGTGTTAGGCACACTTTTGACTCTTTGCACACCTCAATGTGCGCCTAGGAGGGAATTACATGAAATGACACCTTTGAGTGAACTTCTTAAGGAAGATAAACATTTTAAGTCATTCCCATTGTTTGAAATCATTAAAATGACAAGTATGAAGTTATTTGATCTTAGGCACATTTTCCTATCTTCACACACCAAAAAGTGCACCTAAGTTTGCAAAGGATTAATAAGTGTTTAAAAGTGACTTCTTTGTGTTATAAAATGATTGATATTATTTTTCTATGTTGCAGGAACATTGATGGAGCTAAGGAAGTCACCTAAGGAGTAAGGCGCCTGGAGTCATCTTCAAGCGAGGAATGAAGTCACGACCCAGTCATGGCAAAGGAGATATCAAGATATCACTCCGAGGGAACACTACAAGTTCATCATGCCAATGCACTTCATCATCAGGTGCATCGTCGAAGACATTCATCTAACTTCAAGTTCCTCCTGAATCTTCAAGTATAAGAGAAGTCTCCTACTTCATGTCATCATCATCTACACTACTCTCCATCAAGACACATTCAAAGAAGATCAACGTACATCTTGGCAAGAGAAGAAAGTACCACAAAGTTAGGTAAATGAGCAACATGTATCATACACATCCGACTTACAAAAGAGACAAGGCAAGTTCAAAGCAATCATATTCCAAAAGTAAATTGAATAAACTGTTGAAGTCCATAAGACTTGCTGAGATGGCACCTACGTGGTAGATACATATCATCAAGCCAGTCATATTTCGCCACATCATTTCACTGCAAGTTTATCTTCTTGGAAAGCATGCCTTCATTGCCTCTCTTATGTACTAAAAATAGCAAATTGTTGTAACTACTTGCTAAGATGGCATGATCCTGGCCCTTGGCTACTTGAATTGATTTAGGCCATTCATTGTAATTCTGGAACTCTATATAAAGGCCTTGTTGCTTCATTTGTAAAGTTAGTAGTTAGTAGGCAGTAGACTAGAAGAGTAGAGTAGGAGGGACTCTCGAAATTCTCTGAGAGTACTTGAAGATTGTTGTAAATATTTTTTAAGATTAATGCAAAGACATTGGAGCTTGCTTGGTGTTAAGTGTTGTCCTGTGGAATAACATGGTTTCTTGTATATTGATGAAATGGAGAGATGTTTCTAAGTAGATTAGAAGTAGAGTAGTAATAGTAGCTCATTGATGTGATGTATGTATGTATTGAATATTTGATCAACTCCTAGCTTGTGCTTTTGACATTCATCGTTGGTGAAGTGTTGTGTAAAGCTAGTCTGAGCTTCATTATAATTTGCTTAAGTTCGATTGTGGATACTTGTTTGAGCTGCGCTGTCTAATGGGTGCTTATATGAGCTTTCCTGATTTGAAAACCTTTCGCTATCCTTAGGAGATTGCACCTACTCCATGTAGTTGTAGGCATTCTTGGCGAAGTGGGGTTAGGTTGATTGAGGAGTTTGTCTATTCACGCATCATCATTGCTTCATTGACCTTAGATTAGTTCCTCTAAACTCTTATCTTTTTCCTTTTCTTTATTATTGAGACATAGTACATACATCATCCGCACTGAAAGGAGGAATAAGTTGGGCGAAGTAAGGAGTCTGCGTAAGTCCCTTTGTGATTATCGACAAGATCACATCAATTGATGAGCTAAAGATCACATCAAATCATTGAGTTTATCCACTGCAATCACGAATAAGGAACCTTGAAGTTATCTCATTGGATCACATAACTTAGCCTTTGAGAGACTTTATTCAAGAGAGAATAGGATACTTAGTGTTTTATTCTATTGTTGTTGTTGGCACAAAAACATCATCAACAAAACCCCAACCAATCACTCTTGTGCCTCCTCCTCATCAATTTGCATAACATCCTCTAGATCAACATCCCAACGTGCAGCTAGAGTCTGCTGTTACCCTCCTCCAACTGCTATTGCTCCTCTTCAAGCTGCTGTTCAAGAGTGCCAAAATGAGGTAATGAGTTTATGTTTTTTGTTTTTGGATGATATAAGGTCTTTTTTAGGTTTAGGTTTGTTTATGAGGGATGTTGGGGTCCTTGTGGGCCCCCTCATCCCTGTTTTTTTTTTTATTTGAGTGAGTTTTTTTTTTTTTTTTTTAATGTTTGGTCGCTGCTGGGCCGGCCATCCCCGGTACGGTCGGGGGACGTCCCGGCCGTACTGGGGATGGCTAGCCGTCCCCTATGTTTTGTCAAAAAAAGGGGACGTCCCCGGGGAAACGGGGACGGTCAGGGGACGTTTCCTGGCCGTCCCCGCGTCCCCGGGATGTCCCCAGTACGGATACGCCTTAAAAAAGGTAGGGGACGCGGTCCTCGGGGAACATAGTGTAATAGATATTCAGGAAGATGAAGCAAGACCTGATGAACATATGGCTTTGAATGTACAAGTTGGAAATGAAAAGCATGAATCCTTGGAATCCAGTATGCAAGGGAATTAGATTGATGAAGTCCTATCAAATCCATCTAAGGAACAAGTAGTCATGATAGAGGTGGACGCTGAAAATCAAAATGACAAGGAGTTATATGAGTTTGATGAGGAGGCTCTTCCTACCGATCAACAGAAGAGAGTCCAAGAGGAAAATTAGGAAAGATTTGTCTGACTTACCAGAATGGCTAAGGGATCGGGTCAAAGAGAAATCCATTGTTGAAAGAGAACCCATCTTGAGTTTGGAGGACTTGTTGAGTAGAGCCAAACCTGAGAAAAGAAAGTAGAAAGTTACTAAATTTTCGAAGATCACAAGGGACAACTCTAGGTCAAGGCAAGTACATATTGCTGTCCCAAAAGTCAATGTTGAGGCAGGTGATGGTGTTCCAGGTGGATATGATATTAGTACTGTTGATTTGGGACCAACCACATTGGAACAAAAGATAGAAGAATTAGAAGATTCAGTTGCAATTATTGGGGAAAGACTAAGGAAGGAACGAGAACAGAGGATCTAGTTGGAGAGGGATAACTTGGCATTTCAGCATTATATTCAACAGTTGATGAGGCTAGTGAGTCAAGCAGAGGAGATGATTGCACCACTTGCCTTGCTTTCGTAGGAGTCTATAGCGCACTTGGAGGGAATGAGATCTTCATCTTAGGTGTTGTAGGATCGGGCAGCAGATTTCAGGATCAAAGCTGACAGATTTATTAATGAAATTGTGAAGTTATACAAGGAGGCTTCTTCACTATTTGATAGAGTTCAGAATGTTCTGGTGTCTTGTGCAGAATTTAGAGTTGTAAGGGAGGAGGTGATGCCTCAGTTGAAAAGGTTGATTTATACTCCAAGTGCCACTTTGATAGATGAAGGAGTGATCGAACATGGTTCAGCATATAATTTCCCTTCTTGGTATTGCACCCTAAGTATAAAGGAGCAAGTTTTTGGCAAAATTGAGAGTGACAACACTCGAACAAAAGAAGCACTTCGAGAAATTCAAGGCAAAATGCTTGTTTCTATAAACCAGATAGTTGATTCCAATGGAGAAATTGATGAGTACTTGCTGAAAGATAAAATGCATACAAGGTATTTTCAGCATACACAGGCTGTTTCCAGAGAGCTGTTGGATGATGTTTGCACACTTTCCACTTTCATGGGCATGTTTCAGACATCCATGGCTGGATGGGAGATGACAGTTGTCAAATGCACAGAGGAGCTGCAAATCGTGGAATGCACCATTCAAACTCTGCCAAGTGTCCCTATGGAGGAGGTTACACGTGTCATAACTAGATTTGTGGAGTTTGTCACAAAAAAGAAAGGTCATAAAGGAGGGCACTCCACTTAGTTGGTGCATCATAAATGCAATGTCTAATATTAGTAAGTTTCGTAACCACTTGCTTACATGGCACAATAAGGGCCCTTGATTCCTAGAGTTAATCTTGGCCATTCATTGTATTTTGAGGGCTATATAAGCCTCATTTGCTCTCCTTTGTAAGGGGGGAATGCTCTGAGAAATTGTTGCTCAAGACTTTGCTGAAATAAATACAAATTCATTGCTGAATTCTTCATGGTGATTTTGTATTGTTTCAAATGAATGCATGGTTTCTAAGTGTTCACTGATAGAATAAGATTAGTTTAGTTTGTTTTCAGCAATTTAACTATATGTTTGATGGGAGTTGTTGCTGCTGATTCATGTTTGGAGTCTTCGTAGTTCATACCATTTATAATTTGTCGATGGCAGATTGTAGTGTATGGTTAGTCTGAACCTTATCTGAGCTTAACTTCCATTATTTTATAATCATTTACCTTCATGTTTGTGAGGATTTATGTGCATAAGTAATCTGAAAATCTTACCTTTTTCCCTTAGAAGATTGCATCACCTTTGTGTAGTTGTTATCTTATGGTGAAGCAAAGTGTGGTTGAGATTCCAGTGAGTTGGTGGTAATTGCTTGCATTTTAGATTAGAATTCTCTAAACTCATTTCTTTTGCATTTTCTTAAAGTCTTGTTAGAATTAGATTCAGCAGCTTTCATTGCCATGTCTTAAGTTATCATATTGTTAGACCTTCACAGAAGCTATGTTGCCTGTTGTCCAAGAGAAACGAGTTTCCTATTGTTGAACATTTGTGTAAGTCCCTTTGTGTTAAATAGCAATTCACATCTTACTACTAAGCTATCCCAAGTCGCAAAACCAAAAGTAACTAATGGAGAACCTTGGAGTCTACTCATTTGATCACTTGGCTTAGCATTTGAGGGATTTTGTTCAAGAGAGGATAGAGTACATCAGTATTTTATTCTGCGTTGTATGTGGAAGGAAAACATATCAACAGAATTAGCGCTAGAAGGAGGGCCTCTCTTGGAATACAAGGTTAGACACACTGGAGCGTATTGATTCTTTTTCACCTGAAAAGCACCAGAGAATCTTAAGGTCTACACTGCAAGCTTCAAAAGAGTTGGTTGAATTGGATTTTAATTCCAAGTCCAAGTGCAATAAGAAGACAAATTCATCAAGGGAAGATCACCTAGCGTGGAGGACATTGTAAGTTTGTTCCAAACTCCACCACAAAATACAAGAACTGCTCAACCAAGCAATGCGCAAGGAGTTACTCAAACAGTTCCAGCGCAACAAGCAAACATTCCAATGGCTTGGCTTCCGGCAAATGCTTCTCCTCTTGCTGCTTTCGCGAATTACCTTGAAATGCCCAAGAGTCCTGAACAATTTTGCTCCAAATTTTAGGTCAATGATGTGAACAGGACAGCAGAGGAGCATATTAAAATTTTCGAGTATAGTCTTCGGAACAAAAGAATTGAGCATGAAGATGTAGCATGTAGGTTGTTTCCTTATTCACTGGGCGAAGACGTATATTTTTGGTACATCCATCTACCTGCAGATTCCATCAATAGTTGGCAAAGATTGAAAAACACCATTTTGGAAAAGTTTAGGATTCCTATCACTCCATCAGATCTCTACAAACAGTTCGTTGATGTCAAGAGGCAAGAGCATAAACCCATCAGTTCTTTCAATAATCGGTTTCACAAGGCTTATATGAGGTTGCAAGCTCCATATAATGTCGATGATGCAATGGTGAGGGAAGTCTATTATACAGCATTGGATCGTCTCACTGCCATGTTTGTGAAGAGGGCAAGAGTACTATTGTGACCTAATCACACATCGCCCCATTGCAAATGGGGACCCCCCTTATTTTTGAGTTTTGATGCTTTGCACTAAGTTTTTGATGAGGTCTTTAGTTTATTGCATGATGAAGTCAGTGGTGTTTGAGTCCTATAGTCCCCTGATGACCTGATCCTAATGTTTGAGATCCTGAAAATGACTAAGTCTGGTATCCTGATCCTGAAAATCCTGAAAATTGGCTAAGTCTGAAATCTGGTGGATCCGAGACCTATCTCAAACATCTTGAAAGGTATATTGAAAAATATTTAAAGTATACTTAAATATATTTTTCAATATACCTTACCCTGGGGACTTCTGTTTTTTAGGCGCAAATTTGCTCCAGGAAGTTAGGCGCGTTTTCTCATCTCAGCAAACCCATAAGTGCGCCTAAAGTAGAAACCCAGATGTGTGCCTTGAGCAAGGAGAAGTGAAGACCAAGGCGCCTTGATTGAAAAGCTGCCAAAAGACCTTAAGAATTGAAAATTTGATAAGGAAAACACATTATGAGTTTAGGTGCCTATTCATGTTCAAACAACCACAAAAGTGCGCCTAAGTGGAAGGAGAAAGAGCATCTAGGAAGTGAGGCGCCCTTCATGCATTAGACTATCCATTTTGGCACCTTGGCAATATAGTAGATGAATAACCTCAAAATGGCCGCCTAAGGTTCAAGTAGTCTCACAAGGGTGTAATCAAGTGTTGAAGAGCCTTAAAAATTGTCAAGAATGAGCAAACTTAAGCTAGGCGCCAATTTCCTCTGTGTAACCTCATTTTGGCGCCTTAGCATGAAAGAGATGTTTAAACTAACTCCAAGTTGCGCCTTAGGAAGAAAGAGCATGATACGATATCATTAAGTGGTGCCTAAGTTGAACAAAGCTTCTTTGTCTATATCTAGTACTAGGAATCCATAAACTTGAAGTGTTTTCTCCCCTAAGTGTTAGGCGCAATTTCACACTCCAATCATCATCAAATTGCACCTAGAAGAGAAATCAAGTTGGAAATCACCAAATTTGGCTTAGTGAAGGTGCTTGAAGTAATGAAATGCCAATCCAACAATAAGTCTCTCTTAGAAGGTTTTGCTTTATAATTGGAGGTCTCATCTAGAAATGAATAGTCTTGATCAAATTCCATCCAAATAATGAACACTAAGATCAATCCTGATGTATGTTTGAGATCCTGAAAATGACTAAGTCTGATAGCCTGATATCCTGAAAATCTTGAAAACTGGCTAAGTCTGAAATCTGGTGGATCCTCAAAAATCTAGAATCTGCATGTTAAATCCGGTGGATTCGAGACCTATCTCAAACATCCTGAAAGGTATATTGAAAAATATTTAATTAAATATATTTTTCAATATACCTAACCTTGGGGACTTTCAGCTCTAGGCACAAATTTGCTTTAAGACCTTAGGCGCATTTCTCCATTTGCACAACCTCAAAACTCCGCCTAGAACTCCGGGCGCCTTTCATCATCTAAGCAACATCAAAATTGCGCCTTCATATTGAGAGGATATTTCAAAGTATAAAGGAGGGCGCCTTAAGGGAGGCAATTCATCTTGATTATCAAAGTTGATCAAACACATCAAACTGAGCATTATACCTTTAGGCGCATTTTTGCCTCTCTCTAACCTCATTTTGAGCGCCTTGAGTGTGAAGCATAGCTAGAAGAGTTTCTTGTAAGTTTGAATAAGCCTTTGAAAGAGTTTAAGGTAAAGAAACTAAGGTAGGAAGTCTAGGCGCCTTGCAGCCTTGTCAACACCTTATCCTTGTTAGGCGCTATTTCTTGAAGTTTTAGCCATTTTCAGCGCCTAGGAAGGAGAAATGAGTTTGGGCGCCTTGCAAAAAGAGGACTAGAAGTCATCAAATTAGATGTTACCTTGAAATAGAAATCCTCTAAACATCTATACATGAGTAGAAATCATTTGAAATGCTAAGAAGCAAGCTAAGTGTGATAGGTGCCTATTTCTACCTTTGCAACCCATTTTGGCGCCTAAGGAAGAAATTGCATTGAAAGACACCTTTTGAATGAATCTCTTAAGGGAGATTGATCATTTTAAGCCATTATAATCGTTTGAAATCATTTAAAATGACAAATATGGAATCGACTTGTGCTAGGCGCCGTTTGCTCCTCTTTTTACCTATATGTGCGCCTAGATTTGAAGTAGGATTATTACATGTTTAAAGTGATTCCTGTGCTGTATAGTGATTAATATTGTTTCTCTTGTCTTGTAGGAACATCAACAAAGCTGAGTTGTTCAAGGAGTCACCTTCAAGGAAGAGTCATCATGTAGCTGTTCCAAAGGAGCCTTTCACATTCATTCATGCCAGAGAGTTAAGATGGGAAGTAATCACTGCCAAAGAGACCACTTCAAGAGGTAGCTGCTCCAAGAGGTCACAACAAGATACATCTCAAATCTTCTTCATCAATGACATCATGTTAGATCACATCAAGTTCAAGTATACTTCATCAGTTGCATCATGTTTAAAGACATCCATTCAACTTCAAGTTCCTCTGGTACATTCAAGTCTCCATGAGAAGTCATCTACCCTACATATAAGGAAGGTATTATCATCAATATCTACACTCGAAAGGACCCCCTTCAAGATCATCAAGTTGCAGCACATCTTCATCTGCAAGGACATTTATCCATCAAGTTGCAAGACTCTTGAATCTTCAAGTCGAAGAGAGATCTACTCTTACATGAAGGAAGCCGCATCATCATCATATACATTATCCTTCATGAAGAAGCATCGAAGAAGATCAACATCAACCTACCTGCAAGAAGAAATGTCACAAAGTTAGTGAAATGAGCAATACCTATCATACATCCAGTTTACAAGAAGATGAACAAGGCAGAATCAACAAGGAACAATCCCAAATATACAAGTTCATTCAAAGCGACTATATCAAAGATGTCACAAGATGATACAATTTGGGAATATGCCCACAAAGCAAAATGAATTAATAGTTGAAATCCACAAGTTTGCTGAGGTGGCACCTACGTGGCAAGTACACATCATCATCCAATCATAATCAGCCACATCATATGACTACATTCAATGTATCATTTAATAAAGAAGAAGCCAAGAGGACGACTATGTGGGAGATGCTCTAAAAGATTCCATCTTATCTTATCTTCTTGGAAAGCGTGCCTTCATTGCCTCTCATATGTACTAAAAATAGCAAGTTGTTGTAACTACCTACTGAGGTGGTATGATCTGAACCCTTGGCTACATGAAATGATCCTAGCCATTCGTTGTACTTTGGACCTCTATATAAAGGCCTTGTTGCCTCATTTGTAAATCATTAGATTAGATATTAGTTTGTAGGAGTAGAGTAGAGGAGACTCTCGAAATTCTCTGAGAGGACTTGAAGTTGTAAATATTTCTCAAGATTAATGCAAAGACATTGGAATTCATTTGGTGTTAAGTGTTATTTTGTGAAATGACATGGTTTCTTGTATCTCGATGAAGTGGAGAGATGTTTCAAATAGATTAGAAGTAGATTAGAAGCTCTTGGATGTAATGTATGTTTGTGTTGAATATTTGATCAACTCCTAGCTCATGCTTTTAACATTCATCACTGGTGAAGTGTTGTGTAAAGCTAGTCTGAGCCTCATTTGCATAAGTTCAATTGTGGATGTTTGTTTGAGCTACACCGTTTAATGGGTGCTTGTATAAGCCTTCACGATTTGAAAACCATTCATTTACCTTAGGAGATTGCACCAACTCGATGTAGTTGTAGGCATCCTTGGCAAAGTGGAGTTAGGTTAATCAAGGAGTTTGTCTATTCGTACATCATCATTGCTTCATTGACCTTAGATTAGCCTGTCTGAACCCTTATCTTTTACTTTTCTTTATTATTGATACATCATCCACACTCAAAGGAGAAATAAACTGAATGAAAGAAGAAGAATCCAACGTAAGTCCCTTTGTGATAATCAGCAAGATCACATGTAATCACCGAGTTCATCCACCATAAGTTATAAAAAGGAACCTTGGAGTTACTTCACTGGATCACATAGTTCAGCCTTTGAAGAGCTTTATTCAAGAGAGACTGGGATACTCTAGTGTTTTACTCTATTGTTGACCTGTCTAAAAACAATCATCAACAAGTACCACCAACTACTCTAACGGAAGCCTATGCCGAAGCTGTCAAAGTGAATACTGACTTGGGCATGAATACTCAAGGACCACTTAATCATATAGGGCATTCGGCTATGCCTAATCAGATTCAAGGAATCAACCAAGCTTTGACACAGCATACTCCTGTAATGAATCCAATTCCGGTACCTAGTAATCAGATGGTGTTGCATCCAGGAGCACCCATTTCACAAGCTTCACCATCGCAACCTGTGTACTTACAAGGGTCATCATCCTCTACAAGGACTCAAGAAGAGAAGGATGAAATGAAAGAGTTAATTGATCAAGTAAAGAGGTTATCCACCGAGGTTACCCCCCTGAAAAACCAGAATAATCATTTACAAAATATGCAAAGGAGTTTCCAAGGTAATTAGAGGGATCAAGGAAACCAAAATGGATATCAAGGAAATCAGAGAGATCAAGGAAATTATCAAGGGTATAATCAGGGATTTCGAGGAACACACCAAGGATTCCAAAGGCAAAACAAGACATGGAATACATCTCCAAATAATGGGAATGTCCCTTCTCTGTTGGAAAATACTTCAAATCCGGATTCTAGACCGGCAGACAAGGTGTTCTTAGCTGAGGCAGCTTTATCAAGTTGGTGTCGATTGCGTAACACAAATCAGCATTCTGAGTTGCAATGTACAGAGTTCAAAATAGCTGCTGATATATTTCAAAGGAGATGTAAAGCACGCAAGCTCAAGATGCTCCTCAAGCAACAACAAGGTATGAGATTGTTCCTACAACGAGGTATGATCAAGCATTGATTATTGAAGATTTCACATTCCCTCCTGTGATGGATTATGATACAATGGAGTACAATGGAAGGTTACCTCCAGCATCTGCAAATGGACCAATTGACAATTCAGATTATTACCCTCCATTCGGTAATGACTTTGAAGCTAAGGCAACAAGGGAAGTACAAGCATTTCAACAATCAGCTGGAAATCCACCCCTAAAAAGCTATCAAAGAAATCATAGAGTACAAGATCCGTTAACCACATCAGTTCCTCCTAACAATTTTCCAACTCCATCGAATCCAAATGCTAGTAACAATCCAAATTATCCAAAGGATTCACTGGAGTATAGACAAAGGGATGTTACTCAAATGGTCACTCCAACATGAGAGGTTCAGCCGCGAGACATTCCACAAAGAGTCAATCCTTTGCGAGATGCTGCTACAACCAAAGATGGACTGAAACGTTTAAGCTTAATTGTTACTGAAGAATTCAAGAAAGTGAAGGTGAGCATGCCTTTAGTTGAACTAATGAGAATCCCTGAGATCAGAAACACAGTTCTAAACAGCCTGAATGATACATCTACTTCAAGGAATGTTACAGCAGGCCCTTCCAATTCATCCAATGTTCAAAATGCACATGTTGTGGAAAGTGTGCCATCTTGTTCTCAAAATACATCTGAGGGTGCTAATCAGTCTCTAAATTCAGTATGTATGGCTCAAGAACCAACAAAGGATACAAAAGAAGGAAGTATTGTTAAAAATGAAAAGATTGTCAAAAATGAAAAGATTGCGAAAGATCAAATTCCACCATCAAGTGATGCGACAAAGAATGCACACTCAAAGGAACCAAACGAAAAGTCTGTAGTCTTCTATCAGGGAAGAGATGAGCCTGCCCCTTTCTTATTATCAGTCCGTATTTTTGGGAAGATGTTACACACTTGTTTAATGGATTTAGGAGCATCAAGCAATGTAATGCCACTCGCCATATGTAAGAGGCCGGGTCTGTTTCCTACTCAAACTACAAAGAAAGTTACACAGCTGGATAAGTTAGAAGTTCCTATGGTTGGAGAATTAAATAATATACACATGCAGTTGTCATCTGATCCAGGAATCCAGAGCTACATTGATATCTCGGTTGTTGACATCCCATGTGGATATGACATGCTTCTGAGTCAAGATTGGTCAAGGAGATTGAATGGGTATGTAGCTACCGATTTCTCTCACATGTGGCTACCATGGAAGAGAATTCCAAATCAAATCAGAATTGATAGTACCCCAAGGTTGAAACTGATGATCACAGAATATGGAGAAGACAATGAGGTTCTGTTCTTAGAGATTGATCTGGGAAATTACAGGCCAAATTTGGAAGAAGTCCTCATGCTACAGGGTTCAAGAATGAAAGAAGATGAAGGTCAAAAATCTTTTGATGAAACTGGAATTCTGCTAGATCACAATTATTAGTCTGCTTCTGATGAAGGAAATGGTACATTCGAAAATTTCCGAAATTTCGTACTCAAGAATGTTCGGCAAGCAATAGAGTTGGGTCAGCAAGCAAATGTCAAGGATATGTTATTACCTAACTGGTGCCGGATACACAGTGCCTTTCATTCCGAGTTTTCTTGTGCTATGTGTAAAGTTGCCTTAGAACAAGTATACAGGAGAGTTCCGCAGGCTACAAAACCAGAAATTCTAGAAGTGAAGAAAGAAGATAACCCTGTAGAATTGCCCACTGAAACTGAAATGATTGAAAAAGTTGAGAAGAACGGGGATCAACCGAAGAAGGATCCAATTTCACCGAAGACTCCCAAGAAGGGTAAGAAAAAGGAAAATTCAAATAAAGTTTCAGTAGATCAAGAAGGGAATCAAGTATGGACTTTGCGTTTTGATGGGTCCAAGTCAAAACAAGGAGCTAGTGTTGGGTTCGATTTGATCAATCCATCAGGCGAATCATTCTTGGCTGCGCACAGACTGCAATTTCCATGTACAAATAATGTTGCAGAATATGAATCATTAGTTCATGGATTACTGATGGCTATCCAGAAAGGTGCTAAGATCCTGCATGTTTATGGAGATTTCAAGGTAATTATCAAGCAAATAAGGAAGAAATATGTTTGTCATGATAAGAGATTGAAGAGGTATAGAAACCGTGTTTGGGATTTGATTGAAAGTTTTGATGCATTCAACATCAAATCAGTTTACAGATCAAAGAATCAAGTTGCTAATTCCCTAGCACAGGCCGCAAGTTCACTTACACCACTTACCATGAATGGGTTAAAGAAGTTCACAGTAGAGTTGGTTTCACTACCATCAATTCCGGATAATGTTACAATTTTTCAGGTGTTCAATGATGATAAACATATATTGGATTTCATCACTAACTCTAGGGTTTTTGAGGCTCAAATCATAGATGAAGAAGATTTGGAACAAGCAAAATTTGATCCAGATGGTATCTTGAACCTAAAGAATAACACAATACCACGAGGAATGATAGAAGTGGAAAGACTCTTTGATCCAGATAAATTGAGTGCATTAAGAGATCATAAGATTGTAGGAGATAAATGTGAACCTGTTAATATGGGAACAGATGGTGAAGAGAAGAATGTGTTAATAGGAAAGGTGAGTAAACCTGAAGAGAAAGAGGGTATACTCAAATGCATGAAAGAATTTTTAGACAGTATAGCATGCAGTTATGACGATTTGAAGACTTATGATACTTCAATCATTACACACACCATTCCTCTGAAACCCAACAACAAGCCATTTAGACAAAGGCAGAGGCCTGTCAATCCACTTTTAGAACCACTGATATACAAAGAGGTAAAGAAGCTATTGAGCGCGAGAATAATATTCCTAGTAAGGCACTTAACGTGGGTCACCAATCTTGTTCCTGTCCGCAAGAAAAATGGAGAGATAAGATTGTGCGTGGATTTTAGGAATCTGAACAAAGCATAAAAAAAAGACAATTATCCGTTGCCTTCATTGGGTGAAGTTTTGCAAATTGTAAACGGTTCCCAAATGATGTCTTTCTTAGATGGATATTCGGGATACAACCAAGTAATGGTGGAACCCGAAGACAGGTTGAAGACTACTTTCACTTGCAAGTGGGGAAACTATGCATATAGGCGAATGCCATTTGGACTAATTAACGCAGGAGCAACCTTTCAGAGAGCTATGGACATTGCCTTTCATGATTTGATTGGAAAATGTATAATCATATACATGGATGATCTCACAGTTTTCTCTCGCAAAAGGGAAGACCACAGAAGATTTGAGGAAAGTATTTCAAAGGTGTAGAAAGCACGGAATCTCACTGAATCCAAAGAAGTGCATGTTTGGAGTGACAGAAGGTAAATTACTGGGACATGTGATTTTTGAGAAAGGAATTTCAATAGATCCAAGTAGAATAGAAGCTATTTCCAAAATTGATATGCCTGCAAGTAAGGAGCTGAAATCATTCTTTGGAAAGATAAACTTCGTCAGAAAGTTCATTTAGGATTTGCAGAGATCATCAAGCCATTGAATGACATGTTGAAGAAAGATGCAAAGATAGAGTGGACAATCCCTGCAAGAAAGGCATTTGAAGAAATCAAACAAGCTAATTCTAATGCTTCTGTTTTGATAAGCCCAGATTACACAAGGCCGTTTTATCTATACTCTTTTGCTTCGGAACATACATGTGCAGCAACTCTCACGTAGAGGAATGAAGAAAAAGATGAACACCCAATAGCATTCATGAGCACACCGTTGAAAGATGCTGAACTAAGATATCCTAATGTGGAGAAGCAAGCTTATGCACTGGTCAAAGCAATCAAGAAATTCAGACATTACATTTTGAGAAGCAAAATATATGCCATTGTTCCAGATGTAGCAGTCAAGAATCTTCTTATGCAGAATGAGCTAGGAGAGAGAAGAGGCAAGTGGGTTGCCACTATTCAAGAATATGATATTGAAATTCAACCAATGAAGCTTGTTCGAGGACAAGGACTGACTCAAACAATTGCCACTAAGGGGCCAGGGTTGGTGCAACAAGTTTATACTCTTGAAGATGTATCACCTGATGAGTGGTACAATGATATCATATATTATCTGCTAAATCAGAAATGTCCGGCACAGATGAATTCAACCCAGAAAAGAGCTCTGAAGATAAAGAGTCAGCGTTTTATGCTCCAAGGATTAGTCCTATTTCGAAAGAATCATGAAGGGATATATTTGAGATGCGTAGGAAAGGATGAAGCTGGTTAGATAATGGAACACTTTCACAACAAATTTGGAACATCTCATGGAGGTGGTTTAACTATAGCACACCAGATTTTGAGAGCAAGCTATTATTGGCCTACTTTGTTTCAAAATGCATATGATCATGTCAAGAGATGCTACACATGTCAGGTAGCTGCTTCAAGGGAAAGAAATCCAGCCGTGCCACTTCAACCGGTGATTGAAGTAAGACCTTTTGCTCAATGGGGTTTGGACTTTATTGGTATGATTAACCCACCTTCCTCGACACAACACAAGTATATTCTGACTGCTATTGATTACTGCACCAGGTGGTCTGAGGCTGATGCATTAAAATTTTGTACTTCTGATGTTGTGATTAAATTTCTTGAGGAAAATATTATCACTAAGTTTGGATGTCCACATGGACTTGTTTGTGATAATGGTCCTGCTTTTACTTCATTGAAATTTTCTAATTGGGCTTTTGGATATGGCATCACATTGAAATTTTCGTCAAATTATTACGCGCAGGGAAATGGCCTAGCAGAATTCACCAACAAGAACTTACTAGTTGCAATTAAGAAACTTTTGGACAAAAACCCAAGGGATTGGCATACACAACTTAGGTTTGCTCTTTGGGCAGATAGAACAAGAATAAAGAGTTCCCTGGGTACATCCCCGTATCATCTAGTCTATGGCCAAGATCCTGTATTCCCAATCCAACTGAGAATTCCCACATTGCAATTTATGCAGGATTACATGGAAGACTCTTTGGGCAGATAGAACAAGAATAAAAAGTTCCCTGGGTACATCCCCGTATCATCTAGTCTATGGCCAAGATCCTGTTTTCCCAATCCAATTGAGAATTCCCACATTGCAATTTATGCAGGATTACATGGAAGAAAACGATAGGGTCCAAACTAGGTTGTCACAATTACTCCACTTGGAAGAAAAACGAGACATGGCATTAGAAAATTTTGCAAAACATCAGGGAACTGTGAAGAGGTGGTTCGACAGACAAGCTAAGATCAAGTCCTTTCATATATCTGATTTGGTTCTATACTGGGACAAAGCTAAAGAAAGAAAGGGTGAACACGAAAAATTTGATAATCTCTGGAAAGGCCCTTACCAGATTGCTGAAATTTTGGGAGAGAATACTTTCAGATTAAAGACACTCACTGGAGAATTTGTTCCATTGCCTGTCAATGGGCAATTCCTGAAGCATTATTTCCAGCCCTAAGTTCCTTTAGGGACTTATTTGTATATAGTTAGGTTAGTTGTTTCCTGCTTTCGTAGGTTAGTTTGAGGTTAGATTTGCTGCATTTTGGTTTGTGTGCTTTTTGCTGCAGTTTTGGTTTTTCCTGGGGTCCCATTTCTTCGGTAGCGATTAAATTTCAAGCACATTCTGGTTGACTTTATGAGGTAATGTTAAGTTTATTTTGGGAATAAATATTTGTGAAATTTTTTGAGTCAAAAGGTAATTTTCTTCAGTTTGTCTATTTGTTAAGATCTGTACTTGACTCAAGAAGGGAATCATACATTGTATTTTGACATGGAGATCTTTGATTATATGTTTAAAATGTTTAATCTTAAAATGAATGCTTTTTGTTTTCTTTTGACAAACTTGTGTCAGATGGATAGATCCATTGTGGACTCCATTGTTAGTGTTCGATAGAATGTTGCTTGCTCTTGGATGATAAATTGATTGTTTAGAGCGAGTTGAACTGTTTTGAGATCTTATATCTTTTCACACTTTTAAAATCTTATATCTTTTCATACTTTTAAATTCTAGAGGTACCTAAGTGAATCTTTGTGATCTCGCATTAAGTGAAAAATCTAAAGGTCCACCTTTGCCGCCATCGGAATTCCACACCCAGCTAGTTGAGTTATCAACGTAGACCATGCCTTCAAAAAGCATGTGTTGCAAGGGTAGCAGTACTGCATTGTACTCTGCCAAGTAAAGCTTGTTGAAAATCAAAGAAAGAAAAAGAAAAAGAAATGAAAAGAAAAATCACAAATCACACACTATAACTCAGTTAGATGGACAATCGAGTAATATTTATTGGGGCTATGGACGCCTAACCGGCAGTAGGGCTTTGCTCGAGTGGAATTACGAGACAAACCCGTAGGGGCTATAGACACTCGTTGGCAGCGGGGCCATGTCCAGGTAGTTCATGAGGTGTGTACTAATCACGTAGCTTAATGCGGAGGAACTGAGGTGATCTTAGTTGCTGATGGATGGGAATGAACTCAATTGCACACACTTGGATCCTCAGGATGTGAATGGTTGTCCTCAGCTTTTGATTTGACACTTTGACCAAGTATTCATGTTTATTTGACCTAACGTGTGGGTGTACGCAGGGATTTTGAAATTTTGATTCTTGCTTATCTCTAGAACACTTGAAGAACTTTAAACGAAATGCTTATTTTATGAAACAACAAAGATGAAATGTCGTGATACAATTTGTGACTCTTTTCTCCTTTTGAGTACGTTTCTTAACGATGGATTCACTTGGGGGGGTTATCTGATGATTTCGGGTTTTGAATGAGTCTTTATCCCTGAAATGTTCAGGAACATTTCCCTTGTGGAGTCGCCGGGTGTTGTGACGTATTTGCAACATCGCCCCATCGTTGATGGGCAACCCTCTTCATTTTGGCTTGAGGTTGTTTTGTTTCAGCAGGAAGTTTGTGATGTTGAGAGCTTGCTTGTTTTGACTTGAGGTATTGTCATAAAGTTCATATGTGAAGGTTGAAGTTGTCCACTTAGGCGCGTGATAGGGATCTATTTACAAGAAAGTAGAATTTGAATCTAAACACAAGAGAAAGAGGAAAAGTCGTCTAAACATGTGCTTGAGGAGGTTTTACATTTCGTAAGTTTAGTCTCATGAGTCATATGTCCGCGGGTTGCAGGGTGGTCTTAGCATGAATTCACGTCTCATAGCTCATTCAATGTCATGCAGGGTGAATCAAAGTTCACGCCAGGTCCCAAATCTCCGCTCCAACGTTATGGTTTACGTCCATGAACGGTTACAAGGTCCGCTTCAAAGTATATGCTCAAAGTTCGATTTATGCGTGGCACGTTTAAATCTCAGCTCAAGCGGACTTTTGTTGATCCTTTGCAATTATCTTTTTTTTAAATGGTGTCTGCATTGGTTTTTGATGTCTGCTCAAGCGGACTTGTGGATACTCGTTGCATACCTTTTCGCCATCTTAGTGCACGATGCCTTCATAAAGACCGCCTTGTGCAAATCGTTGTGAATATTCTAATCTTGGCGGGTCGCTTCAACATTTGGCGGTGATTTAATTTGCATTGAGTTATGCTCTGACGTCTATAATCAATTATACATGGAGCATTTGAATATCCGCTCAAGCGGACTTTTTCTGTCCTGTTGTAATGCTTGGTTCATTTGGTTCATTGACATTCGATCGTAATCATCCTGCAGGTGAAAGATTCTCGTTTTGTGCGACGTCTTTATTATATCCGCCCAGCTACATGTTATTTTGGCTACGTTTAGATTCATGCGTCAGGAATATTCAGAGACCTACCCACACATATCCATATGCGGTTTGCCAATGAAGATTTCTCGCTATTTATAGGCGTTTATTCGCTCAGATGCTAGGTGGTGGTCTATCGGCATAGTGAAAATGTTTATTATGCCTAACGTATTTATTTGCCTGCTCAAACGTGGATGGGCATTCAGGACAAAATTCAGATATGCATCGAACGCCTAGATATCCGCCCAGCTGCACGTCCAAACTTAGCAAAATACATTGAATTTCATGAGGATTGTGCAATTCACACTTTCAAATTAAGTCCGTTTATTATGAACACCAAGTCGTAAAAGGTTATGTTGTGCTTAACAAGCCAATTTCTACACGTTCTCTCATAATCTTGCAGTATACACCATTCAGCCCATGCACGTTGATTCAGGAAAGTTCGCTCAGGCACTTTTCGAGTAGTCTACCTTTGATGCAAGGCAGAGGTCATTTTGCAATGATCAATTTTCAGACCAGATGAGCTCTTGAAGAATTCATAATTTGTATATTGGTTTTCTCCTGAAGGAAAAGTCTGTGAAGAAGTGCAAATCATTCGCATGTATGCCTCTCAACATATATACAATCTCAACGCCTAAGATCGTTCCAAGTTCAAGCAAATTTTAGAGACGGCAGGTTGGCTCTGTAGCTGAAGATCGAGGGATATCAAGAGGCTGGTCAAATTTTATATAATTGGCATTTTTGGCTTTTATTGAAGTAGGGCGGGGTAATTTAAATTACATATTCGATTTATCCCGCATGCATTGTGTAGTGATATTTATCTTATTTGCTTGTCTTTTAAACATTATTCTACTAAGCTGACAGCATGATGTGTGTGCAGGTGAAGGATGAATGCGAAAGATAGACATGCACTGATGAGGAGTGATATGAAGGGAACGTGGCCAGAAACGAAGATCACGTCGAAATGGCAAAACCTCGGCGACACTAATCTGGGGAGAACCAGCATGGAGGAGATTCGACAAAACTTATACAAACCCAATCCTTCGGATTTGATCAGGGGAATGTTAAAAAACGAAATTGTGCAGGCTGCTTGTTTCTTGCCGACGATGCTGAGTCCAAAGTTGATGTTGGAGTGTGCCAAGCACTATAATCAAGAAAAGAGATACATTGTGACCAGAGATGGCAAACTACTGGCTCATCTGAGGAAAGAAGCAATTGCGGAGGCTTTTGACATTCCCTCGCACAAGACTACCACTTTTTGTACCAAAGAGTCTGCTCTGCAACTTTATTTGGCTAGACCCGAAAGGTGCATGGAAGTGATAAACAACAATAGGTTAGTGCAACTGAGGCCACATGTGAGTAAAGTACCTAAGAAGCTTCACAAATCTGATTTCCATCAAGAAATCAATTATATGGTTGTATTCTTGAATCACATAATGGGCTGCCCACAATCAGCAAATTTCGAGTCCTGGATGTTCTTCTTCATCGAGGAGATTATAAGTGGAAAGAGGATGATAGATTGGGCCGAAATGATCAGCAACAATATTGATGATCAGTTGAAGAGTTTGTAGGAGACAAAAACATTTTATATGAGCTCATATGTTATATATATGCTCGCTAGAAACGAGAGATATCTAGGACTGAATTGCAAAGGGAGAGTTGGAAACGGAGATGGGCAATTCAAAGTTTATGACTGCTATCCTCAGCTGCACCTGCAAGCTATATCTCATTACAGGAGATTTAATGATGCCTTTTCCATGCACATTGTCAGATTATTGCAGGGCAACACATGCAGGAGATTGTCGAAGGAGGCTATGAATTTTGTGGCAAAGTACGGAAAGTGGTTTATTTAATTTCCAAGATTCACATACATCCGTGTTGAGGGCTATTCATCATTGCCCTACAGGTTGCCAAGATATCCTATAGACAGAATGGTGTTGTTAGAAGTGACGAGACAGCTGGTTGCATTTGACAAAATTCAAAGAAAGAGAAAGAAGACTACAACGAAGTTTCCAATTAGCATTGGAAGGTTGGAGACTTGTATGTCATTGCAGGCAGCTGAAAATTCAGAGATAGAGCTGCAAGCTTACAATTTGGTGCGCCACAATGATGCACGCAATAATTTTGATCCATTTAAAGAAGCAGGCATAAATTTGGGAGTAATATATGAGCACATACCACAGCTCGAGGATCATTGGGAGGATGCGCGAGATGACATGGAGATAAGAAAGAAAAGCTGCTACAAGTTGTCTTTGGACTTGGTTAGAGCAACAAGAGTAATTAACATTTCAGATCAGCTTGAGGAGAATCACAGAAGGCTTTCACAAAGTTCATATGATCAAGAGAAAGATAAACCTTTAACTAGCAACTGGTCAGAACAGGAGGTCACACGCAATGACGATTTGATGATGCCAATTGTAGCACATACAAGAAAATATGTGGACTTCCAAATTCAAAGGCTTCAGGAGAAAAATGTCCAATTCACTTACAATTTGATGGGAGGAGTTAATGCGCATCAGTCTAGGGATTCTTCAAGTAGCGAGTCAAGCAGTGACTCCAGTGATTCCAGTGATTCAGAAAGTGCAGGTGTGGATCCGCATGAAGATATTCAGCCAAGTAAGAAGGTGAAAAATAATGACCCAAATGTAGCTAGTACCTCTTCAAGGCAGGAAAACAATAGCGTAATAGATATTGAGGAAGATGAAGCAAGACCTGATGAACATATGGCCTTGAATGTACAAGTTGGAAATGAAAAGCATGAATCCATGGAATCCAATATGCAAGGGAATCAGATTGATGAAGTCCTATCAAATCCATCTAAGGAACAAGAAGTAGTCATGATAGAGGTGGAAGCTGAAAATCAAAATGACGAGGAGTTATATGAGATTGATGAGGAGGCTCTTCCTATTGTTCAACAGAAGAGAGTCCAAGAGGAAAATCAGGAAGATTTGTCTGACTTACCAGAATGGCTAAGGGATCGGGTCAAAGAGAAATCCATTGTTGAAAGAGAACCCATCCTGAGTTTGGAGGACTTATTGAGTAGAGCCAAACTTGAAAAAGGAAAGCAGAAAGTCACTCAATTTTCGAAGATCACAAGGGACAACTCTGGGTCAAGGCAAGTACATATTGCTCTCCCAAAAGAAAATGTTGAGGCAGGTGATGGTGTTCCGGGTGGATATGATATTAGTACTGTTGATTTGGGACCAGCCACAATGGAACAAGAGATAGAAGAATTAGAAGATTCTGTTGCAATTATCGGGGAAAGACTAAGGAAGGAATGAGAACAGAGGATCCAGTTGGAGAGGGATAACTTGGCATTTCAGCATTATAGTCAACAATTGATGAGGCCAGTGAGCCAAGCAGAGGAGATGATTGCACCACCTGCCTTGCTTTCGCAGGAGTCTATAGCGCACTTGGAGGGAATGAGATTTTCATCTCAGGTGTTGCAGGATTGGGCAGTAGATTTCAGGATTAAAGCTGACAGATTCATTGATGAAATTGTGAAGTTATACAAGGAGGCTTCTTCACTATTTGATAGAGTTCAAAATGTTCTGGTGTCTTGTGCAGAATTCAGAGTTGTAAGGGAGGAGGTGATGCCTCAGTTGAAAAGGTTGATTTATACTCCAAGTGCCACTTTGATAGATGGAGTGATCGAACATGGTTTAGCATATAATTTCCCTTCTTGGTATTGCACCCTAAGCATAAAGGAGCAAGTTCTTGGCAAAATTGAGAGTGACAACACTCGAACAAAAGAAGCACTTCGAGAAATTCAAGGCAAAATGCTTGTTTCTATAAACTAGATAGTTGACTCCAATGGAGAAATTGATGAGTACTTGCTGAAAGATAAAATGCATACAAGGTATTTTCAGCATACACAGGCTGTTTCCAGAGAGCTGTTGGATGATGTTTGCACACTTTCCACTTTCATGGGCATGTTTTAGACATCCATGGCTGGATGGGAGATGACAGTTGTCAAATGCACAGAGGAGCTGCAAATCGTGGAATGCACCATTCAAACTCTGCCAAGTGTCCCTATGGAGGAGGTTACACGTGCCATAACTAGATTTGTGGAGTTTGCCACAAAAAAGAAAGGTCATAAAAGAGGGCACTCCACTTAGTGGGTGCATCATAAATGCAATGTCTAATATTAGTAAATTTTGTAACCACTTGCTTGTGTGGCACAATAAGGGCCCTTGATTCCTAGAGTTAATCTTGGCCATTCATTGTATTTTGAGGGCTATATAAGCCTCATTTGCTCTCATTTGTAAGGGGGGAATGCTCTAAGAAATTGTTGCTCAAGACTCTGCTAAAATAAATACAAATTCATTGCTGAATTCTTCCTGGTGATTTTGTGTTGTTTCAAATGAATGCATGGTTTCTAAGTGTTCACTCATAGAATAAGATTAGTTTAGTTTGTTTTTAGCAATTTAGCTTTATGTTTCATGGGAGTTGTTGCTGCTGATTCATTTTTGGAGTCTTCATAGTTCATACCATTTATAATTTGTTGATGGCAGATTGTAGTGCATGGTTAGTCTGAACCTTATCTGAGCTTAACTTCAATTACTTTATAATCATTTACCTTCATGTTTGTGAGGATTTATGTGCATAAGTAATCTGAAAATCTTACCTTTTTCCCTTAGAAGATTGCATCACCTTTGTGTAGTGTTACCTTATGGCGAAGCAAAGTGTGGTTCGGATTCCAGTGAGTCGGTGGTAATTGCTTGCATTTTAGATTAGAATTCTCTAAACCCATTTCTTTTGCATTTTCTTAAAGTCTTGTTAGTATTAGATTCAACAGCTTTCATTGCCATGTCTTAAGTTATCATATTGTTAGACCTTCACAGAAGCTATGTTGCCTGTTGTGCAAGAGAAACAAGTTTCCTATTGTTGAACATTTGTGTAAGTCCCTTTGTGTTAAACAACAATTCACATCTTACTACTAAGCTATTCCAAGTCGCAAAACCAAAAGTAACTAATGGAGAACCTTGGAGTCTACTCATTTGATCACTTGGCTTCTCATTTGATCACTTGGCTTAGCATTTGAGGGATTTTGTTCAAGAGAGGATAGAGTACATCAGTATTTTATTCTGCATTGTATGTGCAAGGAAAACACATCAACAGGATCCTTGTGTTTGTGATCATGTGTGAAAGATTTAGTAGGTCCAGGGTGCGATATAGTAAGCATAGAAGCTGATTATATATACAGACCTGAACAGTAATAAAAGTGCAGTGTTTCAGCATCTGTGAGTTGATGTATTCTCTAATATGAATGTTGTGCAGGGGTCAGCCATACCAGAGACAGAGGCAGAAAATTCAGAAGTATAATGCATCAGCAATTCAATGTTTCAGCTCTTATTGGTATATTAGAATTACCGAGAATGGATTGTCTTGTATGAGGTGCAAGTGAACTTGGTGATCCTTATCTTCCTCTTGGCACTTGATCATAACTCTTATCTTACTTCTGATTTTGTGTTAAGCATTGTAATCATTTATCTATTTTGCAAACTCATTAAAGTACCCTGGATGGTTCAACCACTAGTGTGGATAAAGAACCTTTCTTATTTGCTCTCACCCACTGAATAAGTGGATGGCTTGTAGTATTTCCTTCTTGTTCTTTACCCACTAAAAGTGGTGAATTCCCACAGCTTGTGGATGCCTGCCGCAGCAGATGAATTGAAATTCCTTGTTGCATAGTTGTTCATTGTAAGGCAATCACCGTATGCTCTCACCTTGCCCATTTTGGGATCTTGGTGATCAGAAAGTGGGAGGCAATTTGTTGGTTTTATGCAATTGATGCTAACATTGTCATATCATTGTATATTTAAAAAAAAAAAATTGGGGTAGCATCTTACAGTGGTATCAGAGCTCTCAGTTATCTTGCTAGCCTGTTGGGTAACTGATTTTGTTGCAGTTTGTTAAAGCCAGATCAGAGTTTTAGTTGCACAACATGGCTTTTGATAGTAAGCTATTAAAAGCTTTGATGAAATCACTAGAGCAAAACCAATTTTCCATTGAAGAGGGATTTGAAAGATGGTGCAAAGAATAGGAAGCCGTCCCAGATTTTCAAGAGAAGCTGAAGATTGTGGGTAAGAAGGTTGAACAATTACCCCGGGCTAAAGAAGTTCTTCTTAGCAACTTGGATGAAGCAGAAGGTTGTCTGAGTAAAGTTGGTCAATCACCTTCTTAGGCAATGTGTAAAGCTCTGGCTCCACTGGTGTGCTCGTTGGTTGTTTACTGGTAATATGGTGTTTCACACAAACATGAAGTAAACAGAATTATGTAGTATAGTGCATCACATAGAATATAAACTTGAACAATATGGCACAGAATAAAGCATTGGTATTGATTCATTAATCACAACAATAACACAGTACATGTTCAGATCTTTTCATGTCATATTCACCATGTCCTGACTACAAAATGTGAACTCATTATATAACTCGGCCAAGGTTAGTTGGGATACCAACCGTTGGCAACTACTACGTAACTATCCAACCAACCGTCGGGATGGTTCCCGCTAACACTTCTAACTATACAATTAATTAACATTTATTATGTGGTCGACAATTGGCCGATGACAACTATACCGCCTACATCATCCCCCCCACAAAATTAGTCGTCTTCCAGACTATTGATAACAAAAAGCACTAACATATTAGACTACTGAGAAGAAGGGGGCTGTGGGGACGTCCTTGGATGTGTTGAGGAAGTCGGGGTGGGTGAACGCCGCTCCTGACGCAATTGACGCTCTGCCAAGATCTCGTGCTCCCTTGCGGCCTTGACCATGTGTGCCTCCTCCATGACCTGTGATTTGGCTTGCTCTACCTCCTTCCCCTTTGCTGTCAACTGGACCTCCATATCATGCATCTTATTTTCCATTTCCCTCAATCTTTCCTCCATCTCTTTTGTTTTTTCAGCCACATTCTTCTCCACTTCTGCGATCCTTGTCTTTGCTCTTGCCCGTTCTGCATTCGTGAGCTGGGCCTGCTGAGCTAGTTGATCCTGAAACTTTTTCATATTTTCATCCAGTTCTTCCCTTAATTTTTGTACTGCCTTCACCTTCTCTTCCTCCTGGTTCTGTGCTGTTACCTCATTCAATTTCATCTGGTAAATACATCCTTGAAGGCCCTCTCTATAGTGAATAAGGCCTCTATGACCTTGCCATCCCGTCCTCCCACTATTGGTCGTGCTCCTCGCCATGTACTGAGCCTCTTCCTGCAATCCTCATGATTAGGCCATCCTATGCTAGTGAAACAACATGCGAACTCTTGTTCACACCCGATCTGAACAAATGTAAGGATTCGCTGGATCTCTTGGGCAACTAGATGTGATCTGCCAACTCTGAGCTGTTTGGAAATTTCGCCCATGTCTTGCATTACTGCTGCCATGTTTTGCAAATCCTCTATGTATCTCTGTACTGTCCCTAGTGGATTTGTGGCATTTGGTTTGGAGATGGTGTATGTCAAGTCCTCTTGTCCATCCCAAGGGGCCTCCTCATCAGATGAATCCGCTGCAGGAGATTGATGTGATGGTCCCCTAGTCTCCTGAATGTTTGGTAGGGGCTGTGGTGGACCCTCTTGCTGATTACCTTCTTCAGGGCCCAAGCTTTGCTGTAAATCTGTACTCCCAGTCACAGGTGTGAGGCCCTCACCTTGACCTTCTTCCAATTCCGGTATCTCATCTGGCACCTCAAGTGTGAGCCCCACTGTTTCCAGCCAACTATCTATGTGTGTCACTTCTGGCCTTTTTGGCGGTGTTGTGGATGTTGCTGCCCTTGGTTGTACAATAGAGCCCCATGATATCTCTAATCCTGTCCGTGCTGGAGGTGAAGGTGTAGTCTCCGCTGGTGATGGGGATGTAACTGCTGGGAGTGAAGGTGCAGCTAGAGCCAAGGGGGTTGATGGTATGATTGCCACTAACGGTGATGACCCTGCTGGTAGAGTCGTAGTACTCCGCGGCTCTAAGCTATGTACTGATGTAGGTAAGGTAAATGAGGCTGGCTGAAGTGGTGGTACTGCAACCTTTACCTCCATAACTCCTGTTTCTACATCATATCCAGCTGACATCTCCCTCCCTTCTATCTCCCCTGCTGCTGCTGTCCTACTCCTTGTCACCTTTCTCTCTCCCCTTATTTCCTGTATGGATGAATCACTTTCTGATTATCGATCACTTTCTTCTTCTTCCTCTTCGTGCTCCTCTTCCTCTTCTTCACTGTCTATTGAAGCTTCTCGCTGTTTCCTCTTTTTAGGTCGCTGGGAAGATTCTTCTCCATGTGTTGTATCCAAACCCCTCCAATAAAATGCTATAGGCCATCCTGGTTCCACCTGTGAGGCTAGTTCTAGTCTTCCCCATTTGTCTGCCGGTACCTGAGCATGAACTGCATCAAGAAATAGGGCTATTGCATGCTGAGTCATATAAAATACCTTGTGCATCTGTGTGAGGAATTCTTTTATCCGCTCAGAAAGTAGCCTCGCCCAGTTATATACTTTGCCATTATTGAGACCGATCATATAGTCTACCATCCATATAGATATATCCGATGATCGGCTTCCCCCGGTTAATCGACACTTCATCAAATCCATGATACACTTCCACTCAGGAGTTGCTAGAAGACTTTTCTTTAGCCCTCGGTTCCCGGAACTCCAAATGCCGTCCTTGTCGTTCTGGCTGAGATCACTCCTGCAAACCCTCCATATCACATTCTCCTTGTGCTGGTGAGTCATTCTGCTAGGCTTTACTACACTCAACCCGGTGGCTGGAATACCCATAACCCATGCGAAATCTTGAGGCCAGTATGATACCGTGACTTCACATCCCCTGTAGTGTATTATTGATTTATGCGAATGCGCACAATAATTTTCCACCATCGCCTTCAGGTAAGGCTCGAATTCACGGGCATTGAAATATGGTAGGAAAATGGCTTTGTCAACCTGGGCATGCTTTAGCGCAGTCTTCAGGATATGATCTTCCTTTGCATTTTTCCACCACAGCTTGCATTCATTTCCCGTCAAGCTCTCCCATGTGATGGCCTTTACTGCCGTTTCTGCACCTGGTTTTTTCTTTTCCTTAGATGTAATCTTCGGCCGGTAGGGTGCAATCTTCTTCCCCTTGTCCATTTTGTGCCTTGACTCTGTAATCTTCTATGTTTTGTTTACTGGACGACCTTTATGGCAATGTGCAATGACCACACTACAAATGCTCTTCACTTAATATGTAGTACTGTGTGCGTGCGTCCTGGCTTGATTTTCGTACGGCCTCTGCAATGTACGACCGTGTCTACTGTGTCTGTGTCTTCAATGTATGTTGTGAAGAGTGTTCATTTTGCAGAAAAAAAAAAAAAAAGAACTAAGGGCTAAAACTCCGATTGTACCCTCCTTCGTACAGCTTAACTTCTTCGTACGGTCTTTCTTCCTTTTTGGTGTACGGTCAATTAACTTCTACAGCTTGTACGGTCTGCAACATGTACTTCCTATCTCATGGCTTCTCTTTGAGGAATTGCAACTTGAGTTGGGGTTTTATAAGGTGGAGATGAGTGAGTCGTACGACTTGATCGTACGGCTGAAGTCGTACGACCAAGTCGTACGGTTATGATCAACATTGGTCAAGCCAGAGTTGATGAGACATCAGGACGAGGAGATAAGGCTTGCAGCTGTCACTTGCATTAGTGAAGTTGCAAGGATTTCAACTCCTAAGGCACCCTATGATGATGATACTATGAAAATCATATTGCAGCTGATGGTGAAGAGTTTCCGAGGGCTGCACGATGTAAAAAGTCCTACCTTTGGTCAAAGGGTGAAAATCTTGGAGATTATGGCAAAAGGTTAAGCTAGGTTATTTGCTGATTGATTTTAGGTGCAATGTTTTGATCCTCCAGATGTTTGAATACTTCATTTCTAGAATCAGGAAATGTCATTCAAATAAGGTAAAAACAAGTATGCTCAACCATAGTTGGCAAACTCGCCAAAAACTAGCGAGTTTTTTTTCCAAAAGAGTTTTTTTGACTTCTACTTGTAGAGTTTTTTTGCCGAGTTTTAGTCGAGTTTTCGCCGAGTTTTTCCCAGAGACTCACCGAGTTTTTTTCCGGAGACTTGCGGGCGCAGGTATATGTAAATTCCGCGGCCATAAAAGGTTTTTCATAATCAGAATTTAGAATTTTTGAGCTCTACATAGCAAACCCCCCCCCCCCCAAAGCAAAAATAGTTCATTTGCAATGTTGTGGCATCGAGAAGATCGGATTCAAACGCCATTTTTTGTGGATTTTGAAGGCAAATTCGAATCCCAGGTAAGTTTTTGTTTTTCCATTTTTCTTTTTGTTTAATCATTTTTTTTGGTTCTTGTTGCAAAATATTGAATCCAAATTGAAAACAAAATCTTCATAGAGCAAAAAGAAGCTTCATTTTTGCATTTAGATTCCAAAAAAACAAGATTCTTCACTATTTTTTGTGGATTTTTTTTGATTTTTTTCATGATTTTCGCTGTTTTTTGAAATTTTTAAACCTCAAAAAAGGTAGAGGACAAATCACTGGATCCTATTGATTTGGATGAGATAGATCCTTACAGTGATTGGACAGGGCAGGATGAGCAGCCTCCATTGTTTACCGCAGACGAGATTCTTGATTTCGAGAGACAGGCAATGGAGGATCTGGGTGCAACAGGAGATGTAGGGTTGGAGGACATTCATGAGCATGAGGAGTCATTGCCAGAGCCAGAGCCACTGGCACCGCGCACTCGTAGGACTAGAGCATCTGTCTCTTCCTTAGCTTTGGCTAAATTAGGGAAGAGGAAGATGTAATATATTGGGTTTACTTTTAGTATTTACTTCTAGACTAGTTTTACTATTTTCATTTTCAGCTATCTATTGTAGTTTGTATCGGACTATCAGGCTTTCAGCCATCAGGATTCCGCATGAGAATGCGATTTTGTAATCAATTTGTATTGAAGTCAATCAAATTTAATAGAAAACACTTTTGTACTCATTTATGGACTCATTGGATTCATCTTGTCATTGAATTTTGCCAAAAAAATGTGTTTCTAATGAAATTTTAGCAATTTTTTTAATTTCCCAAGTTTTTTGCCGAGATTTCTCCGAGTTTTTTTTTACTCTCCAAAAATTGGCTTGCCGAGTTTTTTGCCGAGCCGAGTTTTCCAACTATGTGCTCAAGCCTCAACATCATGTCCCTGATTTTAGATGAAGGTGATTATGTTTGCACACAGTTGCAATCAGATTTATTGATCATTTGGAGGAAAGAGCAACATGTCTCCACTGCAGCATATGATTTCACTACAAAATTAATGGAGCTGAAGATTGAGAAGTTCAAGGAACAATTGACTGTAGAAGAATTAGTTTCATTTGGTATACAAGTTCCATCGTCTCTGCAGGAAGATAGCATGTCATTATCCAATAAATCAACTAAGTTGGATGATGAGTTCAATAATCAAATGGAGTCCTTCAATGTTGTGACACCAAATAAGTGTATTGATGATGTTTTTTCAAATGGAATTAGCACTGTCCAAATTCCAAATCAGAATGAATGTATGGATGCTAATGAAGAAGAAAATGGCTATGAGACTCTAGAACATTTTGATGAATCTTCGTGTGGAGAAGGGGTTGTTCATAAATCAGACAATCCACACACTTTGGAGAGCTAGTTGAAGGTGAGTGAAGTTGAGATTGTGGCAGTGTTGTCTCATCATGATAAAATGCATAAGCTGATTGAAAATCACCTTTGGGAGGTTCAATTGGAGAGAAGACAAAGGGGAATTGAAGAAGAGTCTTCTCGTGACAACTTGCGAGTAATCAAAAAAGGTATGGGGGTAATGAAATCTGACTACTTACACCTTCTTTCTGATCGTGACCATCTTCTCAACTTCGCTGTAATATATTCAGATGCATTGAGAGGGAAAGAAGAGGAGGTTGTTAAGCTCACTCATGAGCTTAAGATTATTAAGGATTCGTTGAAGTGCATGCAGATGGCCCTTCAAGAATCCGAAATCCATGTTGATGAGCTTTGCTTGGAGTTAAGTTTAGCTCAATGTTCATCATGTACAGCAGAGACTCAATCGTCTATGGCAGCCAGGGTACATGATGGAGAAAGCAGTGTGAGGTCTCCTATTGTTCACTCTCAAAATCCAAGTGCAGTCCCTCTTGAGTTGGTGAGGCAAGGGGAGTCAATTGAAGAAGAATGCCTTAGTCTTGATTTCAAGAAGAATATGCTCGAGTGTCCAATATGGATTGGTGATAGGCATAAGGGTGGATGTATCCCAGCCCAAACCGCTTGGGTTCTACCTCCTATTCTATGGATTGATAGCTGTCCTACTTGGCTAGTCAGAGTTTTGTCAGGAGATACTTTGAGGACAGCAGCTGTTGGGCTAAGTAGAAGAAGTTGGAATTGCCACTCCGGTGTTAAGAGGATGGATTGATGATGAGTTCTTATCATTCTCTGACACTAGTGATACTTTTAGCTCTATCATGGACTTGATTCACAAGTTACATCGTGCTGTTCTGCTTTATACCAGCAACTGGATAGGGGTTGGTATATGTTGTTATGCACCAATGATGGGCATTTTTCACATCCTCAAGATACCACTCAGCGTGGATTGGACTGCTGATGACATTGACACATCAAGCTTGGTTTCAAATTCAGATGTCTTTGGCGAGTTGGGCATGAGATTCTACATTGGTAATGTAGAGATTGTTATAGGGCAGCCATATCCGGAGAAGTTTGTTCCTTCTGAATCTTGCACATTGGGCCTTAGTGCTGTCCCAGTTTCCTTTCAGGAGAATTGTGGGACCTTTTCTTACGAAGAACATGGCATTCATGATGATACACTTCTTAATCCTGAAGACAAATCAGAAAATTCTTCCTATGCGGATGATAGAGATCATACTGTCAAGGCTGCAAAAGGTAATGATGTTGTTGCTACAAGCCCAATTCATCATGCTTTGTGTTGTGAGTCATCTTCTAAAGATGGTAGTGTAGGATGGAATACACATGGCTGTTCGGGTATTCCATTGGTTCAGATAGGGGAATTGCACCTTGATTGCATAATGAGGTGTGTTCATCATTTTATTTTCAGCCCACATACACAAGAATGACTATGTCTTTGATGTCACGAAGAGGTGGGTTGAATAAAGAGTTTCCTACTTCACTCTGGTGTGATAAATCCTTGACTTCAGGTGACAAATTTGAACTTTACAAGTCCATTTCTTTTCCTTCTTCTGATAGTTGTTACCAAAATCAGGAGTTTGGGACTTGGCTTGTTTGGATTCCAATGGTAATCAGAGTAGCGTAGTGGAAGTCGTTAGGCGTTGGGAGTGATGGACTTCCTAATTGCACATGGGACCCAAGTGGAATCCATCTTTGGATAGTCATGATACATGAGAATTATCACCACAGTTCGTGGAATGGGTGCGTTGAGGATAATATTCAGATATGGGATCCAGGTGGATGGTGGTCAGGTGCAGTTAGTTTACACTCTGGCATCAGGTGCTATCGCTGCTTGGTGGATTGCAGTTGCGGATTGCTTGAGGACAAGCAATCTTTGGGAAGGGAGGACTATAATGTCCCCAATTTTCCTACGCCTAAGGAATAATAATTATTTTAAATATTTAATGTTACCTGGCAAAAAGGTGCTAAGTTTAAAGGGTAATATTAAATAATTATATTAAAAGGTTATAAAGTGACTTATTTTAATGTCAAATCAATAAAGTCACTTTATAATATTAAGTTGAGTGTTTTACGCGGGGAAAATTAAAAAGGTCCTTTGAGAGAAGTAATATGAAGAGTCAAAAGGAAATAATATTATATTCTCTCAAAAAGTTATAAAAGGACAATGAGAGCTCATTTGGAGGCATGCTTGGAATTTGTATTGTTACTCTGTTGGGTTGAATCTGCGTGTTCTTCCATTTTTTCTACCTTCTTGTGGACGAAAACCCACTCGAAGATCAGTTTCAGTAGTGTGATATCTACCCTAGCTGGTAATGGTGGTTTCTACTTCAGGAAACCAAGGGAGCTGATCAGAGATTGATAGATTTTGTGGTGATTTGCATTGTAATTCATTTTTGAATAGTTGTGATCAGTTTTGGTGTGTTTATTTTTGGGAGTTTAATTGTGTATCTAGTGTTTCCAGCATGTCCGTACCATGCAAGGCCGTACTACTGAAAATGTACGATTTGATGGAAGAAATTAATAAAGTCTTTCTTGAGTTCAATGCTTGAGATAATATCATTGTATGACAGAACTGCTTCTTTCAAGACTATTTGTATTAAGTTTGAAGCATGATATGAAGAGTTTGATGGGTGTTCATACAGCAGATGGCCGTACTGCTTGGAGGGGTACAAATTCATATAGAAATTAAATCTTGAACCTCTTGCCTTCTTTCTTGTTTGAACATTGATTTGTATGAATAAGCAATCATCTTGGGACTGTTTGCCATTCATTAGATTTGATTTGGAATTGTTTCAAGGCAGCCGTACCTTGTTGAGCCGTACCTGCTGAATGGTACGATGGATGTTAGAAATTAATATTGGAGTTTTTCTAAACTAAAGCCTATTGCATTATCATTGTATGTTATAAAAGCTTCTTTTAAGACATTTTGCAATGGGTTTGAAGTATTTTTGAAGTTGCCATGAGCTTGTCTGTATAGATATTGCCGTACCAGCTGGAATTGGTTTGATCCACATTTTAATTCAATGACAACTCTTTTGCATTAATAGTTGATTGCAATGTTATTGTGGTGCTTAGGCAACCCTTTTGGGACTCGTTAGCAGAGTTTGTTTGAGTTTGGCATTTTCATGAGGATGTCTGTACATTTCAGGTTGTACGGCCCTGTTTGAGGAGTTTGGCGATATTCAAATTTAATCTATGATGCTTTGGGTCTGTTTTGGAATACATTTGGAAGATTATATATAGTGTAGATGAATTGCATAAGAGTTTGTTATATGATCTTTGGTATTGTGCTTTAATATTCTGAGTGGCTTTCTTGGGCCGTACATCTCTGTATGTGGGTGATTGAGACTTCTGAGCTGATTTCAGGGGTTTAAGATCAGTTGTCTCTTCATATTTATGTGATACTACAGGCCTTAAGACAGTTTACTGTTCAGTTTGAAGGAGATCCTTGTGTTTGTGATCAATCCAGGGTGCCATACAGTAAGCATAGAAGCTGATTATATATACAGACCTAAACAGTAATAAAAGTGCAGTGTTTCAGCATCTGTGAGTTGATGTATTCTCTAATATGAATGTTGTGCAGGGGTCAGCCATACTAGAGATAGAGGCAGAAAATTCAGTAGTATAATGCATCAGCAATTCAATGTTTCAGCTCTTATTGATATATCAGAATTACCAAGAATGGATTGTCTTGTGTGAGCTGCAAGTGAACTTGGTGATCCTTATCTTCCTCTTGGCACTTGATCATAACTCTATCTTGCTTCTGATTTTGTGTTAAGCATTGTAATCATTTCTCTATTTTGCAAGCTCATTAAAGTACCCTGGATGGTTCAACCGTCAGTGTGGATAAAGAACCTTTCTTATTTGCTCTCACCCACTGAATAAGTGGATGGCTTGTAATCTTTCCTTCTTGTTCTTTTCCCACTGAAAGTGGTGAATTCCCACAGCTTGTGGATGCCCTCCGCAGCGGATGAATTTAAATTCCTTGTTGCATAGTTGTTCATTGTAAGCCAATCACCGTATGCTCTCACTTTGCTCATTCCGGGATTTGGGTGATTAGAAAGTGGGAGGCAATTTGTTGGTTTTATTCAATTGATGCTAACGCTGTCATATCATTGTATATTTTTGAAAAAAAATTGGGGTAGGATCTTACATAGATATCAACGCATAAACAATACAAATCCTCCACAAGTCTGCAAACTTTGCCCAAACAATTAATAAACAAGGTGCAGCTAGTTCCCACACCAATACAAGGAGAAAATAACTCCAAAACCCCACACAAATCTGCACAGCAGGGTATGGCTAGGTTATGGAGAAGTACAACCAGCAAGGTATGAAAACAAAGTCCCAAATAACTCTCCAAATCCGTCCTGAACTGCCACTATAATGTTTGTTATCTACTGTTCATAAAATTTGGGCATATAAACCTGTAAAAAGCTCCATTAAATTCATCAAATCAGCTCAATGTGAAGTCTTCGAATGAAACTCCCAGCAACCCTCCTGATGCTGTCTTTCAAGCACGAAGAGAGTGATCTCACAGAGGTTTTCGTCTCTGCAAAACCCTTGTTTCAGCCTCAAAGCAAAAGCTCTAAGTTTGCACGACAATAGTTACAAGAGTAAATGAATGATCCCAATGACTTCTCATTTTTTCCTTTTTGTTTCCTCACTCCCAATGCCCAAGAGGAATAATTTATTATTTTTATTTTTTAATAACTTAAGTCCCCTTATATCCTCATGAGATGGGCACCCATATCACCTAGCACTTTAACTTTTAAAAACAACTTATCTCCCTTTTTAATACATTACTTTATAATATAAAGTAACATATATATTGAGCTTGTAAGTTAAATCTTTAATTTAACTTAATACTTGACATTAATATTTCATTCCTTGATCATCGCGAATACCAAGTATTATGTGCTAGATACATCCAACCGGCAATGCTAAATATGGAAAGTCGGGCAAACTCCACTGGTGACCCCCTGCCTGACTTACTATAAATAGTAAGTCCTAGAAAAATGTGACCAAAGAGGTTCCCTAACCAACCTCCATTAGCCTACGGAAACCCTGGAATAGGCTAACTGCTCCACCTGTCGATCTAGCTAAGAATGGGACATTACACTTTGATCTCAGCTAATTGACCAATCACCCTATCTTTTGACTATTGCAAAAGAGTTGTTCTGAAAGCCTCTGAACCGGGAGGTGTGTACTCTTTACCAAACTCTGAAACTCTTTGAATTGCATTTCGAAAATGTGGATTCCTGGCTACATTGAATGGAATGGCACTTGAATAAAACAAATCAGCCAATGCATCATCCACATGTTTTTCTGCTGTTTTCCAAAAGCTGTTCAATGTTCCACTAGCTTGCGATCCACCTACCTTGGGCACATTGGGAGAGGAAGACGTAATAGATGTGAATCTAGAGACATCCTCTTCGATTCTCTGTTTCTTTTGTGCCTGCTTCATCTTTCCTACAATCGAAGAGGATTGCTCTTTCTCTAGAGCAACTCTAATTTCTGCTGTCATTTTCTCACATGGAGTAACACCTCCTCCTGCACCCCCTGAAATACCAAGCAAGTGGTCCATTACCCTTGTTAAAGTTCTGGTAAAAGGTTTCTAACACAAGTTGCATTTGAGCTCGCTACCATTGCGGATCACATGTTTCCATCCTGCAGCAGTTGATTTTTTGGGAGCCATTTTGCATGTTTCAAAAAATAAATAATATTTAATATTTAAAATATTAACTAAATTTTATTTTTAAAAACAAAAAAAGAAACATTAAAACAAAATATATTACATTTTTATTTTATCTTTAACAAACAAAATAAAAAATACTAAATTTTATTTTAAAAAACATAAAAATAAAAACATATTAAAATTTTATTTTTATATTTAAAAAACAAAATAAAAAAATACTAATTTTATTTTTAAAAACATAAAAAATATAACTATAAATTTCCTTAATATTTTAAGTTTAAAAAACAAAATTAAAAAAAAAACCAATTTTATTTAAAAAACATAAAAATAAAAAGATATTTAATTTTGTATTTTAACTTAAAAAATAATATTAAAATTAGTAATTTTATTTTAAAAATATATTAAAATTTATATTTATATTTTAAAAAACATATTAAAATTTATATGTTTATTTTCAAAAACAAAATAAAAGAAATAGTAATTTTGTTTAAAAAAAATAAAAATAAAAAAATATTACATATACGTTTTACATTAAAGTTTAAAAAGATTGTATAGAAAATTTAAATTTTATTTAAAAAACTAGAAATACAAAAACAAAAACAAACTATAATAAATATTAAATTTTATTAAAAAAACCTTAAGGGCGCCTACCTGTGCGTGGAAGTCTGGAGGATATCTTGCAAGTCTGGAGGATATAGTCGGGCACCCAGCTAACGAACCAGATGCAAGTCGCTGCTCAAAGGTCGCTGCCCAAAAATGGAAGTCACTGGTCAGTGCTCACAGGTCGCTACTCAGTGCTTACAGGTCGACTGACGACGGGTATGCAAATAGAAGTGACGGAAGGCGGAAAAAGAATGATGCATAATGTTTGACGTTGACCGCTATTTTAAGTGAAACAAAACCTAAAAAAAACACTTTATCGCATTACATTTTATTAAAAAAAATTACCGTATGATTTTAAACGAATTTAAATGAATTTGATAAGCTCTTTATAAATACGCCCGAATTTTGAACTTCTTGCCCGAAATTCGGCGAATAGGGTGACTTAGGTTTTTTCCAAGGTTGCATGGAGAGTAGTACTGGTACTGGTACAAGAGACTGGTATCGGTATTGGTACGTCTGTTTTTGAAAAATAGGAGACGGGGGTACTTGGAGATGCCATTTAAAAAAAATATAATTTAATAATTTTATTAATTTATTAATATGCTAACATTAAAACTGAAAATATCATGACATTGAACTTTCAAAACAAGAGAACTGGGTAAGTTTAAATTTATAACTTACTTGAAACAATTTAATATAGCTTACTGTATATATATTACTTATAGGCTTATAGCTTACTTGTAACAATTTAATATAGCTTAATGTATATATATTACTGTAGACACTAGTATTGAGGTTTGAAGTCCATAGGAGTAACAATCCACTGAGCTTGTGCGAAAACAATGGAAAGAATGAAAGATAGAAAAAGAAAAAAAGTGGAGATGCCTTTTTATTGACGTAGGGTACCTAGAGACGAGTGGGAGACGCGACCAGAAGTCTCTTGTGAAGGGAGACATACCTAGTCAAGTCTCCGAGACGGGAGACGTGTACCAGTCTCTGAGATGCATCCCAAGGGGTTGGAGACGCGTCTCCGTGCAACCTTGGAACTTTTTTCCAGATTAATTCCTCTGATTTATGCCCCTTAAGGTCTTCCTCTCCAAGATGCCAAAATTTCAAATGCAACTCCACCCATTTTTTAACACACATGGCCAGAGAATAGGATAGTTGCACAATTCTTAATAATCTAATTTAGTATCTTCCAATCTGATCTGAAAGTATGAATATATCTTCACTCTCCAAAATTGTATTTGGCCACAAATCTCACAATTTTGGCCCCAGGTCTTCTCCTCTTCAAATTTGCAAAAATAGATGTCTTTGAAGCTCAATCTTCTTCTCCAAATCGCCAATGAAGTGCAAATGTGAACTCCGTATGAATCCACCTCCAAGATGGAATTGGGTTTTTGTCCAATCCACCAATATTCCTAAGGGTTTTCGTCCTTGGAATATGCTAAACCTAAGTTGCAGCCACAAGAGCAAATCTTCAATGAAAATGATATGAATATGAATGATAGAAATGACTTGCTTTTTGCCTTTTTTAATAGCCACCAAATAACTTCCACCTTGGCAGACCTTCCTTTTGGCAATTCACTTTATTTTATCCTCCTTTTTGGCCAACCTCCCTCTAGGTAATTCACTTTATTTTATTTATCAAGTGGCTCACTTAAATAATAAAGTCATTTCACATTACAAGTAGGTCCAGCCTAATTAATTAAATATAAATAATCCAAAAGTGACTTAGGATTACTTAGTATTTAACTAATTAGATTATTCCGTTGCACTTCCGATTTAGCCTATGGGAATAAAATCGGCTAGCCGACTCCGTTGGGTGATCACTTGGAAAAAGGGGACATTACAAAATGAGTTCTCTTATTCTTTGACTAAGCATGTCCTAGCTATGAGGGTTATTTTTATCTCAGACTACTATAGGCACTTTGGAAAGTTTTAAATGTATAGACTAGTTCTTATCACACGTGGGAATATTAGCAACTTAAAGTTTTTGAATTAAATTTGCAGCTCTCAACTCTCTGCTCAAGTCATTCTTATGTTGCTGAAATGAATTTTTACCTCATCAAATTTGAACTTGAATACGAACCTTGAATTTATATCAAATTAGTATACTGTATTTCAAATTTGTAATATTTATGGTAGTTTTGTTTAACATATGCATCATATGTAGTATTCTGGGTTAATTCCCATGTTTTAGGCTACAAATATGTATATATTTATGATTTTTATATGTTTTTTGCACAGATGTATCCATCCCCCTAAAAAAATTCACTGTATTGGCATACCATACCTACATACCCATACTCGTCCCCAATTGTGATTTGGTAACTTAGCTTATGTTTTAAAAAAAATAAAAAAAATTAATGGGGGATCTATAGGGCCCCAGCGTAAGAAACAATTTTTACAAAATAAACAATTCTAATGGTCAATAGCGAAAGCCCACCAAAAGAAATAGTCTACCAAAATTGCTGAACTGGAAACAGCCAAACAAAACCTCCCATCATGCAACAAAAGCAAAAACAGGGGAGTCCAGCCAGCAAAAAACAAACCACCTGCAACACCACCTGCCATAGACATCTGAAACCTCAAATGCACACCCCCCAATCACCCACTCCATGTGAGGGATCAACCCCCCAGCCCACCATATCTTCCACAACCACCTCTTCCTTGCCATCAGCAGTTACACTGTAAGCAGAACTAGAACACGAAGCCTTAAGGCCAGAAAACTGAATTCCTTGAAGGCTTTTCCAAAAACCGACTAAGGTCCAAGCAGTAATCCTTCAACAACTTCACTTCTGTGTAAACCACAACAATCTTCTTTCTAGCCAGGTTGAGATCGTTCATTGAGGCTGACAAATTCAAGCCCTCAACTGGCAGAGAATCCAACGTCGACCCTTCTGCAGCTATTTCCATATCAAAGAAAAGAGTGGGCGAGAATAAGTGAAGAAGCCATTGTCTTTGCCTCACTATAGGCGCTACCATCTCCATCTTAAGGATAAAGTTGTCCTAGATGGATGCCTTCAAGCGAGGAGGGCTGCCCCCACCAACAAAAATATTGCCCAACACAGACTTTACAAAGCCAAGGGCCACACTATATTTGTAGTTAAAAATTGCACTCAATCAGTGATGAGAGACCCCCTATTAGATAGGGTTCCTATTTGGCTGAGCTTCGATGCCTAGCCACCACTGCACACATGTAGAGCCTAGAGCAAACTACCCAACACCACTCAAAGATCCTCCAAACAACACCTTCCACCCACAACAAAAGACACACAGAGCAAGCTACTTACAACATATCCAAGCAAAGCGAATGCAGAAGAATGATAACCTGAGGCCACAAGGAAGGCTTAAAATGAGCCAAAGCTGGCAGTGAAGAGATTTCAATGCAGATCCTTTGCACGCCTTCTAATCCACCATCTTGAAGCCCGATAGATATAACCACACAAGCCACCAGTAGCAAAAACATTATTGCCAAAAATGAATCAGAAATCGACCATGTGGCCAAGGCAACAAAAAAGAAAGAACTAAGGAGGCTTAAAAACCAATTGATCACGCAGACCCACCCAAGAATCAGGTTGCATACTATATAAAGCTATCAATGGCTCTTCATCCACACCCAAATTAGCTAAAAAATCAGCCACCACATTCACTTCCCTGAAACACTGAGAAAATGACTTCCTCAAATGAGGAACAAAGAGCCTGGGCCTCATCCAAAAAATGCCAGAGTTTCTAATTAGGACAATTGCCTTTACGAAGACCCATAATGACATCCAAAGAATTTCCTATGACCACCGGTCCACCATCTTATTAAAACCCAAAGTGAAGGCCAAAGAAATCCCAACAATCACTGCCTCCGATTTTGCTTCATTATTTGAAGTTGAACAACCAACAAGAAACAAAGAGCCTCCATGAACAAAGTGACCTTGATCATCTCTAAACACAACACTAGCTCCAGCCAGATCAGGATTCCTAGAAGCCTAATCAAAGTTGATCTTCAGAAATTCTACACGAGGTCTCAACCAAACCAATTTTTTTCTAGCACACTGTTTTTCTCTAACCCCATAACTGAGGGGTTTATTGCTTATGTTAATGATGTAAATAACACCACATTAGTTATGTCCAAAAAGTAATTTACAATGTAAGTTACAGCTACCAATGTCGCTTCCCCATACAATAATAAATACAATCATACACTCATCGAAGTGCATGCTATCCAATTCTCTCAAAAATCCACGCATTCATTCTTCCAACATTTGGTATCAGATTGAGGAAGCCCTAGGAGAGGGTACATTAAACAAATCCAATAGAGATTGAAGATTGAAGGGAGAAAGGAGAAATTGCTGTCACATTCAAATTGTTGTCAAAGGACCTGTAGAAGGCTGACTATAGGAAGGGTAAATTTCTGTCAAAACCATTTAAAGGCCAACTGGACTGTCACAAAGTCTGTCAAACAAAGGAGAGAAGGCTGAACATATGAAGGGTAAATTGCTGTCAAAAACATTCGAAGGCCAACTGGACTGTCACAAAGTTTGTCAAATAAAGTAGAGAAGGTCGACTGTGTTTGTCAAAACAAAGTCTATTAAAACATTGTCAAAGGTTTCTGTAGAGACAACTGAGGGAAGAAAGTCAACTGTCACAAGACTTTTGGGGCCAACAAAATACTGTCAAGGGCTGATGAGCTGATTTGAAATCTGTTTTGGGCCAACAGACTGCTGGCAAGGGCCGGCAGGCTCTTTGCTGTCAAAGATTGACTGAAGGAGGCAACCGCTGGCAAGGGCTGACTATTTACCGTCAAAAGTTGACTGAAGGAGGAAGTGACTGCTGTCAAGCACTGACTGATTACTATTAAGGGCTGACTTTTAGAAGGAAGTGCAGGGCACAAAATTTTGAAATTGGGTACTGACAGTTGGCATTTTGAACCCTGGTACTGAGTTTTTTCAAGTCCTTTGCAATTGTATTGTGCAAACATAGAAATTTTGTGCTAGTTTATGTGAAAAATCCTACATTAGTCTTTATCACGGCATGACTTTTTTTCCTGCAAACCTTAGGTTGCATTGTCATGGCCAATATGCAAAATCTTGTTTGGCCCGAAGCCTAAAAATTTTCAGGCCAAAACTTTGATGCTACAGTCACAAAATGAAAATACTTACCATTGTTAAGTAGAGGAATTATGAGAAACTAATCCTCAAAACAAAAACCAAAATGGCTTTAAATCTTGCAAATTTGGATGACTGTCATAAATAAGCTTTGTGAAAATTGTCCGTTTTTGATGATTTGATCCCAGAAGTTTAGAATACCACTTTTGTTGGTGATCTTTGGGAGAGTTTGAAAAACAAATATCAAACTTCTATAAAAGGTATTTGAAAAAATTGTTGTTTTCCACAAAGTTGGGTGAGGGCATATCATTGTCTGAACATCTACTTAGGAGGAAATATCTAAGTGGTCAACTCTCCACTATCAACAACTAGTAGATGAAGATGATATGTTTGCTTTGGTCATCAGTATTCTTTCACTATCGTTTGAAAATTTGTGAAGTCTATGCATTTTTTGGTAGACTCAAAATCTCACATTTGAAAAAGTCAGTTCGTATTTGTTTCAAAAAGAATGGAGACAAATGTAATTTGTTGAGTCTAGTTCTGGACAATTTGTGAGTGCACTTGCTACATAAAATAAAAGGCAAAAGAAGAAAAAATTGACTTCTAGATTTCTAATTCACAGTCTAAATACAAACTCACGTGTTATTGTTGTCATCAGTTTGGGCATTATCAAGAAAGAATGCTAGAAACAACAATATAATCTACCCCACAAGAAGCTGCAGGCTCAGACTAATGTGCTAGTTGAGACGGAGTAGGACTCTGCAGAGGAAGTGTATGCTTCTATGATGTTTTTGTGAGATAACAGTGATGCAACTAGTTGTTGGTTATTTGATTTTGGTGCATCACACCATTTTACTTGCCATAGAGATTGGTAGGTAAAGTTAACTGTTGATTCTAGTTCTACAAATTCTATTTCTTCAGGTGATGGTAGAACTCATGCAAAAGGGATACGGGATTTTCAAATTGTTCTTAGTGATGCAATAAAATTCATAGGCTAGGATGTTAGATTTGTTCCAAATATGGACAAAAATCTAGTATCTATTAGTCAACTTATAGAATGTCTTGACATTGCTGTGAATTTTTGTGGAAAGAAGTCTATTTTGATTGACATCAAACAAGACATAATTGTTATCCTAGGCATTGGGCATGGTGGTTTATATTGGCTAGTTGATCTTGTCATAGTTAATTTGCTTGCAGTAGCCATGGAGGACAATGGTAACATTTTGTGGTATGAGAGATGTGGGCATCTTAATACTCAGTATTTAGCCAAATGAAGTAGAATCAGTATGGGTCACAGATTGCCATCTACTCAGGAGAAACAGGATATATGTGCAGGGTGTTTGGATCTTAAGCAGTAACAAAAGTTGCTTCCTATTGAAGGCGCATGAAGTGGAAAGGGGGTTTTAGATGTCATCTGTGAAGATCAATGTGAACCATCTTGTTAATCATCTCATTTGTGAAGGTCAATGTGAGCCATCTTGGAAATCATCAACAATCCTCAGTGCGAGGTACTTTCTATTTTTGGTTGATGATTTTTTAAAGAAAATGTGGTTATTCTTTTTGAAGAAATCTGATTGCTTTGGAACCTTTGTGTATGTTTTTTTGTCTTTATTTTTTCTTATTGTTTTCAACTAGAATTCTAGAATTATCTCTATGTTGGGGTTGAGAATGGGGAGAAGGGAGTGAGTGAATCGTTCAACATTTAGGTTGAGTGCTTGGCTGTAACAACACACCCTGCCTTTTTTTTTTGTGAAATATAAAGCTACGGCCAACACTGAATATCATAAATCTCCAAATATAACAAACCCATTAAACTAAGCTGCTGTTACAGTGAGTTTTCAATTTCAAACATGTGAATATAGCCAATAGAGTAGTTTGCATGGATACCCAGATGGTCAAATCATTGAATAATCACTTAACTCACATACCCACATGCTGTAATATAATTTCAGGTCTGATAACAGTTTATGACAGCAAGTATGAAAGCTATTTAATGCCCAGAAATGCACAATACAACTGAATATAAGGATTTAAGACTTAATACCCAATACCCAAAAGTTACAATCAATATTCTAACACATTTTGTACATACCCAGAAGCTGCATATTGGTACAGGTCTGCATATTAGTCTGCTACAGCAAACTGGAGCCTCCAAAAAGATGTCAAATGCCCTCTAGCTGCACTTCTTCCTTCAACGAATGATAGCTATGTGTTGTGAACCCTTGGGAGCTCCCACACAAGGCCAAAAACCACCAAAAACTTAGGCGTTTGAACTAGAAACCCCACGCCCAGCTGCAACTGTTGTATGACCTACAAAGGAGGTATGGCCAACCAAAAGAAAAAACTCTTCAATTTGTGCTTAAAACCTCAAAATCTGCAACTCCATCACAAAATCTTTTATTCATAGAATCACCAAAAGATTTTACAATCAAACCCTTCCTGCGAACTGACAAAACTCAGCCATGAAAGCTCAAGCGTAGTCTCTGGATGAAACCACTTGCAAATCAACCAGGGAGGATCTTTCACCACCGCAGTTGATGTCCTCCATGAGGGTTTTCGTCCTCACAAATCCCTTGGATGAACAGAGTTCAACCAAGCAGCAAAACCTTGATCGAAATCTCCAGCATAAAAAACCAACAAATGAGCTCAAAAGCTTTTATATTCCTTCCAAAGGCCACGCCCCTCTTAGAAAATAAAATATTTCACCTTTTTTAAAATCTCTTATGTCTCCCTTTTGGACACCATACTTAGGGAAAATAACATTGCTTTAAAAATAATATTTCACTTATATTTTTGGCGCCCATACCAAGAGGAAATATTAACACTTTATTTTAAATTAGACACCTTATAACTTTAGCATTTAATTTAAAATAACACTTGCCTTGCGGAAAGCACCGTAGAGACATTGGATGCTGGAACTGAGTGTGCCAAGCTGAAATTGATGCCAAGAGACGATGTTGATGCCGGAATGGTGACTTACTATAAATAGCCATGTGCTCAAAGAAATGTTGAGTGCAGACCAGGTGTCTGAAAATGCTTCTGAAAGCATCACTGTGATTTTCTCAACAAATTGAGCTCCATGCTGCAAAGAGGAAGTCTACATAAGCTGTGCTGACCTGTTTCCAAGGACTATGGAGTTCCCTAACCAACCTCATTAGCCTACGGGAACCCGAGGAATAGGCTAACAGTCACCAAGATGACCAGGCTTGAGAAGGGGATATTACATTGGCCTTTAGGTACTCTCTAGACAAAGGGTATGACCTGTAACACATAAGTTCCAGCAATTTATTGTGTTGTTCACATGATTGCCAATTAAATTTGGGTGATCCCTATGTTGAAGCAAAAATGTAATGGGGCATTCCTTTTTATGTCTTTAAAAAAATATACTAAAATCAGGTTAAACAGTTCATAATTAGAAGATAACATTTGGCATAGTAAAAAACAAAATATACAAAATTTACATGAGTTTACTATTTTGTGCAACTAAGATATCAATGTGCTGAAGGTACCCTTTATCTTTGATGAGGGCTTTGCTGGTTCAAGAATATCATCTTGATCCTTGTAACTTCTCAGATGAATGTTTGAATTGCCAACTTCTAGAATTGTCTTATACAAGATAAAGAAATAGTTGTTTTGCATATCGCATGTTTTTAATTCCAGATCCCATTCTTTCTAACAGAGTTATCACTAAATATCTAAGTTGCCGAATCGGGTACGGGCACTGGTACGATATGCCGGTACGGCATAAATTTTTTTGGGGGTTGGGTACGTTGGTACCAAAAAAGAAAAAATCATAAATATATACTTAGTTGCAGCCTAAAAACAAGAATTAAATTCAGAATATTATATTTTAAATACATTTTAGATTCTAGAATAATAAATTTTAAATACATTCTAGAATCTATAATTAATATTTAACAATAGTAATAATAATTAATAATATATAAATTATTAAATTTTAAAATAGTTTAATAAAAACTACCTTACTACACCTATATAATTTTAAAATTTTATAAATATTAATATTAAATATTAATTAAAAAAACCTAAGATTAAATGTATATATAATATTAAATAAATTATAATAAAAAAATTTCTTTAAATAAAAAAATTGAACTTTAAAATATTTAAATACCTCTATAGTTATAGTGTAAGTATATATATTTTAACTAAATTTAATCTATAATCTTAAATTCTTAATCTATATTAATTAGCCGATAGCACCTGCACCATAGAAGGTTCAATCGACGAGTTTCAAAAATTTCCGGGTGAGAGTATGACTGTAGCAATGTGGAGCATCGTGAAGGAGGAATACAGAGGAAGGCTTATGAGGAGCGGCGGCTATACCAGAGAGACTGCTTAATTTTCATTTTCGACTTGTATGCCTCTTATAACTTCATGCCTATCATGGTGCTCGAAGCTGCGACGACAGGGATTCAATTCGACAGAAATTTGTTTGAATTAAGTAATTAAAATACGAATACAATTCTCCTAAAGAATTCTTTTTACGGCGTGAGACAATTCTTTTTATGACATTAATTCTTTTTCCGGCAGGCGTTCCTTTCTCACGCGGACGTGCCTTTCTCGTGTGAGCGTTTAGATTTTGTAGGTTTTCTGTTTTTATTTTTAACTTTTAGGTTAACAAAATCTAGAGCAGATTTTAAAAACTCTTCCATTTTTTCAAATGAAGAAGTAAAAAACGGGGGGAATCGTTAACAATCATCCAGAACGGCTCGACGTGTAGATGGCGGAACCCTGACCGAATCCACAGGGATTCCGGGCCGTACCAGATTCTGGTACGGACCGTACCTGGAATTGCCAGGGCAAGGGGGGAGATTCGGTAACTTAGCTAAATATATAAATTTACCAACTCTACCAAGTTGGCCATGTCCATTCATGTTGTTTTATACATCAAATAGGGCTATTTTCTAAGCAAATGTAATTGAATCTCTATTTTTTGTATGTGTATTTTACACGGACTTGCTTCTGGCAATTCTTTCACTAATAGGAACATTGCCTTGAAGCCTTCTTGAGTTTCCAAAGACTATGATAGAAAGTAATTAGCAACTTCAGAAATGTATTGCCTGCCTTTAGCTTTTGGATCTTCTTGAAACTTTTTCACCTAGGGGCTATTTGTGTACTTAGAAGTGATGTAATTCTATGTTGTTTATTATTGCATAATGGTGAAAAATTAAATATTAGCAAAATATTCAAAAAACTATGTTGTACTACATGGATCTTGTTGAATTCAGCTATCAAATTCACCCAAGGATCACATAGACAATTAAACCACACAAAAATAGAACCCTTGTCAATTTAACAGTATGACACCGAAACATTGCAAGAATAATAGAATGCTTCTAATATTAAATGATTCTAGCCTTAACATTATATTACACGAGTGCCTTTTTATAGGCCAAGCAGGATGAAATTCTGTCTGAACATTGACTAAATTTGATTTAGAGTTAGGTCCATTGATTATTTTCTAACTAGAACTAACTACTGCATGAGTGGATATTATATTACAAATTAATTATTTGCATAATCAAATAATCTAATTTAAGCTACCTAGATAAACTAAGGTAAAGTTAGAATAATAAGGAATATAAATGTTATACATCAAAATCCCCCTTTAAGTTTGACTTAAGTTAGCAGGGGAAGCAAAGAGAAAAGATAAGTCTATCCCCCCTAAAGAATTGGTCTTTCAAATCTCAAATTACAACTCCATTTGGTGAAAAATCAACGGTTTTGCCGTCTCTTGAATGGGTTATTTGATAAATAGACAGAAGGCTGTGTGACAAGGAATGTACATAGAAAACTTTTTGAAATTTCTCCTTGTCTACCTCAACGTTGCTCACTCCCTAAAACATCTAAAGAAGAATTATTACCGACAAATACTTTGTTAGTGTTACAATGATTAAGAGTATAGAAGTGAGATTTTGTCTTAGCTATATGATGTGTGGCCTCTGAGTCAAAATTCATGTGTACGAGAGAGAAAAGATTAGCAGAGAGTGCAAATCTAGAATTGGATTTGGATCTAACAAATGCTATTGACTTCTTTTCACCCGAAGAAGACTGATGAAGGATCATTTTTTCTTTGTCCCACTTGAGATTGTGCTTCTTCAGTGCAGTTTTCATTTTGCCATCTTCTTGTAGTCTGTGGAGTTTGTAATGACGTCGGTGTTTGCAGTAGGTGAATGTCCTAGGTTCCTTCTTTGACTTCTGCAAGGGAGGGAAATCTGACTCACTGCCTTTAGATTGATCATTCTTGGAGCTCGTTGACTCTTTTGATGGTGTCTTTTTGGTCTGATTAGCACTCACTAAATTATGTACCACAAGTATATGCATGTTAGAATTATGAGGATGAAGTATGCCCATTTGTGTGAGCTTTTCTTACTCACACAAAATGCATCAAATGTAGGCTTCTTGAACTTGGCACCCCATGAATCCATATTTGTGTAGAAGGTACAGATAAACATTGATTATGTGTTTACCGGCTTAGAAAGAACAACCATAATTAGCTATTCATCTTTCTTTTCAATCTTCCAGTCCTTCAGCTGAAGCCTGATTTGCTTGAAGTTTAAACTGTGATATGAAACCCTCAATAGTGCCAAAGTCATGAGGATTCAAACTTATGAGAGATTCTCCAACTGCTGTCTCCTTATGGCATCTATCTTTTCAAACAAATTTGAAAGCTTCTTCCAAGCATCAAAAGGAGATTCTAAGTCACGAAGGTGAAATTTAAGATCCATTGAAATTGAGAGGCTAATAAGCCCAGGGCTTCATCACATTGGTTGAAGTATTTCATCTTCTCAATTTGATTAGGTGGCTCTATCTCTTTTCCTATTGTCATATGGTACAGACCTCTGCTTCTAAGTTGCTCTACCATAGTCTCCTTTCATGAATGAAAGTTATGAGGAGTGAGAAGAGTAACTTTAGAGTCTAACATGGTGATCAAATTTAAGTAAATAAAAAGCACAAAAAACAGCAATACAAATTTGTTTTGTAATAATGAGTGCAATTCAACACAAATTTACAAAAGGCATAAACGATTGTGCCAAAAAATTGCCCCCTTGAAATTATCAAGTTTGTAACCCCATTTTCATCTTATAATTTGTTGATGCAAATGCATAATTCCCTAGAATGAGAATTACATAAGAAATTGACAAAACAACAAGGTACATAGATTACAATAGAGTAGAATTAACTACATCACTGTTTAGTTCTAAAAAATATACACAGATTCGAAAAGAAAAAATAAATTCACTTCCAAAGATCTCTAGAATTAAAAGTTTTGGCCCTTGAAAGTTTTGGAATAGAAACCGCGGAACTATTGTGTGAGAAACTACAAAACAAGTGCTTCATCAGAAAAAATTGCCAAAGAAGTCACCTCTAATGCATTGTAATGTTCCGTTTTCTAGCTTGATCTTTTACAGTTGACCGTTGGCCTATTCTGGAGACCCGTAGGCTACTCGGAGGTTGAAATTGGGGTTTAATGTTTGGTGGTTGCTTTTGTTCGTGGATTGTGGTTTGGTTTGTGGTTTCTTTCCGGGTTTGTTCTCCTTAGTCCCTGTTGGTTACGGCTATTTTTAGTAAGTTTAGGATTGGCACCAGAACGGGATTTTGAGAGTGGGGTTGGATTCGTCTTGTCAAGACCTTTCCAACGAGCTATAGATCATTGAATTCCGACTTCATCTTGGCCTCCGTTTTAAAGTCCGTAAATTAAACATTATTATTTAATATTAATGTTGTTTTAAAAGAGGGGACTTTAAGGGTGAGGTTGAAAAAGAGGATTATATTATTTTCCCTCTCATGTTTTATCCCATATGCAAGAGGATTTTAGAGACTCCCAGTTGGAAAAGTATAAAAGGAGGAAGAGTGCTCTCATTTCGGCATCCAAAATCTTGATAATGTTATGCTGCCGGATTGGCCTTGGGATTGCTTCGAGGAATGTATGCCTCCTAGCTTGGCATTGCTTCTCGCTTGAAAGATAGCTACTAGTGGTGAAATAGTCTAGTTTGTGAGTTTACATTGGGATTTGTGCATTGTAATCAGCGTTTGGCTTTAGTTCAGTTTTGCATATTAGAGTTTTTCCGGCATTGCATTCTTAGCTACAACAGATTTGTGTTTTATTCATAAGTCAAAAAACAACAAAAATATTGTTCTGGGTATTCTCTTATTCTCATTGTTTGGTCAAGGCGTCACTTTCATCTAGTTTGCAGATTTTTTTGAGATAGCTATGATTTTTAAAAGGCAGATCGCCCTTTCTTGAAGGCCGTACCCTCTGCTGATGCATTGGAATCTGTGCATAAATAATACATGGCATTTTGATCTGTTTTCAGTGTTCTATCCTAAGCATCATCATTCTTAGGGAATATTGCATTTTGTTTCAAGTCAGTTGGATGAGTTATGAGGGAGATATGAGCATATGAGTAAATTCATAGGTTGCTGGTTTTAATTTAAAGGCGAATGAGATTCATTTTGTAAACTGACAGTAGTACTGGCAGTAATTCTCAATCTTGTTCAATTCTGATTTGTAATGCTCAACTCTACTTCCAGTATTTGCTTTTGTATTTACTTTACCTCCGCCCTATGGTAGCTACTTTCCCATTTCGGGATAGAAAGCACATTCTGGGTGTTGAGTACTTTCAGCATTACAGTTATTTCTTTCAAGCATTGTAATTTGTAATACTCCGCCATATGGTCGCCTCAACTCCATATTGGATTGGGTAGCACATACTTCGTGTCGAGTTCTCTTTCAGTACTTAGTGTAGAAGACCCTCTGACCATATGCTCGCCATCATTGGCGCCATTCTTGGTTAGAGTTATTGCATAAGCATTTTGATTAAGATCCTCTGACCAATGCTCACACCTTGCCCACATCGGGATCCTGGTGTACATTCTAGTTAGAGTTGCTTCAGCAACGTTTTGGTTTAGCTGCTAACCTTAACGGGTGCATTGGTTTGTAATTTGTAATTTGAAAAAACAAAAAAATTTGGCTCGGAATATTTCATGCATGGCTTTCTGAATCAGCTTTCCAGGAAGTCTAAGAACATTGAAAAATTCCTCCATATGACAAAGATATTATCAAATAACATAAGTCTCTCCAGAAAAAGTGTGCAATCAAGAGAGCAAACACAAAATTCTTTTCAGCAATGAATGGTAAAGAACCAAGAATTACAACATAAGAGAAAATTGCTTTAAATCACAAAATATACCTCTAACAAAAATTAGCTTGACCAAAAGGTTAATTTTTTGGCATGAACATTAAGGTAAAATAATGTTTGTAAGATGGCTGAATCTGAACTGATGCAGAAGCAAAGTTTGATGCAGATGTCTCATTCTTTCTTTTGATCAAATTTTAGACCAAATGGAGAACTTTGATTTTGGTGCAATTGCCAATATTGTCCCAAAAGGCCTTACAGAAGCAAAATCTACTCTTGTAGCAAGATGATATAATGATCTTCTTGATGAGATCTTGTTGATGATTGTTTTTTTGACAAGTCAACAATAGAGTAAAATACTAAGTATCCAACTCTCTCTTGAATAAAGCCTCTTGAATGCTAAACAAGTGATCAATCGAAATAACTCCAAGGTTCCTTTCTCATGATTTATAATGGATGAACTCAGTGATTACATGTGATCTTGCTGGTAATCACAAAGGGACTTACACTGACTTCTTCATACTTCATTTAGCTTTGTTTCTCCTTTTAGTGTGGATGATGTATCAATAACAAATAAAAGGCAAAAGATAAAGGTTTACGAAGCTAATCTAAGGTCAATGAAGCAATGACGATGCATGAATAGACAAACTCCTTAATCAACCTAACTCCATTTCGCCAAGGATGCCTACAACTACATGAAGTTGGTGCAATCTCCTAAGAATAGCGAAAGGTTTTCAAATAATGAAAGCTTATACAAGCACCCATTAAATGGCGCAGCTCAAACAAGCATCCACAATCGAACTTAAGCAAATGATAAGGCTCAGACTAGCTTTACACAACACTTCACCAATGATTAATGTTAAAAGCATGAGCTAGGAGTTGATCAAATATTCAATACATACATACATTACATCAAAGAGCTTCTAATCTACTTTTAATCTACTTTGAAACATCTCTCCATTTCATCAAAGTACAAGAAACCATGTCATTTCACAAGACAACACTTAACACCAAATGAACTCCAATGTCTTTGTATTAATCTTGAGAAATATGTACAACAACTTCAAGTACTCTCAGAGAATTTCGAGAGTCTCTTCTTATTCTACTCCTACTTGCCTACAATCTAATCTCTATATAATGATTTTACAAATGAGGCAACAAGGCCTTTATATAGAACTCCAAGATTACAATGAAAGGCCTAGATCAATCCAGATAGCCAAGGGCTCAGATCATGCCACCTTAGTAGGTAGTTACAACAACTTGCTATTTTTAGTACATATGAGAGGCAATGAAGGCACGTTTTCCAAGAAGATAAGATAAGATGGAATCTTTTAGAGCATCTTCCACATGGATGTCCTCTTTGGCATCTTTCTTGTTTAATGATGTGGCGGATTGTGATTGGTTTGATGATGAGTATCTGCCACCTTAGTATGTCTCATGGGTTTCAATTGTTTATTCACTTTACTCTGTGGGTGTATTCCCAAATTGTATCACCTTATGTGACGTCTTCGATGTGATTGCTTTTGATGATGAACACTTGGGATATATCTTATTAATCTTGCTTTGTTCATTGTAAGTAGTATGATATATGTTGCTCATTTGACTAACTCTATGCACTTTCTTCTTTTGACAGGATGTAAGTTGATCTTCTGTGATGATACTTCCTGGAGAGTAAATATCGATGCTAATGCCTTCTTTACATGTTGAATAGATGATGATGATGCTTCCTTGATAACATGGAGTAGGAGACTCTCTTCTCAATAACTTTGAAAATTCAGGACGAAATTGAAGCTGAATGGATGAATGTCTTTGCTTGATGATGCAATGAAGTATTCCGGCATGATAATGGTGAAATGTTCCTTTAGAGCAGCTATCTTCAATCTTCACTTCACTCCTTGCACGAAGATGACTCCAAGGTCTTGCTCCTTGAATAACTTCTCAACTTCATCAACGCTCCTGCAATACAACAAGGAAACAACGTCAATTACTTGATAAACATTTTATTTCATAACATAAGAAGCATACTAAGCATTCAATATCCTTCTCTAGATCTAGGCACTCATCTAGGTGCAAGGAGGAGCAAAGTGCACCTAGCACAAAATAACTTCACAATTATCATTTTAAATGATTTCCAACAATTGTAATAGCTTAAAATGATCCTTCCTTTCAAGGCGCCTATTCAATGATGTAGATTTGTGATGTTTTCTCTAAGGCGCCAATCTAGATGATAAGAGTGAAAAAGTGCACCTCACTTTGACTTAGCTTACTCTTTGACATTTCAAATTCATACTGATAATTGCAACTTTCCACTTTATCAAGGTGAAGTCTTTTATCTTTGATTCTTGCCTTCACAAGCCTAGGCGCTAGTTGAGGGTTGTGGAGATCTGTATTAGCGCCTTCAATTGAATGAGAGTTTACTCCAAGTTAGGCACATATCTAAGGTAAAATGAATTGAAAAGTGCGCCTAAAACACTTCATGCTTGTTGCATAAGCTTTAATGACTTCAACTTCATATTTAAGATGTTTTACAGACTTTCCATCCTAGGCGCCCATTTAGGTGATAATGAATCATGCTTCTATGAGCAAGGCGCTAGATCTAGTTTATATAGACATGAATGAGCACCTAGGTATCTTTGACTTAACATCTTGGCTTTCTAAGACTCTCAATTACTCTTTTAAGCCTCCAAGAGATCCACTCATGCTAGATTTCAAAGTTTCATTGCTTCCTTCATGTAAGGCGCCAAAGTGGATGTTCTGAGTAGGAAATGGCGCCTTAGCATGCTTAGCCTATTTACTTGAACTTTTAATGACTCAAATCACTTGGCATGCTCATGAGGGGTTCCAGACACTCAAGTACCCTAAAAAAAAAAAATCAAAGATTCAATCATGTTTTGCTTAGGCGCTCAAATGGTGTCATTTAGGAGTGAAATGGCGCCTAAGAAGTTTGCTTCAACCTAAGGTGCACTTTGAAAGCCATGTAGATGTGAATTGGCGCCTTGGTTCCTTGAGATAGTCATATTCAACTCTAGGCACCAATTTGAGTTGCTACTAGTGGTAAGGTGCGCCTAGGTTCCTTAGGAGCTAATTCTTGGCATTTTGAGGGTTTCATCTTATATCTAAACTCTCAAGAGACCTCCTTGATTTTAGGCACCAAAACTTATGATTTCAAACTTGTTTCATTGATAGGCGCACTTTGTGGTTGCTTTGATGTTAAAAGGGCGCCTAGATTCATGATGTTCAATCTCCTTCCTCGTAGGCGCCAAAATGGATAGTTTAGACAAGAAAAGGCGCCTTGCTTAAACTTGGCTTATTCTTTGAACTTGTTTACACCCTTGTGAGACTAGATCATCCTTAGGCGCTATCTATCATTGACTTAGACCTCATCTCACATCAAGGCGCTAAAAATGGTGGCTACACATGCAAAATGTGCCTAGATTCCAGATGGATGAATTGGCGCCTAGACTTAAATGTCTTATTTTTGTCAAATTTTCAACTTAAGGCCTTTTATATCAACTTTCAATCAAGGCGCCTTGGTTTTAACCTCTCCTTGCTCAAGGCGCAATTTTGACGTTGTCTAGATGATGAAATGCGCCTTGAATCCTCGGCGCCATTTTGAGTCACAGCAAGTGGAGAAATGCGCCTAAAGTCTTAGAGCAAATTTGCGCCCAGAAATGAAAGTCCCCAGGGTCAGGTATATTGAAAAATATATTTAAGTATAAGTTTCTTATACTTTAAATATTTTTCAATATACCTTTCAGGATGTTTGAGATAGGTCTCGGATCCACCGGATTTAACATGTAGATTCTAGATTTTGAGGGATCCACCAGATTTCAGACTTAGCCAATTTTCAGGATTTTCAGGATATCAGAGTTAGTCAGTTTCAGGATCTCAGAACATACATTAGGATATTAGGACATCAGGGGACTATTGGACTCAAACACCACTGACTTCATCAAATAAATCTAAGACATCATCTAAAATTCAATGCAAAGCACAAGAGCTCAAAAAAAGGGGGGGTCCCCATTTGCAATGGGGCGATGTGTGATTAGGTCACAATAGATCTACCATTGGAAAAATTTGTAAGTCAAAAGGTGAAGTAATGAGTGTGCTTTAGGTCCACAAACACTCTAGAAAGCACTTATGAGGTACAAGAATAACAAAGAAGCAAATTAGGGTTAGTGGAACCACATATTCTCTAATATCTTGTTCAATTCAGTTATTGATTTCACCCAAGGACCCTTTGGACACATAAACCCCTCTCAAAACAGACTCTTGCCAGTTTAATTGTAGGACACTGAAACAAATGCAAGAATAATAGAATGCTCCTAAAAAAATTGAGCAGTGGCTGTGAAACAAAATAAGCAAGCAGCTGCATGGGACCTTGCTCTTAGAATAATAAGTTTTAAGGTGTATAAATGTTATACACCAATAAATGTCCATCACAAGGCTGGAAATCCTTTTCTTATGCCATGATGTGTTACATGGCTACTTTTTGCTTTTTATCTTTGCTCTGTTTGCATGATTAGTAAGTTATTTGAGATAGGGTGATAACAAGTTGGTGCTAGTGCAAAGTCAACTCTCCAAATGGGCCCAAGATGGAATTGTCATGTATCCAGGGATGAATGGCAATTTGCTAAATGAATTTAGATATGCAGGTGGACCTGTGGAAGGTACTTGCTAGGAATCTATTTTACTTTTACAAATGGGCCGGTACTGGAATCCAATTTTCACAGTATTTTTCATTCCACGATTTTGAAGATTAATGGCTTTTAAATTTTAGCAGTTAACCCCTTTTTTGTAAGGAAGAGGGAGCATTAACATTTCTGATATGGTTGGTATATCGTATAGGATGTTTTTTGTTTATTACTTTGACCAGAAGGCACACATTATAGAAAATTCTTACATTTTCAAGTTACATTGCAGAGATTACAAGGTAAAAAAGTAGTGTTCATCACTGGAACAGATGAGCATGGGGAGAAAATTGCCACAGCTGCCGCTGCAAACCATCAAAAGCCAAAAGATCATTGTGATCGTATTGCATCTGATTACCAGGCATTGTGGAAAGATGTATGTCTCTTTTGCTTTTCTAATGTTTTATATACTTATATCTCATTAGACTTAAATTGTAAGGATCACTGAAATCCCTAAATGTTCTTCACTCTTGCAAAAGGCTGAAGCCAGATGGAATAATTTAGTTGGGAAATTAAGTACAAAAAAAACGTTTCTCCTTTCATTTCTGCTTGTGTATCTGTCATTCCTTAAAAGTTGTTATTCAAAGTTATAGACATATCATGCACTGCCTAATTCATTTTTCAACATTGTTGGGTATGAGCTTCTCTTAATGTTTTTTCCTTGTATTTAGGACATGCTATTAATATGTAATTTGTTAAGTACTTGAAATTTAATTTTTATTAAATTTCCTGTCAGCTGGACATATCTTATGACAAGTTCATTCGAACAACAAATTCTTATCATGAAGCGATTGTAAAGGAGTTTTATATACGAGTCTTTGAGAAGGGAGATATCTATCGTGCAGACTATGAGGGACTTTACTGTGTTAATTGCGAAGAATACAAGGTACTCGGTACATTTATTGGTTGTTTAAAATGAGAAGCGTACAACTCTAAATAAATATATTTGTTAGGTACATTACTAAACAAGTTTGACTTTATGTATGTGTTTCATATCCTGTACTAAATGAGTAAAGACCTTAAGAGGAAACTGCACCTCAATTTTATCTTAAATTGTTTTTTATTTCTTATCATGGGATATGGGCCACAGAGTCTGCAAGTTAACAGATTTTCAATGCCGTTATTAATAGTGCTCATATGCTGATAGTTTTCTATATGCTATATTATAATTGAGGTAGTTGAAATTTGGAAATGATACAAAATGCTGCCAGTAGTGAAGTTGTAAAGTAGATTACAGAGTCGTAGAATTTATTGGACATGTTACACATTTAGCAAATGCCAAACAAGTTAATATTCAATGTTCTACCGAGTTCCCTTTGGGTGAGACAGGGAATTGCAAAAAGGGGATGCCTAGAAGTATCCCCAAAATGGTGTCCTGAGGGATGGGGATGCTTTCCCTTGGAACATAGTTTATTTTATTTTATTTTTAGAGGGGTGGGGGGGGGGGGGGGGGGGGGGAGGGGATAAAATGTCCATATTTTAAATAAATAAAATGCAGAACAAATGTTTGTTTTGAAGGAATTGAAATTTAACCTTTTTGATTCTGCTCTAAAGGATTAAGCTAGGAAAATTGTTGGTTAGCAACTGAAATTAATTATCAATTGGATTTGGACAACGCCCCATATGAAGAAACTATTTCAAGGCAAGAGTACAATGCCCTATGTCAAGTCATTTCAGAGACATTGTCCATATAGAACAAAGTTGCATTGGTACTTGGCATTTTCTTCCTAACTTTCACATGCTTTCCCCAAGTCTACACTTTCAATTTGTGTGATGACATGTTGCAACTTGTGTAGCCTCAACATATTTTCTAAAATGATGCTCAAATGGCAGAACTTCTATCTTATTGTTTGTGTGTACCATAGTTTCAAAACTTGTGACTTGACAAAATTTGGCAGACCCAATTTGACTCGACTTGGTAAAAACTTGGCAAAACTCAACAAATTAAAAAATACTTAAATTCATTAAAAAATCATAAATATCATGCAAAATACAGTTGCAAAACATAACAAATGAGGTTGTTGAACATTGGGGAAGTGTTTTCTATTAGATTTTAATTAAAAGATGTACAATATTGCTTCAAAATGCAAATACAACAGCCGATAATATGATATGGATCATGTGATGATTGAAAATTATCATCAAAAATTACAATTTCATTAATATTACAAGATTTTACATCTTTCTTTTCCTCGTATACATCCTAGTGATGGTTGGGGCCTACTCCTTTGTGTCGTTTGTAGCACCGGCTCTACCCTTGAACTACAAGGTAATGACGACTCCTCAAGACCCCCCTTTGCATGTCTCTCAAATACAACAATCTCATCTTTTGTAAACATGGGGTTCTCATTGAGGGTAGTCTAGTTGTTATATGGATTGATGCCATCCAAGTCAATCGCCTCATGACTAATTGACCCTCCACTTTTTTGAGAGAAGGTGAAGGTTGTATTACATGAAGACGATGTCATAGGGGTGCTTTTGTGTCAATTTGTTGTGCTTCTTCATGTGAATAGAAACAAATAAACTCTAATTGTGTTCACATTTACAAGTTCTACAAGAGTGAGACAAAATTCAAAGGGGTAGCCTTTGAAGATTTGGGGTTTTTGCACCCCAATCTTCCCACCAAGTAGTTGCAAAAGAAAGCATTCACAAGTTTGTAAGTCAGAAATCCAATGACAAGATTTGAAGTGCAGTGAAGGTTGAGATTTTTTGTTACTTGGCGCTTGGGTGGTTCTCCCTTGGATAGCTAGTGGTGAAGTGAAGAGCCTCTCCTAAACATGTTTGTATCTCTACAATTCTTCCATAATTAGGTCCTTGATCTCAACCTCAGGCAACATCATCCAAATGCAAGTTGAGAGGTCCTCCATAACCTTTCTATCAACATCCCTAAACTCTTTTGAGAAGAAAAACTTGGTATTCAGGTAGTATGCTGTTGCATGAATGGGTTGGTGAAGTTGATTATTCCATCTCCTTCCAATAATGTCCCAAATGGGTTGGAACTTATTTGGATCTCTCATGTAATACTTTTGGATGGCCTCCTTGGCCTCATTTAGGTAGTCCATTGGGTTTTTCTCCCCATTCACCAAGCGTAAAACCTTGACTAAAGTATCTAACACTTTCAAACAAATTAAAGTTGCAATTAAAAATAAAACTTGAAAAAATTGAATAATATCTAGTAATTACAATTTAGAAAAAGATACAATTTAAAAATTAAAATTTAAATAGAAGTTTGAACTTACCTTGACGATCTCATTAGTGCTCTTGGCAAAGACATCATTAAAAATTGTCTTCACAACCTTCTCTTCATTTACCTTTTTCAAATAAGTAGAATCCATCTATGCTTTGTTCACAAACATTTGCTTTGTAGGTGTTATCAAACTCTGAATGCTCTGCAAGGTGATGAAGTTAGTTGCAAACCTTGTGGTACTTGCAGCTCCTTCCCCTCGGTGTGCTCTCTCATAAAGCTGAGCACCCAAGGGTGATTGTAGATATATTTAGTGATGTTCTTGGTATCTTCCACCACAAACTTCAACCAATCAAATTTTCCTACGTCCTCCAAGAGAAGATCAAGGCCACACGTAGCACAAGGGTTCCAAAAAAGTGATGGGTGCCTATCCTCAAGGAATCTCCCTATGGCTACATATGTTGCCGCATTATCTATCACCACTTGAACCACATTCTCTATGCCAACCTCTAGTACAACCTTCTCCAACATTTAACTTGGATTTCTTCGCATTCTTGACTGTGATTGAGTTGATGGACTTAAAGAACACTAGCTGACCACTTGAAGCATTTGGAAAGTTGATGAGCATGCAACTCCTTCCATTTGTCAACCCATTCGATAGTATGTTGCATCCACACTTGCACCATACTTTCTTTTGCTCTTCCACAATTGACTAGGTATTTTCCATTACTTTTTGGAGAAATCACCCACTTAAGGCATGTTGATTAGGTGCCTTGTATTCTTTTCTTGCAACAGTCAAGGCAATGACCAAATTGTCCCAATGTGGACTTCTTGCCATGTTAAATGAAAAGTTGTTGTAATATGAAAAATTTGCACAAGCCTTGTTTGCCTTCCCATGCTTGTTCTTCTACCAACTTGTACCTTCAAGCAAAGCCTACGAACCTGGTGTGTTTTGTGGCACAAAAGAGTTTTGCATACAAATGTAGCTTGATGAAGCGGACAAGCTGCGATTTCATGGACAATGATAGGAGCCCACATTCCTTGTCCTTATATCTTCCTTTGATTCTCGTGCCATAGTAGGATTTGTTACTGATGTAATGGCTGCTTGTGTCCTCACCTTGCCTAATCTTTTTTGCTTGATCAAAGATAGGGCCGCATTTATCTCCTTTTCAACTTTTGGTTGAACGTTTGAGGACAACTAGAGGTTGTGGCCAAGGATCTGTTCAATGTGGTATTTGAGGCAATGGATGCCTCCACTCATCTTGAATCCACAATAGTTGCAAATGACCGTTCCTGTGGTCGGTCTGGGTACACCATGCTTCCAAGTAATGTCTTTACCACCATGACCTCCACTTCTTGATTCCAATTGGATGCAATTGCAAACCTTGACATTGAGAAAATGAGATAAACAAATTTAATCGTTGCAAATCCTAGCATTGATTTTTTTTTGTAGAACTATGGCTTTGAAAGTTTAAAAAAAACACAAAATCTTAAATGCCAAAAACCATACATTAATTTGAATGGAATGGATGTGAAACAAATATGGAAATGGAATTCTTACATTAACTAAGAAATGCATAAGAAATCTAATGCTTGTGCCAAATAAAAAAGAAAAAAACATGAAGAATTCTTCAATCCCTTAAATCACAAGCTCAAAGAGATCAAATGTAGTTGCGAATCACAAATGAGGGGTGAGTGTAGTTAAATATACCTATTTTCAGTGTTTATTGCTCATTTTTAACGCGTATGCCTTGTTTTCACTGTGTTCAGATGTGTCTGCTTACGTATAGGTGAGTCTATGGCAGTTACTTGCGAGAAAACTCAGGGAGGACTTGCCATTGGCTTGTTGGTGCATAGTAGGTGAGTTTGAGCATGTGTCATAGTTGAGAAAACTTGTGAGTACTCGCAGGCCAAAACCCTAAATGAGTAATTGCGGGCAAAACTTGACCTTGAGTTTTTCAAAATACTTGCCATGGTTTTTCCATAAAAAATCGTTGAAATCATAGAAAAATTGCCATAACCCATGTTTGTAGAAAACTTAGACGGGTTAAAGTGACAAAAAAATGATGCAACGATCATTTTTTTTGGATTTTGTGAATGTACTATTTGACGAATGGTTGGGACACAATCTGAGATTCCGAGATCATTTTGATTAGGTTTCGCCCAGTCATATTCAAGTCAATCTTTTCCTTCCATAATCTCATGATTGGTCTGGGAGAAAGGTGAAGAACAAGTCTCTTCTTCGGATATTGAAGCATCATGAGGCATGAGTATGTAATGTCCCTAACTAGGAACCTTAGGAAATATGCAATTTCTATTGAATTTTATGATTAATCATTATACAAACTGAAATAAATGTGAAACACAAGATATAGGTGCCAAACTCCGATGAATAAGATGCTGATCGGCAGTACAAATAGCAGCAATAAATTTAGGAAACTATAAAAATGTCAGATGAAACAGCAGATCTAAATATTGATGGCTGATATAAACATGGAAAGCCTTATATGACAAAGATATGATTCATATGGCAGCAGATCTGACTACTAATTGCTGATATAAATATGGAACCCTTATATACACATCATAACTCAGTCATGAACAACAGATCTGAACAAAAAATGATTGATATAAATGTGGCAGAAACGAATTAACTAATACGACATCGGGAAATGATGGAATTGTAATGTCCCCTTTCTAGCTATAGTGTTAGTTCATCATTGGGTTCCTGTGGACTAGCAGTTTGATTAAGGAACCAGGGTGTGTTGGCCTAGAATGGGCCAATTGGTTGTGTGGTCATGGTTCGGATCCGGTTCGCAGTTGTTAGTGACAGTTGAGTGCTTGGTGGCATACTTACTATTTTTAGTAAGTTCGGGTTCGGTCTTGGATTGTGGTTTTCAGAGTGGGGTTAGATGCATCTCGTCGAGACCTTTCCGGCGAGCTATAGATCATGGCATTCCGACTTCATTTGGGCATTTATTTTAAAGTCCGTAAGTCAAGTGGAATATTTAAAAGGGACTTTAATGTTCAATTATAAAGTGACTCGTAAAATAAAATATTAAAAGGTCACTTAGGACTTATGTTTGGGCGCCCATCCCTAGGGGGTGAAAATGAATTTAAAATTATAATATTCCCTCACTAATCCCAACGCCCAACTTGAGGAGAGAAATAAAAGAAGAAAAGAGGAGTTCATTTGTTATGCTATGTTGATGATATTTTCTCTTTGTGAGCTCTACTAGGGTTTGTTCTTGTGAAGGGTTTGAGGATTCGAACCAGAGGCTCTTGGAGACAAAAACCTCCCTGAGTAACGACATTCTACAGGTGTGCAAGATCACCCAAAGGTGCCAATAGAGGTGGATGCACTCAGTGTTAACATTTGTGCCGAAATGGAGTTCGTGGGATGAGATTTCGTGGGTTCACTGATCATATCTTTTGCAGATTTTGATGTTCATCTATCTTCATTGGAGTGAGGACTGGTTTTGATGAGTTTGAATGGAGTTTTGGACTGCTAAATACTTCCATTGCTGGCCTTACATATCATGCAATAGGCCGTACCATCATTGGGGGTTATTTGTTGAGGTTTCTTGCTTATTTCTTCTCCCATCTTGGTCGTTCAGCCTTGGGAACCATTGCAGACCAGTTTAAGAGCAGATTTAAGGTGTTTCCAGCAGCGTGGGATTCATATTAACCTTTCAGCCAGCCGTACCATATGGATTGGAGGACATGGGTCGTGGAGGGACTCACTTATTAGCAGTTGCAGCTTCATTTCTCTTGTGTGGGAGGCGTTTAAGGCCCTCAGATCATTGTAATCCCTTGTAATACTCAATACTTTCAGTATAGTGGAGATTTGAGGCGATTTCAGCCATACCCAATTGCTGGTCCAGTCTCAGCATGTGTCAAGTTGCAAATCTAAACATGGGTATGTAATAGTAATTCATATTTGGCCTATTTATGATTTGGGTATCAATTTGTTTCTCATATATGTTGTATCTTTTCTGGGTTTCCATTCAATGCTATATATTGTATGTTTTGACAATGCACATCTGCAGGAAAACTGAAAACCCCTTTTGCATCTTCTGTTTAGTCTATAAGAACACCTCAAAAATATAAAATAACACATAAAAAGATTTTAAAAAATATACAAACAGGTATGACACATTATAGGAATTCCTCGTGTTACCAAATAATATGATTGATGTTGCTGCAATCTAAATTATTTATGCAAAGTACTGTAATGTCCCATTTTAGGGTATTCCTGATTTCTTTACCTGCATACAATAATAACTAATAGAAAAGGACATTAGAAATATTAAAGATCAATAAAGTAAGATAATATTCAATTCATAGCATCATTCATATTAAATTCATCTATCATAGCATAATTAATAATGAGATCAATACTTCATAACATAAATAATGAGATCAAATCATCATAGCATAATCAATATTTGGTTCAATCCATCAATTCCTCAAGCCAATACCATAATGAATTCCTTAGGAATACTTGCAACTACCAATCCGCCTTGGAGGCACACCCTCCTTAATCAAGCTCAAGAGGCACACCCTACTTGATTAGGCTCAAGAACACGGTAGGGCCACACACCATAAACCATGCATGGTAGGGCCACACACCCTCACTACTTGGCAGACTTGATGAGAGCATGAGGGAGGGCACACCCCATCCACTCACCCCTCGTGAACTCGGAAGGGCCATTCTTCCTACCTGCAAAACATCTCCCTGAATTCAGTTGGATTGCTTAGGAATTTGTTAGATGGTTGATACAATGTACCTCTTGATGGATTTCAAGTTCAGTTCAAGGGTTGCAATATATCCTTCTTTGCTTTTAACACTTGTTGTATATATATATATATATATGACTTGATATATTTCCTTTTGCATGATTCTTATATGACTTCCTTCCAATGAAGATAGCTTTCTTTGATTGCTAATTGATACCTCAGATATTCGTTGGTTTGATTGATTCATTAATAGAATCATTGAACAATAGAATGATAGAATAATAGAAGGATATAATAATTGAATAATAGAATGATGGAATAATAGATTAATCGAATGAGAGGATGGTAGAGTTATAGAATGATAGAATGGCTGCTATATATATTATCTCTATTAATATCAATTATTGTACATAAATTACTGCTGATATAGTCCTTGCAGATTTATCTCTGCCTTAGATATATTCTCTTACTGGTCACTTGATGATGATCAAAGCACTCTTCATGATCACTGTCCTTCAATGATAATGATAAATAGTCACTGCTGTTCTTCACCAATGATAATCGTTGTTCTCCACAAATGATTGTTGTTGTTCTTCATCTCTAAATATAAGATATATCTCTATTACTCCTATGTATTACTGCTCTGAAATTTGCTATGAATAGAATGATACAATGGCTGCAATAAATAATTCTCTGCTGTATATATATATATATTATCTTCTTTATTTCTTCTTTTATTTCCTTGCTGATTGATTATATATTTATTCTATTTCTGCCTCTTATATTCTCTTGCTGATCCATGCCTTCAAATGTTTATGATTTCTTCTTTTTATATACTCCTTGGAATGGAGTCACACCTCTTAAATACATCCTTTGCCTTTTCCCAAAGGGTCATACCCTTTTAAACATCACCGCTGCCTTTTTGTTAACAATAGTTAAAGTTTAATCCTTTGTCTTCTAGTGCTGACTTGTCTTTGTCTTCTAGCGCTTGCCTTGTCTTGACTCTTTATTGTGGATGGGTTTCTTTTTATTAATTCTTTTGTCTAATTATAATCTTCCTTGGGGGCATGACAAGTACAGCATGAGCGTACAACAAAACTCTTTATTTATAATGACATACTGCTGCAACAACATAATCATACTAGTCCTTGTGACATGTGAAGTGTTTGGATGCACGTGAATCAAAAACCAACAATTGCTCTTAGCACTGTTTGATAGAGTCATCAATGCATACTCCTCATGGTCTTCTTCAATAGTCTCAGCCACAGTTGCTTAATTCTATTGCCTGTGGGATAGATCATACTGTCGTTTCCTGCAATCATTCTTCACATGCCCAAATTTCTAACAATAGAAGCACTTTACCTTTCTCCACAATTGTGAAGATGAAGAATTAGGATTGGTAATTGTATTATGAAACCATATAGCAAGTGCACTTTCTAAACTCAGCCATTCTTATCATCATTCCTTTTGCAATAAATATGTACTAACCTTGTCAAAGGCCAAAGTCTGGTTTTCCATCACTAGATGTAGAGACTCCACAAAAGTCTCATATGAGGATGACATGTTAATGGTCAAAGCAACCATATTCTCGTCGTACACTGCTTTGTTGATAGTGGTGAGTTGATCAGTAAGATCCTTAATTTTTAGGAGATGATTTGATATAGACCCCTGTCCATACAATTTTGTTGAAAACAACAAATTTTTTAGATACAAGACTTGGCCTTTTTTGATACTTGATATTTGTTTTGCAAACTAGTCCATAGGGTATTTACTATTTTTAGATGCAGCACTTCAGACTTCAGGGATTAAATCATCTAACACTAACAGCCTGAGAATTAGTATGGCTTCTTTATGACGTCTGTCATAGTCACTTGGGATATTAGCAGGCTTAGTTTCTGTGCCTAATAGGATTTGTCACATTCTTGATATTTAGTGATAGCTAGTATCTTGTGACTCCACATGTTGTAATTTTTACCTGTCAATTTATTTGACTAGGGCAACACTAGGTTTTGAATATTGGCCATAAATTAGCAACCTAAAAAAAACCCTTTCCTGTCGCTGTTAAAAATTTTCCTAGAGAAACTAACCTAGATAATTTTAAACGATCTTGAAAAATATATAGACAGAGTATGAATTTTGCTCCAAAAAACTAACTGAACCAAAGTTCAAAAACTTGGACTCGGCAGCCCAAAAACTTGACTCGGACTCAGGACTTGGCATAGACTCGGCAAAAAACTTGGCAAAACATGGCAAAAAACTTGGCAAAACATTGCAAAAACAAACTCATAATTACACACAAAAAAGAAATTAATGCATTTAGAGAACACAAAAGTCTAATTTGACTATCAATTTTTCATAATTGTAGACATGATATTTCCACAGTCCATAATATGAGTTCTGTAGTTTCTGGAAACACTGTGTTTTGCTTTTTTCCATCACATTCTCTTCTTTTTGACGGAAAAAAGCAAAACACAGTGTTTCCAAAAACTACAGAACTCAATTTTTCATAATTCAAACATTACATGTCATATGACCTCAAACTCTCAAAATTTGAAATTCATAGTTTCAAAGTTGAGCAATACACTGTAATACAACAAAATTATAAATAATAAATGCATAACAACACTATAACTGTTTACATATGATGATATGTCAAAAAACATCCAAATACAATCTACATCTTCCTCTTTCCCCTCCTAGTGTAACTTAATCTTTTAGGTTCGAACTAGTAGGTAAGTTGGTATCAAAATGATGACTGATTGTTTCCTCAAAAGTGTCTTCATTTTCCTAGTGTAACTTAATTTTTCAGGCCTTATCTTAGGGCATGTCCCAATGCCGCTGCTTAGCTTATTTTGGCTAGCAGCACTGCTCAATTTTTTTAGGAGATATTTGAGGAGCTAGTGACTCCATGAATATTTTATTTTTCTGTTTATCTTAAATAGTTATTATTTTTTACTCTAAAAAAATAAAAACAAATTATTTTAATTATCTTAATTTAGAAGAAAATTTAAAAAAAAAGGAGGGAAGGAAATATATGCAGGCACATGGCATATTTTTCATTATGCAGTGGCTGCTTATTTCCAGCCCCCCCTTTTTTTCACAGCTTATTTGCAATTCCTAAGCAGTAGCTGCTCCACAAAAATAGGGAAAGATTCTATATTATCCTTTCCCATAATTGTAAATTTCCATGGGACCACTCCAACTGCTTAAATTTAAGCAAAAAAATAACTTAAGCAGCCGCATGGGGACATGGGGTTAGTGTGTTTTTGCAATGTGGATGCCGAAGATATCCTTGGTTGGTTTAATGAAGACCAAAATGTGAAAAAAACAAGTGAAAAAATGAAAATTACGGCCCTGTTTTTCTATTTCGTTGCTAGGAGAGTCCAACTCGGAAACTTGCGAAACCTCGGGCAAAACTTGACAAGTTTTTGGAAATACTTGGCTAAGTACTTGACACGACTTGGCTCATAAGTCGCGACGAGTTAGTCGAGTACTCGGTGAGTCCCGAAACTATGGTTCGAATGATTTTATTAATGCCTACAACTAATCACTAATTGACCATTACTATTAAAGGCAATAAAACCATTTTTTTAGTGTTTTTCAGCATTTAAACCACATCCAAACCGCATCTTGCATCATTCTCGTGTCCTTGTGAGTTTTCTTGTCAGGCTCGACGAGTTTTCCATGAGTGCTTGACAATTTTCTTTGAACAACTTGCCGGAAATTTGGTATAGTAGGTTTCACGAGTTTTCACCAGGAGTAATCGATTTTTAAAAAAACCCGCAAGTACTTGACAACTCACTGAGTACTCTGCGAGTTTGCCAATTATGCTTTAAACTTTTGAAATTCATTAAACACATCGGATTTCAATTTCAGAAAATATACCCACATTTTCCTATTGTAATTATCAACAAACAAAAGAAATACTTGGCACTAGTGGTAGATGTCATGTTCATTGGTCCACAAACATCTACATGAATGAGCTGAAGGACTCTCTTGGCTCTCCAAGCTTGTCCATCATCAAATGGAGTTTTGTGTTGCTTCCCTACCTAGCAAGCTCTGTAAATACCTTGTATCTATTGTTAGATGTCAAGGAGTCCATCTACCAAGTTCTCTTAGGCCAACTGAGGTAGGTTTAAATTAAGGTGCTCATATCATTGATGCCAAAGTGTACTAATGTATGATGCACTCTTGGCTATGCGTTCTCCTTGACCTATCCAATGTGAACCAGTCTATACAATCCATGATCTTCCACACCAAGAGCAATAGTATTCTTGGTTTCTTTGTCAACTATGCAGCATTTGTGATTGCTAAAGATGACATCTAGATGGGGGCAATGTCTCATAATCTGACTCATTGAGAATAGATTAAGCTCCATTCTCGACACATAATACACAATAAGAAAAATCAACATTTTTGCTCTAGAGGATATCTGAACATTCTCTTTGCCTACTGCCACATAGTCCTTCCCATCACTGAAGATCAATGAATCTTTAGAAGAATTGCAAGCAGTGTACTACGTGAACCGGTCCTGCATGTTGGTTAAGTGACATGATGCTCCTAAATCTATGTACCAAGCAAATGCCTTGGACAGATCTGCTAGTCTTTTGGCTATGAATGCATAAAAGGATGACTCCTCTTTATGCTCTGTGGTATGAGCCTTCTACTAAGGCCCTCCTTGGTTGGTTTTCTAATCAGCCAACCTTTTTTTGCTGTGCTTCTCCATATGGCCCATCTTACCATAGTTATGACATGTGATGTGCTTGAGATTCTTTGTTACATCCTCACTGCTACCTTGCCCTTTTTATTTTGACCATTTTCTTTTGTCCTTGTCTTTGGCTGCAAAGGCCTGTTCTACACCCTTTGTTTCACTGCTACTACCAAATTGTTTCTTCCATTTGTCCCATTGTAGAGCTTATTGCACAACTCTTCAAACTTCAGGTCAACATTCATAGAGATGATGTTCAAGGTCTCAATAAAGTGTTCATAAGCATGTGGTAAGCTTTTTAGCATGATTATTGCCATGCCTTCCTCTTCCATTTTTTGATCAATGGTGAATAATTGATCTCTAATGTCCTTGATCTTGAGTAAATGCTCCTACAATGAAGCTTTCTCATCCATCGTGATTGAAAATAACATATTCTTCAGGAAGAAAGCTATACCATTGTCTAAAGTCTCATGCAAATCTTGTAAATGTTTCCAAATATCAGCTAAAGTCTTCCTTGTTTGGACTTCAAGAAGCATTTCATTTGTCACAGACAACTTGATCAACATTACTGCTTCTCTGTCATTTTCATCAAATTTATCCTGGTCTTTACGTGCAGTTGTTGAACGGGCATCTTTAACAAGGACAACATTCGTGAGGTATTTGTACTTGAAAATGGATAACATGTGTTGCTTCCACATATTGTAATTTTTACTAGAGAATCTTTGGTTGCCTTACAACATGGTGTTGGGTAATGGGGCCATTTGTACTGTTCTTCCCTCCCTTAACTTGCAATCTCGATGTGAGAAAAAACTACCTCCTTGCTACAAATTTGGCAGCAAAAAAAATATCAATAAAAAAATGCTTATAGAATTCATGCCCTAGCAACAAATTGTGTCATTTTTTAAATGCCTGTGTGACCTCAAACAACTTAAAAAAATACACCTCTGAAATCTATCATGAACTCCGCCCTAGTCACAACAAAAAAAATCAAGACAAATTTTGGCAGAAAATGAAGATGAAAACTCGGACCCTTTCTGCAAATCCTGCGTCTAGGGTTTTTTTTGCGAAGATGAATGTTGCACAACCCAAAAAATTGCAATTTTTGATAAAGAAAACCCTCACATTTTTTTTGGAAAATGCCCTTGAACTCATAAACTAACCTGCATTTTTCTTTTTGGCCACAATTTCCACCTTCTAGCACCTACAATTTTCCTCTGAAAAATTCCACGATTTTCAATACAAAAATGATGTGATTTTCAATAAAAAACACCCTCGCAATTTTTAGTAGACAACAATGAAGCGATTTTGACTTTTCTACCCACTATTTTGTACAAATTTGACGTATGAAGCCTTCTTTTGGCTCTTTACTATGCTATGCTAGCAATCCCTTGATCCATCTCTACCGGTAGCAATCCCTATGTCTTCACGCTTTCACAGGCTTTGTGGCTCTAGGTGAGCTTTGATACCATATTACCAAAATTGAGCACATAAAGATAACCAAAATATTTTATAATAAAATAAGAAGGGAAAGCCTTCTTATAAAGGATTACAATCATGAGCAACAACCCTATGAAAAGAAAATAGTAAAGGGAAATAAAACATAAAAGAATATCTTAAAGTCGGAACAACTTTATTAAAGCCCACAACTAATAACTAATTGACCATTAGTATTTAATATTTACTTTAAAAATATTTAGGAGGGTTGAAAACTTTTAGAACATAATAATGCCGTACTCTGAATATTAGGTCAACCCTAATTATGCTGCAACCAAAGTATATCTTCATTCCCAGCTCCTCCTCAACACCATATTGATAAGGGGCTTCCTCAGCCTAGAGAGCACCCTTTAGAATAATTTATTGAAATGCAGTACTATAACTAAAACATGTACTGGTGGCATTTTAGTATAGGAGGAGGTTATCAGTTGTCATGAATTTGCCTTTCATAAACCATAATACAGTTCTTTACCGAAGGAAATAACATTTTCAGTCCCTTCACAGATTTCTCATTTGGTGCTCCATGAGAAAAAATGGACATGTAAGCCATCCATTTACTAGAATACATTGTGCACATTCATAATGGGATTGTGATGTATTAGTATGGTATTGTCACATCATAGCAAAAGTCTTTCTTGGGAATAAATTGGCAAACCAAAAAGATAAAGATTTTTCCAATTAGGGAAAAATCAGGTTAGGGTTAGGAAAAATATCAGAAAAAACCTAGAAAGCAATTTTATTGGGAAAATATTGTGATTTTTCCCAATAAAATTGCCAAAAAATTGGGTTTACTGATTAAATAAAAAAATCATGATTAAAAGTAAATTGGAGACTAGCAATTGAGAGCAGTCTATGTAACACAGTCTAAGAGGTTCACGTGAGATATATATCTCAAAAGTAGTTTATTCTTTATAATTCTATTCTAATGAAGATAGCCAATAATTGTCACAGTCTACAATCATTCGTAGGATTAAACAAAAGGGATTCTTAGTTTGAAGGTTTCAAAATAGGTAGCTTCCATTTTATGAAAGGTCTCAAAGTAAATTCTCTCATTTATTGCAGGATGAAAATGAATTGCTAGAAGAAAAATGCTGTCCTATTCATAGGAAGCCCTGTGAGAAGCGGAAGGAAGATAATTATTTTTTTTCTCTCTCAAAGTACCAAAAGCCACTGGAAGAATTGTTGACTGCAAATCCATTCTTTGTTCAGCCAGCATATCGCTTACATGAGGTTGTTTATAACTTTATTGAACATTTTTAGATTCAGTACTCATTTAATATGTTTGGGTACATCTTTTCAGTGTAGTTATACAAATAATAAATTGGGTTTTCATTTTCCTAGTCACTGCTTTACTCCAGGCTAAAATGAAATTTTGTTTAAGGGCTCTGCTCATAAGAGGTAATTGTTAGTTGCCATTCAGATGGGAGGGAAATATAACTTGTAAAGCAAGAAATGGTTTTGCACTGGAAGCTTATATTAGTAGCTATCTTTCTAAACTCAAACATAGTCATGTTTCTTACTTTTTGTTTTTGCATCATATGAATTTGAATAAGTCCATTTTCAATAATCAATTTTAGTTTGTCCTTTTATCGACTTCAAATTATGCATAGTCTCCAGGTATATTGTGGGAGAAGTTTGGTGGCCAAATTACCAAATTCTAGAAGCTTGCAATTACAATTTTGAGTCAACCATGTAGTAGTATCGTCCATGTGAGCAGATTTGGAGTATTTTTGAGCATAATGACTCCAAGAATTATAATAGATCAGCTAGAAAATAGATGAGCCTAGTGTTTATGCACTATAATCTTTAACTTCTCCACAAACCAGTGTATCACAATCACTGATTAATGGGTAATAATCATGATTTGAAATTTGTGCCATTTTTAATTGAAAATAATGAAAATCATTGATTTTTAAAAGATTGGGAAAATTGTGATTAATTTTAAAACAAACAAAAAAAAATCGACAAAAATATCAGCAAACAAAAAAAATACTGAATTTTCTATATTTTTGAGTAAATTATTCTTTGTTCAAATTATGAAATTTTAATTTTCCAAACCTCTCCAAATTTTCCAAACGCCAAAATGTTCAGACTCTTTCCAATTCATTGCTAATCGTAAATATAAAACATGGCCAAAAACAGTTGGAAGGGGAAACCTAACATCAATTCTGGTGAAGAGGTTGATGTAACATCAAATTGGATCATTGAGCAACATTTGGTTAATGAGCACTTGACTTGGACACAAGGCTAGAGAGATATTTGGAGAGCAGGTGAACAATAGGGTAAGGTCATTGGGAAACAAACTTAAAATTGTACTCTTGTTGCTCGATTATGTGGTTTATTTTGTGCCATGGAGATAATAATCCATGCAATTTGGTAATGACCATAGTTAACATTGAACATTTTAATACTAAACTTTTTAAAGCTTTGTTTCATTGAACTTTGTTTTGTTTCTTTTCCTCTAAATGCTTAATTTTCTGAGTTATGTCTATTGTGATGCTAATGAAGTGAATTTTTGTTTCTTTTTCCTAAATTTATAAATTCTGTTTGCAGATAACTTCTGGTACACCTGGTTTGCCCAAATAGTTTTATTATTTTTTAGAATTTTGTTTGACTTTACCTGCCAAGTTTATGGATTATTTGATCTAGGATGGTTTGGAACTGTAATCATCTTGTGGTATCACAAAGGTACCACAGACTGAGTTTCATATTCATTACTAGTTTCTTCATCATCTCCAAACTACATGGCCAAACCCAGAGCCTGGATTCATCATGTCCATTTCTGCACAACTCTAACAGTGTTGGCTCTATTAAACACACTTGTTCAACAGTATCTGCAAAAAACAACATAATGGAGAATATAGACCAGTAAAGGTGAGTGATTTTTTTCCTTGTAAATACCAAGCTGCCCCTTCGCCTTCTTCAATATATTCACCATAGCTATTTATTGAATAGCCGGATAGTTAGTCAGTTTGGTTGATTCATTCAATCTCTCAAATGATTGTACATAACTTGGAGATTCTTCTATAATGCATTGTTCTAGCATGGTGTTCTAGTGTTCTTCCATTCTGTTTATTAGGAAACTCTGATTATTATTGTCATTGTTTCTTTCTCTTTCAAACAAGCTCTTTCTGCTCGTAACACACTAGAAGCCATTTTAGTGTATTGCCCCCCAAGTCACTAGTATCAGAGACATCTAGTCTTTCATCTTAATCCATATGTGCATTTGTATGCCCACTCACACAAGGCTGTACTACAGGAAGTTTGATCTCAAAATCCATGATCCTTCATCTTACCTTCCTAGTCGTTATTCTTGGTTAAATGTTAAGTTGCTTTCAAGACATATCTTTTGGCCAATGGCATTGCAATTAGGAAGGCTGACACTGTAAATGCAGAGACCGGAATTACATGTTGTGTGACTGGGGAATCTAGATATAGGCTGTCAGGCTTTATATTTGATGTTCAAACTTTATGATGGTTTTCCATCCAGCATTCACCCATCATTTGAAAACGAACAGAAAAGAACAAATTTATCATTTGTGTTACTGAAATCATAATCATGAGATTCATTAAAAATAATCAGACTATAACTTATTAACTACTACCCTCTTTAGAGATTAAAATAAAATAAGAAAAATCGAGAAGTGAGGAACATTGCAGTTATGAGTTGTATGTATCTGAAAGCACTTAGCTTTTTGTACATCTTAATTGTGGCAGACTCATTTCATGCCGTCAAAGGGCATCAATGTTCTTATGACTAAAAGGAAGATTAAATCTAAATACGAAATATTAACATTCAACCAAGAATAATGAGATTTCCCATGCAGTTCTGGATCTTGCGAACTGATAAAGTCTTCTGGTTTTGGAAAAAAAAATGACAATGATTGCTGCATTGCAAAATGCCAACATTTCATGCGCCTTATTAAACATTCCTTCTTTGATCTTGAATAAAATATCTTGTTTACTCGCCCATTCAGAACTTATGGACAAGCCAAAACTCTATGGTACATAGGGCGGCCTGCCTAACTATGCATTCACTGTTAGATTGTACCCAAGAGGGAGGCTCAAGATGAGATATGTGAGTCTGGACTCCTGAGTAAAAATCGTAAAACCAAAACATATGTGTGTGTACTATATGTACATAACGTTTGAATAAATGGCTGAATTTCATGGAATACATCTTTGGAAAAATTTTACCTCTATTTGAGAGGGAAAATAAACAAATACATTCAGTTGAGCATCAAATTCATCTCCTGATTGGTGATATAAGTGCTTTATATCTATTGAAATCTGATTGACTCTGTTTCTAGTGAATATTGATTGTTTTAGAGGTGTTGATCAAGATACAGTGTTGTTGACAAGAAAAATCGTAAAACCAAAACATATGTGTGTGTACTATATGTACATAACGTTTGAATAAATGGCTCAATTTCATGGAATACATCTTTTGAAAAGTTTTACCTCTATTTGAGAGGGAAAATAAACAAATACATTCAGTTGAGCATCAAATTCATCTCCTGATTGGTGATATAAGTGCTTTATATCTATTGAAATCTGATTGACTCTGTTTCTAGTGAATATTGATTGTTTTAGAGGTGTTGATCAAGATACAGTGTTGTTGACAAGAAAAATCTAAACGTTCAATGTCATAAACTCATAAAGAGTTTGCTGGGATTATTTCTGTTGTACTCTCTTTAGAGTGATGTCTTGGTTTTTGGGTTTGATGAAGTCACTGGGGAAAGTGGCCATGATGATGTCCTCAATGTATTAATATTTGTAAAGTCTCAAACACAAGTGGCCTGATCTAGTGAAGTCCTTGAGGTCATAGCACCAGTGAAATCCTTGAAACCCAGAGTCATTTGTTATTGTATAATCTTCAAGCCTCATGGAGCATTGATAATTGTAACATCTTTGAACACCATGAGGCATTATAATTTGTGAAGACATAAAAATCCACAAGACATTTTGATAACTGAGGCCTCCAGATCTCTAAGGCATTGAACATACATATTCCTCACTCTACAAACATTTCTCGGAGTGGAGTTCTCAGACCCCAGGGATTTGATTTTAATGGAATCCTTGGTTCTTGCTAGGAGTCAATTAAGTGGAGTCCTCTGTTCAGCAGAGGCATTGAATAGAGAACTCAAGTCTAATCAAGCACTGTGATTGTCATATGATTAGCGAGTTCTTGATGGTAATGCCTGTCAAGTGAGACCTTTCTTATGTGACATATTGGGTTTTGGCTCGTTAATGTGTATGATTATGTGCAGTTGTACCATTGGGATGATCTGTAACGGGGATTTGTTTAAAATTTGTATTTTTGCATTGTGAGGCTATCCATGGGATGATCCTTAAGACGGTCTGCCACATGGCAATAATGAATGAACATAACATGCTCCAACGTGACTTTAATGCTTATTTAAGGAGACACAAACAATGAAAAATACACAAACATTATGCCAACATCCAGCCTAATATGTATTTAGGGAAGATCATCTCAATAGACAGAAATAAAACAATATCTTCAGCCTTCCTAATTGCCATGCCATCGGCCAAAAGATAGGTTTTGAAAGCATTATGCCAGGAGTGCATGGAAATCTCATTATTCTTGGTTAATTGTTATTTGTTAATAACTTAATATATCGTATTTAGATTTAATCTTCCATCTAGTCATATGAACATTGGTGCCCTTTGAGGGCATAAACATTATATTCCTCACTCTACAAACATTTCTTGCAGTGAAGTTCTCAGACCCCAGGGGTTTGACTTCAATGGAATCCTTGGTTCTAGCTAGGAGTCAATTGAGTGGAATCGTCTGTTCATCAGAGGCATTGATTGAGTAGAGAGCTCAAGTCTAATCAAGCACTGTGATTGTCATATGATTAGTGATTTCTTGATGGCAATGCCTGTCAAGCAAGTCCTGTCTTATGTGACATATTGGGTTTTGGCTCATGAATGTGTATGATTTGTGTGCAATTGTACCATTAGGGTGATCTGTAGCAGAGGGAATTATTTAAAATTTGTATATTTGCATTGTGAGGCTATCTGTGGGATGATCCTCAACACATGGTGTGCCACATGGCAATAGTGAATGAACATAATATGCTCCAACCTTCAACTTTAATGTTTATTCAAGGAAACACAAACAATGAAAAATATGTAAACATTATTCCAACATCCAGTCTAATATGTATTTAGAGAAAATCATCTCAATAGACAGAAATAAAACCATGTCTTCAGCCTTTCTAATTGCAATGCTATTGGCCAAAAGGTTTATCTTGAAAGCATTATGCCAGGATTGCATGGGAAATCTCATTAATCTTGGTTAAATGTTAATATATCATATTTAGATTTAATCTTCCATTTAGTCATATGAACATTGGTACCCTTTGAGAGCATGAAACGATTCTGCCACAATTAACATGTATGAAAAGCCCAAGTACTTCCCACTACATGCAACTCATAACTGCCATTTTGTTCCTCAGTGCTCGATTTTTCCTTTTTTTAAAAAAAAATAATTATTTAATCATTTTTCCTATTTTATTTTAATCTCTAAAGAGGGTAGTAGTTGTAGTCTGATTATTTATTAATTAATCTCTTGATTATGAATTCAGTCACACAAACGATAAGTTTGTTCTATGCTGATGGTTTTCGAAAGATGGGTGAATGCTGGATGGAAACCATCATAAAGTTTGAAGTCAGAACATCAAATATAATGTCTGAGAGTCTCTATTTAGATTCCCCAGTCGCACAACATAAAATTCTGGTCACTGCATTTACAATGTCAACTGTACCATACAAAGGCTGCTTTGCCTGGTACTTCTGAACATCGCTTCTTTCCTATCATACCAGTACCAGTATGGTTCTGGTCCTGGTATCGATAGCTCCTGGATATGCTGGATTTTATGGGTTCTTCTTGGAAATGTGGTTCATGTTTCGCAGCAGAGCCTGGCATATCTGGGCCATACTTGTTAGAAAGCCTTTTCAATTTAAAAAAAAACAAATTATAAGTAGTATTTTGTTAGTTTTAAAAATTACATCTTAAATTAATATTATGGTATTTTTTGTATATTAATCTATATTTTTGTACTTTCAATATTTTTAATGTATGGACATATCTAAGACCCATCAAACTTGGGTTCCCAAAAATTTGGTGAATTCCATCCCCAAACCTGCACCTGTACCCAGATAACTTAGCTAATAAGCAGTTAGAAGTAGTTAAACATACCTTCTTGCTGATGCTAAAGTGTACCTTATTGCAGTCAGCAGTTGTATCTGCCAAACAATAGTCAATGATGGTCAAATGGCAATCAAAACCAGTGCACACCAATCAGAACCATACTTTAAACTTAATGTTCAATACCGTGCACTCTACCGGTCTTATGTCTTACCTTGCACAAAAGAAAGAGAAGATAATCAATTACATACCATGGTACCCATGTGGGCTGTGTAGAAATCCAAGGATTACCAAATAAGCCTGTCTTCTAGTTAAAGATACCCTAGAAATATTACCCAATGCAAATCCACAGTTGTTTTAAACCTTACAATCTCAAAACATTCATTTATAATTCTCTCGTTTATCACACTAAAGTTCTAAACACAATCTGTCCAAGAAATTGGTTCTAGCTAATCTTTTCTTTCTGCAATTGATTGCTTTGAGAAACTAGAAAGCATGGCAATTAGTATCTTCTCATCTCAACTGGAAGGTACAGACAGGGCTTCAGATCAGAATGAGATTAGGGTGAAATGAGATCTCATGCTTTTGAACCAAAGGTGGTTCTCACAATTCACTTACTAGAATAAATGGTTGGTTATTTTGTTCTTATTGCAGTTGTTTTCTATTCTATTTTGCTACTTTAGCAAGGTCTTTCATAGGTTTGAAGGAAGCATTTCTTGTACATATCTGTGCATTTTCATATCGAAGAACAAATATATTAGATTTTCTTGAATATATGAGTTATATCTTGCATAGATACCCTGCCATAATTCAATATGATGTGACAGATTGAGATTGTAATCCTTTTAGCAAATTATTGACTTCCATCTACACATCAAAACATCTATATAAGTCAAAACAGTAAAGAAGTTACCTTCCAATCTTTACTGCAGCCGATAATTTCTGAAAACAAGCTACTGGAGCAGCTGCAATTTGTGTTTAGAAGTTGGGCAACTACTACTGTAATATCTACTTGTCATTATATGACTCTCAACTGTGTTATGCTGTTGATCTTAGGTTCAAAATTGGGTGAAAAGTGGCTTAAGGGACTTCTCAATATCTCGGGCATCAGTTGATTGGGGCATTCCCATTCCAGATGATAGCAAACAAACAATTTATGTTTGGTTTGATGCCTTACTGGGGTACTTACCAGCAAACCCAAGTTCATAACACAGTAAGCTGAGCTTCCAATGTATAAATTGCAGAATAAATAAATTCTAAATAGATTAAGTGCACATGTGAATACTAAATTAATTGTTTAGCAGGAATGTTTTTCTTGCGTGATGATAAGATTTTGTAAAAGCTTTTGGGTTTTACACAGTGGCTTTGTAGCATTCTTTTTTACATATGAATGAATGAATGAATGAAAGAAAGAAACTATATTAATGCCCATGGATAACCAATATAGGTCAATGGGACTCTAGTGCTATCATTGAAGAAGTTTGTACTATGTATCTTGCATTTAACAAGCTTCCTTTCACTGGTGTATTGGCCAAGGAACAGTCATTCTATTTAGTTAGGAAAGACACTAGATTTATTAGTGTGTATAGTTAAGTGATTGATGTTCCATGATGATAGCCACCACAGTTTCTTGAGAGTACTGAGAACAACCAACAGTGTCAATATCAGTTAAATTTCCAAATATAATGTCTAATACATCATATTACTCAAAACACATTTTACTAGCAATGACATGAATGGAAGAGTATTTGGTAACTATTAAATAATTCATAATTGAAAGGGCTTTGTGTTACCCTACTTAGCACCCTTACAAAATTATATTATCAATGACAGCCAAGTTGTCCTTCCTGTTAAATTACCAAGTCATCAAGTGTTGGTCTATTTTTGTCAAGCTAACGATGTTTATAGATTGCTCATGGACGAAGAATACCAAATGAAAGAGATAGAGTTTTTAGTGGTTTACGAGCTTTGGCAAAGGAAGAAGAAGGGTGGAAGACCAAGGGTTGGGACTTAAAGGAAGAATGACAGCAAATGGCAACATCAAAAGGTGGCAAGCATAAGTCAAAGCTCCGCCATGTATTGAAAGTTTAGTAAATTGACAAGGGGCTGTAATGTCCCCAAATAACTATTTTTGCAATTTTTTGAATTCTAGAAATGAAAATAAACTGGAACAGCAGAATAAACTTGCATACAAACAACTGAAAACACTTGATCAAACCTTTAATCACGTCACATGGCAAATCTGAACCAATTATTATTAATTATGATTGCTGGTACAAACCCTAGGTCACACCAAATATGCAGATCTGGACCAAATATGAATATAGAAGCACTCCAAAGTCTGATTTTTATTAATAATCAACTGCTAGAAGTTATTATAAGGCTGAAAATATGTTCTGAGATAAATTATAGATCTGAAAATGATAATTTTTACTTACAAACCCTCTCTTGAATGGTAATGGTACAGTTGGTATAATGCAATTTTAGACTTGTACGATCTGGTACAGCAGCAAAATGAGGATGGTATGGCTGCTACAGACCTTCAAACAGCCAAATAAAAATTTGTAGGGTCTTCCCCAATGCTGGTGCCCCAAGATATGACTGGAAAAGTGCAAATTGCCCTCCAAAAATGATGATTCAGTTCTTTTATTGACTGCTGCAGACCTGTACGGCTTCTAGAATTAACAAATGCGATTGGTACAGCCTGCAATAAATGTTGTATGGCTGGATCTGACTGTTGGGTGGCTGATAACAGGTGAAAATAATAATTTTTCAATGTCAAACCCTTCCCTGTTGGTTGGCACAGCAAACTGGGCGGTCAATTTGATGATGTACAGACTCCAAATGATGCTACAAAAATATGTACGGACTGTCCACAAGCTGGCGCACCTCAAGATTAGCAAACAATGCCTCCAAAATGAGTTGCCACCCTTGGAAAATTATTTCTAATTTTTTTTGAAGCTAGGCGACCTCAAACTAGTGCAAAAAGCCCTTCAATGATGTCAACCAGCAATTCGTCTTTGTAGGAAAATCTCCAAAAATCGTGAACAAATATTTGCTTGCAAATCCAATCGATAAATCCTTGAAATCTCACACATATCATTGAATTAGCTCAACATGCAAACCCTAGGTGGGTTTTGCCAATGCCAAAGATGAGGGTTTTCGTCCTCACCTCTAGAAATCAATAGCCAAGAGGGTTTTCATCCTCTTGGATCACTAAAAACAACCAAGGGTTTTTCGTCCTTGGATGCCAAAACTCAAATGCCAAAGCTCACAATGAAATGCCAAATGAAAACTCGATGATACAAACGGAAGCCAAGTGCCTCCTTTTAAACATTTCCATTTCGGGCCCATGATTAAATTCCCTCCAAAATAGTATTTAAAAATATTTCTATTTCTATTTTTATTTTATTTTATTTTTAGTATTTAAAAATACTTTTATTTAATATTAGTATTGAAAAAACACTTTTTATTTTATTTTAATAAAATTATTTAAGTTGCCCCTTAAATTAAAATTTGTTGGGCCCAACTTAAAATAATATTATAATTTATTTTAGTCCAAAAGAGGAGAAATGACAGGGGCGCACTTTATAGTGCCTCAAGCCAAGGAAAATCATGCCAAAAGTGGCAAGAAAACAAGGAAACCATGCCAAGTCTTAAGGGCTGGCAATGGCAACATAAAATGTCATGTCCCGATATTAGGGCATTGTTTAAATTAAAACATCATGATAAACCTCGATGAAGTTGTTTTCATGAAATACATTATTTAGTCCAATTTGAATGATAGAGATAATTGTGTATGTATATAGAACATTATTAATATATAATATATTAATAACTTGATATATTTAATTATAAATATTTTAACATAATTAAAGTATAACATATTTATTTTAATTAAATATATTATTACATTTACAAATAATAAAAATAAATATCAATGATATAAATACCAATATAAATATAAATATAAATGTAATTAAATATTATTATAATATTATAAATATTATTTATACATATAAAGAGATTAAGAATAAATCTAATATATATCATGAGAGGTCGGATTCATAAAAGAGGCAATCCCACATAAAAGGTCTTATTTAAGTTAGCAAGTGTGTGGGCCCCAACATATATAGACGATCAGCCTAGCTGAAGAATGAATGAATTTACATTTGATACTTTTGTCCTCAAGGCGGGTCCCAGCAGGAAGGAGGCATCAGTAGGGAGTTTTCATGCCACATAGACCTCAAGGAAATTTCAGTTTTAAACTTTTGAAGATCGGGCCAAGACAAAAGAGTGCGGGCCCCACCTAGCAGTAATTAATTAAAAACAACGATCAGCATTAGAACAAAAAGTCATGTCCCTTTTAAAGGGTATCTCTCTTCAAAGAGACATTTCTATTCGTAAGAAACATAAAGATATAAAACCAGTTTGATGTGATGGATAATCTACCAGCAACGATAGGAATGGAATTGAGAGGCAGTGGTGATCCTTGAAGGGCAGCGAAGTAATTAAGAAAAGGTGCGATCTGCACAAGGGATACATCCCATCACTAAAGATGCCACCATTGGAAACTATAAAGGAAGAAACATAGGGAGAAGGGGACGATGGATCATAGGGAAGAGAACATAAAATCTGATCTGAATCTTCAAGCTACAGCAGAGAACAAAGGGATCAGCAATAAAAATCATCCATACTAAATACCATCAAATCATCTTAGTATCCATCAGCAGTATCACCTTATCAATTAGAAATAGATAGAGAATTGGATACAACAGAAGATATATAATAAGAAAGGAATAAGATATATTTTGAGGAGCAATGCAATGATATTACTGAGTTTAAGACATATATATCTCTGATGTATATTCCTGAGTGTAAGAAGTAAGATAGAACTCTGAGTAGAAAGGAAAGACATACGAATGGAATTCTAATTGAGCAGTCTAAGGAAGAATAGATACTTCTAAATAAAATATATCTGATATATCAGTCAACTAAACAGCCTTGTATGAAGAAAGAAATAATATATATGGTCAAGGACCTATGAGAATTGAAGAGGAATATATCTCTGAATTAAATATATATTTCTAATATACATATATATTCTACGTATAAGATCAACACTTGAAGAATATAAAGAAGAAGCATGAAAATAATACATATTTCTGATTTTATATATAGATATAGCTGAGCATAACAAGAAAGGAGTGGAATTACATATATATATATATATAAAGATCTAAATCTAATTGTGGAATTAAGTCAGGACAAGGGACTCCCTAAACCCTTGTTTGCTTGGAAATCGATAATTTAGAAAAAAATTAGTGTTGTTCACATAAGGGGACATTACAAGTGGTATCAGAGCTATCGACCTGCCATCTTGTGAAAGAATTTAATGCAAGTTTACTCAAGGAGGTATCCCGCACGAAACAACAACCAAATGAAGTAACTTCAAGTAAAAGAAGGAAAGAGAATTGATTCCAGGACCAAGTACTCTAAAGGGAAATATATATTGCTGATATATTGAGTGAAGCATAATAGAAAGCAAGAAAGAGGCAATCTATTATGAATGGCATGCGCCACATAAGGACAATAACGGACTTCATATGAATGGCATGCGCCACATGAGTTCGAGGCGACCTCATATAAATGGCATGTGCCACATGAGGCCGATGCAATCTATTATGAATGGCATGCACCACATTAGATCGAGGATACCTTATATGAATGACATGCGCAACATAAGGACAATAATGAACTTCATATGAATGGCATGCGCCACATGAATCCGGGGCGACCTCATATGAATGGCATGTGCCACATGAGGCTGAGGCGATCCATTATGAATGACATGCGCCACATTAGATCGAGGGTACCTTATATGAATGGCATGCGCCACATAAGGACAATAACAGACTTCATATGAATGGCATGCGCCACATGAGTCTGGGGCAACCTCATATGAATGGCATGCGCCACATGAGGCTGAGGCATGAATGGCATGCGCCGCATTAGATCGAGGGTACCTTATATGAATGGCATGCGCCACATAAGGACAATAACTGACTTCATATGAATGGCATGCACCACATGAGTCTGGGACGACCTCATATGAATGGCATGCGCCACATTAGATTGAGGGTACCTTATATGAATGGCATGCGCCACATGGGGACTAAGGAGGGATGGTATAGCCACCCTGAGACCTAGGAAGAATGCCCTCCATCAGGGTCTTGTCAAAATGTGATAGGTAGGAAGTGTGCCCTCCATCAGGCTCTTGTCAAAATGTGATAGGTAGGAAGTGTGCCCTCCATCACGCTCTAACTTGCAAGTATTTCTATGGATTCTATCAAAGGATCAACTTGAGGTATGGATAACTATATGTTGAAGTTAAATGTTATTTATGTTATATCATTAATTACGTTATGGCATATTGATTTCATTGTTAATTTATGGATTTTTAATATTACTAATGTTCCTTTCCAGTAGTTATTCTTGTGTGCAGGTTAATAGAACAAGAATATCCCAAAAAGGGGGGACATTATCTCATCATCAACCCCCAGGATCATGCTATACGTTATCTTATCATCAACTTGCTTAAGCAATCAAAGTCTTACTTACAACATCATTAGATTCATCTTTTGGGATTTTCATCAATACTCCCAAAGTTTTCTTTAACATTGAAAAAATTCTTCCTTCATGCAGTCATTTGATTAACTACATTTCCTCAATCATATTGCTATTCAAAATCAAATCAAATCTTCTTTGATCATGACATCATATAATCGATTACTCCTCAAAGAACATATCTCTTCTTGATTTTGAAGTCAATAACATATAAGACCGAATCTCGTAACCAAAGATCAAGATGCATCTTGGAATCTTAATACTCTCAAATCTTCTTAATCTATGATACTTGCATCCCATCGTTGTTATTCAAAACATCAAACAAATGCTCTTTTCATCACAAATTCTCTTAATGGAATCACAATCAATCTCTCTTCACTAAAGCATGTTCAATCTAAACCCAAAACCACGATTTCATCTCAACGCACTGGAAAGTAGACATTAAAAGGTGCAAGGTAATGAAAGAAATCATTGTGATTGCTTGAGGACAAGCAATCTCGAGAGGGGAGGCCTGTCATGTCCCGATATTAGGGCATTGTTTAAATTAAAACATCATGATAAACCTTGGTGAAGTTGTTTTCATGAAATACGTTATTTAGTCCAATTTGAATGATAGAGATAATTGTGTATGTATTAATATTTAACACATATATAGAACATTATTAATATATAATATATTAATAACGAGAGATATATATATATATTTTTTACATTAAAACATATTTTTATTGTTTCTTTTGTTTTTGATCAGTTCACTGTGGGATGAGGGCCCATACCCTCTTATTAAACATAAATAGTAGAACAAATACATTAAACCTGCCATGCAGGAAGCAAGGGGAAGAAAAGGGAGTTGAAGAAAGGGACAAGACTAAGAGAGGGAAGAACCGAAAGAGAGCTAAAAGAAGAGAAGAGGAGACCAGACAACAATAAGAACTGTAATAACTAAGAGCCGTTAGAAAAGCCCAAAGCCAGAAAGAGACTATACTTTGACCTTTCGCGAAAGGAGAGCATCCATAGTCCATTGGGAACCCTCCTCAACAGATTCCTTACCTTGGATGCGAAGTTTTTCAGCCTCTGGCTTCCTCCCTTTTTTCTTTTTAGGCACACCATAGTCTGGTTTTGTTTTGTTGCTCGCATACTGAGATAGCCCCAACATCCGTGGAGGGGCTTGCACAAAATCATTGTCAAAGAAATCTGGGTTCAAATCCTCCAGCTCCTCCATAAAAGGAAAGGTGCCTTCCCATTCAAAGCCGTCCTCCTCCACCTTTGTAGGACTGTCAGAATTAACATCAACAGGAGGAAGAGAAGACATTGGAGGCCGCACAGGAGGAGAAGATTTAGGAGGCTGAACCAGAGCAGGCCCTGAAGAAGGCTCAAGAAACTTGCCATGATTTCTCCATATAAAATCCGCATCAGGGGAACCTGGCTTCTTAATCCACTTTTTCAACCTAACATGCCTAGAGACATGCGCCCGCTGGAGAGTGCAAGTCTCAATTTTGTGGCCCAGATTATTGCACCTGAAGCATTTAAACGGAAGCCCTTCATAATTCAAAAATTGAATCCATGAGTCGAAGGATGATTGTATTCGAATAGAATGCGAGAGAGGTTTTGAAATGTCTACCAAAGTGCAGGCCCTGATGAACTTGTGCACAGGAGCCAACTCATCCGAATCGAGCTTGACGAAGGAACCCACTTGGTTGATTAGGTTACTGATGAGACCAATGTTCTGCATTACCAAAGGTAGATTGTAAAGCCGAATCCAAATGGGAAAATTTGTAATTCTAGTAGTGGCTAGATCAAAAAGGGAGTCCACGGAGTTGGAAAGATACTTGAATGCCCAAAAAACCATGGACCATTCCGAACCACAAAGGTACAATCTGCTACAGAATTGAAAGAGCACAGGAAAAAGCCAAAGTCCAAGGGTTCGATCACAGGGGTTGAAAGCATACTCCACGTTGATTTGGCCCACTCTGTGATTGAAGCAAAAGATGGCCACCTCTGAAGACATCTAAGAATCAGAGACCATTCCCCAATGTCATCTTCCATTGCTTTAACACACTCATCTGAGATGAAAAAATCTGTGGGTTTGACAGAAAAAACAACCTCCGCATCCCCAATAGAAAAAACGGAATTTTCATCACAGTTGATAGGTTCAGCCACGGGGGAAAGAGGTGGATCCGACGCCGATTTGGAAGGACAAGGATCAGATTTAGCCTTTCGAATCTGCTCCAAACAGTAAGCAGAGCAAATATGAAAAGGTTTGATCTATTTTTGCATGCTTCAAGGGCATCCTGATCCAAAATGGAATGGACATCCACAATAGTAGGAACCGCATTCTTACCCACGCCCAATGGATCGGCGGATCGAACAGTAGGAGGAGCCGTTGAATCCTGTAGCCTCGAAGCTGAGCCCAATCGGAGCTCGTACCGTTTGCACTCTTCTCCTCCCGTAGTGCGGCTACCTCCTGTCTTTTGCTTAGACGCGCCACACACCTTAACTCTTTGCTTCTGCGGCCATGCGATTTTCCCCGGCGCTTCATCCCCCGCAACACCATCCCCTGCACTGCGCAAGGTTTTTGTGCCAGGGCTGCCCTCGCACATTTCGCTATTATCTTCTATATTTTTAATAATGAGATATATTTAATTATAAATATTTTAACATAATTAAAATATAACATATTTATTTTAATTAAATATATTATTACATTTATAAATAATAAAAATAAATATCAATGATATAAATACCAATATAAATATAAATATAAATATAAATGTAATTAAATATTATTATAATATTATAAATATTATATATACATATAAAGAGATTAAGAATAAATCTAATATATATCATGAGAGGTCGGATTCATAAAAGAGGCGATCCCACATAAAAAGGTCTTATTTAAGTCAGCAAGTGTGTGGGCCCCAACATATATAGACGATCAGCCCAGCTTAAGAATGAATGAATTTACATTTGATACTTTTGTCCTCAAGGCGGGTCCCAGCAGGAAGGAGGCATCAGCAGGGAGTTTTCATGCCACGTAGACCTCAAGGAAATTTCAGTTTTAAACTTTTGAAGACTGGGCGAAGACAAAAGAGTGCGGGCCCCACCTAGTAGTAATTAATTAAAAACAATGATCAGCATTAGAACAAAAAGTCATGTCCCTTTTAAAGGGTATCTCTCTTCAAAGAGACATTTCTATTCGTAAGAAACATAAAGATATAAAACCAGTTTGATGTGATGGATAATCTACCAGCAACGATAGGAATGGAATTGAGAGGCAGTGGTGATCCTTGAAGGGCAGCGAAGTAATTAAGAAAAGGTGCAATCTGCACAAGGGATAGATCCCATCACTAAAGACGCCACCATTGGAAACTATAAAGGAAGAAACATAGGGAGAACAAGATGATGGATCATAGGGAAGAGAACATAAAATCTGATCTGAATCTTCAAGCTACAACAGAGAACAAAGGGATCAGCAATAAAAATCATCCATACTAAATACCATCGAATCATCTTAGTATCCATCGGCAGTATCACCTTATCAATTAGAAATAAATAGAGAATTGGATACAACAGAAGATATATAATAAGAAAGGAATAAGATATATTGTGAGGAGCAATGCAATGATATTACTGAGTTTAAGACATATTTCTGATGTATATTCTTGAGTGTAAGAAGTAAGATAGAACTCTGAGTAGAAAGGAAAGACATACGAATGGAATTCTAATTGAGCAGTCTAAGGAAGAATAGATACTTCTAAATAAAATATATCTGATATATCAGTCAACTAAACAGTCTTGTATGAAGAAAGAAATAATATATATGGTCAAGGACCTATGAGATTTTTTTTGTTTGTTAGGCAAGTGCCATCATGGGGATGGCTCCCTTTCTATATAGAATGAAACTAAAAAAAGTATATTTATTTATTGGCTAACACCCTAATGGGTATGCCATGCTAAGTTCCATACATAACTAAAGGCTATCAGTGCCTCTAGAGCATACAACATGGCTATCAGTGCCTCCTACCTAAATACTAATACTAAGCTATTACATAATTTCATGCATTATCATCATAATGCCTTCTGCGGCCTGCAACAGCCTTCCCAGTTGTCCATCCGTAAACTCTCCTTTGTTCTTCTGCAATAGTTTATGAAATGTTTCCAGATTTCTGTTCTCTATTCCTTCCTTGTATGCGGCGAGAATAACATTGGCCTTTTTTGAGCCAACCCTCCTTGCGTATGCTGCCTTCAAAGTTTCCTTTGCCCGATTAACTCCAACAGCATCAATCTCCCCTATAACTACTGCGTGGTTGGTCTGAGCGACCAGTCGTGCTCCCTAGGAGACCTCGTAAAACGAACCTCCCATGATCAGTGAAATGTTGGCAAAAAACAATTGATAAACACGACTGTCATGTACATGACCTCTGCTCCACGATCCTCTGCCAATCACTTACAGAATCGCCTCCCTCGTGGCTTCCTCCTTCAGCTGAAACAAACACCCCACTTGCTGCTTCTTCCCTTCCTCCAGGGACCGACATTTAACACCCATGATCTTTGGCATCGCTTCAAGATAGAAAGAACTTTCCTTACTCATCTATAAATAGAAAAGCTTGTCTCGGTAAAGAATCGACTCCGTACACCATCCTAGAATCCAATCTGAAACGCAGATCCTTTAGAGTTTCCATAACTGCAAATCTCACATCGTAGCTAGTCCTCTCATATTCCCTCTGGTCCTAGCTCAATGCGTCTACTGTCAGATGCAAGCCTCGGGGATCTCCTTCCATCTGAGAGCCCTCCACATCTGATCGAAGTACTGCATCAAAATCAATCCAATTTGTAGCATCCGAATTGCCAAAGTCCTTATCACTCGTGACTCCTTGATTTGCCAAAAAGTCCGTTGCCATATTAGCTTCTCTAAAAATGTGGACAATAGAAAAATCAAGATCCTGTAGCATATCCCTGACTCTCCTTATGCCCTTCTTTAGCAACCAATTTTCCATGTTATTTCTAACAATCGCATTAATGATCAACTGGGAATCCCCTTCAATGTCAATTCGTAATCAACCTCTTTTTTTACATTCTACTACTCCTTGAGCCAAAGCTTCCAACTCTGCTGCATTGTTCGAGGCTACACCCATATACCCTGATGCAGCCCAAAGGAGAGCTCCTCTCTCATTCCTGACAACAAAGCCATAAGCTGCCTGCCCTGGATTTACCTTAGACGCCCCATCAAAATTCAACTTAAGTCTACCACTAGGAGGGGCCAACCACCTGGTTTGATCCCGTTTCTTCTTCCCTCTGCCCATTCCCCCAGGGATCTTTAGACCTGACCAACTTTTCATAATATGATCATCCCAATTAGTGAATTTACTTCCACCTCTGAATTTTGCTTTTGTATTTAAGATCTCTACTAAACCAATTTCTGCCTTCCTTATTAGCTTATTGGTAGGAATTTCCTTCTCAAAAATTCTCTGGTTTCTTTCCCTCCAAATATGCTAGACTACCATGGAGGGGAGAGAGGTCCACAAACCACCCCAGAAACCTTTTTTCTGAAGCATTGGCCAGCTCTTCAAGAAGTCTACTATTGAATAGTTCTTAGCTCCTTTCCACCCTAGAATGTTCAAAATATGATTCCACACATCCTTTGCTACTTGATAGCCCAGAAGCAAATGATCAAGAGTCTCCTCATGTTGTTTACATAAAATACATCTGTTTGGCCCATTTATGCCCAGCCGCTGCAGTTTTTCCCCAGTTAGGATATTCTTGTGGCAATATTTGATTGTCCCAACAAAGTTTTTTTGGCCAAGACTCAGTGAACTTACTATTTCTGTCCATTTTTAAAAGGTGGTAGCCTATCTTAACTGTGTATTGTCCCGATTTGGCTCCACACCAAAGAATTTCATCCGGATCGTGATTCACGCATACTATTCTTTCATTAAGTACTTCGGTGAATTTCCTTTTGACTGCATCCTCCACATTGAACTCCTCTGCATTCACCCATTTGACTCTACCTTGCTCAACCCTTTCTTCGAAATAGTCCGCCACCTTTTCCCCTTTGGCTTGAATCATTTGGGTTTTTAAGTCTTGGAACTCTTGAAAACTATCTAACGATGACCATCCTTCCCACGAGTCCGTCCAAAAGTTTGCTTTTTTCCCATCATTTATACTCCACATCAAATGGTCTAGTATTAGGGGTCTGCATTCTTTTACAAAATTCCAAACCGCCGAACCACCCCCTGGATTCGCAATAATCAAGATTCTATTAGGGTCCAAATCATCCAAATATTTACTTTGCATTATTCTAGACCATAATTTTTGGGGTTGTTTGACCAATTTCCATACTAGTTTAGCTCCCAACGCTTCATTTTGAAGCTTCAATTCCCTCATTCCCATTCCGCCTTTATCCTGTGGGCAAGTAGCTTTGTTCCATCTGATTAAAGGGATTCTTCTTACATCCCTTGATCCTTCGCATAAAAACCTTTTCCAACCACCATCTAGATTATTCTTTGCTTTGTTTGGCACAGGAAAGCATGACATTAAATGAATCGGGACTGCCCCTAGCACTGCTTTGAGCATAGTGACCCTTCCTGCTAGAGTTAACCACCTTCCTTTCCAAGCTTCCATTTTATTCTTGGAGTGAGAAATCACTTCTTCCCATAATTGTGACTTAATTGCCCCACAAAATAGAGGAGCCCCTAAATATTTGGCTGGTAGAGAATCAACTTGACAACCCAAAATAGTAGCTATCTACTGTTGCCATCTTTTCGAAATGTTGAAAAGAAGCATTCTTGTCTTCTCATTGTTTATTATTTGTCCTAAGAGATTTGTGTAGAAATCCAGAACCCCCCTTATTGCCTCCGCTTCTGTTTAACTCGCTTCCCCGAATAACAAGGTGTCATTTGCGAACTGAGCGTTGGTGATTGGATCTATGTCTCTGGCCACTTGGACTCCTTTCCAACCTCCAGACATCTGGCAATGTTTGATCATACTTCCTAAAGCTTTTGCCATTAAAACAAACAGGCACGGGGACAGGGGGTCCCCTTGCCTTAGTCCTTGGGAAATTTTGAAAAAACCGCATAATGAGCCATTCACTGCTACTGACATTCTCGGTGTGGAGATGCACTGGAAAATGCCTTCGAGCCATTTCTGACTAAAACCCATTTTCTCAAGTATCTTTAATAAAAAATTCCATCTTACTCTATCATAGGCCTTGCTCACGTCAAGTTTTATTAGCATACTTTTCTGTCTACACTGATTGATAGAGTGGATTACTTCATTAACCAAAATAATGCTGTCAGCAATTTCCCTTCCTGGCGTAAAGCAATTTTGATTTTCAGAGATAATTCTTCCAAGGATAGGTTTGAGTCTGTTTGCTATTGATTTGGCCAATATTTTATAAACCGTATTGTAAAAAGAGATGGGCCTGAAATTGCTTACCATCCTGCATTCCGATTTTTTTGGAATAAGAGTGATTATTGTGTTATTGATTTCTTTCACGAATTTGTTCTTCTTTCTGAAATCTTCGACGATCCTCCAAACCTCCTTGCCCACAATATACCGGCACTTTTGGAAAAATAAGGCTGGGAACCCATCAGGGCCTGGTGCCTTGTCCGGATGCAATTGAAAAGCTGCCTTCTTAACTTCCTCTTCCGTGAAAGGTTCCTCTAATATTTCCTTTTCTTCATCCCTAAGAAATTGATTTATGCAACTTGTGGCCGGATCAACATTCCTCCAATCGAACCCTTAAGGACCTATGAGAATTGAAGAGGAATATATCTTTGAATTAAATATATATATTTCTGATATACATATATATTCTAAGTATAAGATCAGCACTTGAAGAATATAAAGAAGAAGCATGAAAATGATACATATTTCTGATTTTATATATAGATATAATTGAGCATAACAAGAAAGAAGTGGAATTACATATATATATATATATATATATATATATATATATATATATATATATATATGAATCTAATTGTGGAATTAAGTCAGGACAAGGTACTCCCTAGACCCTTGTTTTCTTGGAAATCGATAATTTAGAAAAAAAATTAGTGTTGTTCACAAAAGGGGACATTACATAAAACAATGCCAAAATTAGCAAAGAGGACATGAAACTGTGCTCATGGAGAGAGAAGAACAAGTGAAGTGTTTGTTGTTACTTTCAAGTGGCAAAGCCAATTTAAAACAGTGTTTAAGATGGCAAAGTAACCCTGAAAATGCGACTATCAAAATTTTACACTTTTAAGAGGTTGAGCTAGTCTAGAATAGCGATATAAGTGACAATGACATGATGAAATTGTGCTAGGTTATGAAAGGGACCAAGAAAAGTGAAGATTGCCTTTTTAAGTGGTGTTTCTATGATTAAAAGGCGACTCAAGTGGTGGAGTGAAGAAACTGTGACCAGCATGAAAGATTATAAGAAACAAGTAAAACTTTGTGATTTTTATGTGGTTTTGCCAGTTCAAAAGAGGGACTAAAGATAAATTGCACATTTCATGTGGCAACTCCAAAAAACTCTATCAAAGCATTACAATATTGGCGAAAACATTGCAAAATCGCACCAAGTCAAAATCATGCCCAAACACTCAAAGGAGGTTGCGCTTTTTTGATGGTGTTGCGAAGATAAAACCCCTCTTCATACTTAAAGTAACAATTTTGGTTTGTCAAAAAGATCAAAGGAGAAAAGCGTCAACTCATGGCCATTCTTTGGCATAGGTGAACTATTTTGAAAACAAATCAGACTTAAATCCAATAAAAGGAGTCTATTTCAGGCTATTTGTAGTGATTATTTCCTCTATGAAATGGGTAGAGGTTAGAGTAGCTTTAAAAGCATTGTTTTATCATTATTTACCTTAGAAGCTTCTTCTAGAGAGCTTATAAATAAGTGCCTTGAGCATATAAAAGGTAATGAGAGGTTGTGCTAGGCTTATGCTGCAAAAGTTTTCATTCAAGCTGAAAAGTTAGATTATTGTGTTGTAGGTGTGAGAGTTCATCAAGACAACAATAAAGAAGATCCGTGTTTAACTTTGTGCAACCTCTATCATCAATCCTTTGGAGTAGCTTTGCATGCTTTTGGGTTATTGTTCCTTTTCAATCTTATGCTTTGTTCTTGCTATTGTTAATGTTGTTTTCTTTGTTCGATTAAATCCTATTGTTGATGTGAATCCATTGATCTCTGTTTTAATCAATGGATAGCATTCGTGTTTAATTCCGGTTATATTTTAGTTGCATAATAGAAAATAACTGTGATGAGATAAAAGAAATTCCAGTTTTATCTTCCTATCTCTGAGATAAAAAAGATAGGTCTAGATCGTTTTCATCTTTTTGTTTACATGCAAAACCTCTAGAAGATAAATTATATAGTGTGCATAAGTAGCAGTCTAGTTCATTTGTTTTAGATTTTAGAAGTAGATTAGTTCAGGGAGCTTCCCCTACAAATTTGAAGAGGGCATTTCCTCACACACTGTTCTGGTTTGAGTTGTCTTGAAAAGGACAAATTAAAACACTATAACACATTATTTTGGTATTTAGGTAGTGTTGTGATGTTTTCACACATCGCCCCATTGCAAATGGGGACCCCCCTTTTTTTTGCTTTCTGTCTTCGTTTTGCTTTAGGGTTTTGGTTTTCTCTGAGTTTGTAGGTTTGGTAGTATTGATTCACTCAACTCTCGGCTCAAAGTCGATGAGATGGTTGAAGAAATTGACTAAGGAGTGGAAAATTGGCCTAAGGGATGGATATTTAACTAAGGAGTCCATATGCCTCCACCCTAACGCATGTCCCTGAAACCTTGAAATTGGCTAAGTCTGATGTCTTGAAACCCTGAGAAATTGGCTAAGTCTGAAATCTGGTGGATCCTCAAAAATCTAGAATCTGCATGTTAAATCCCATGGATCCGGGACCTATCTCAAACATCCTAACAGTATATTTCAAACTATTTAAAGTATATACTTAATTATAGGAATAAATATACTGTCAGGTAGGGACCTTCACCTTCAAAATTTGGCAGAAATTTGGTTGTCCAAGGAAAATGCGCCCTTCCAAGTCGCAAAATCCATGCCTCCAAGGAATTTGCGCTCCAGGGTAAAAAATTCCATGACCTTGTGGAAAGTGCGACAAGGATTCTATGACTTAGTGAAAATCTTGCTCAAGGGATTCATCCACGACTTGGAATGTGAGATAAGGAAAAATCCACGACGTGGAATGTGAAATATGGAAAAATCCAAGACTCCAAGATGCGATCACGGAAAAATCCAATACTCCAAAGTGCGATCATGGAAAAATCTGCAAGTAGGTGAAAAGTGCGACTTGGAGAGATTTCACAAGGTGAAGTTTGAACATGGAATTTATCCAAGACAAGGCAAAAGTGCGAAATTCCTTGGCATAGTGAAATTTGCGACCTAGGAGAGATTACACAAGATGATGAAATGTGCGCTTGAAGAAAAATTCCTTGACCCTCCAAAAAGTGCGAAATGGAATTAATCCATAACCCTTTAAGAGGTGCGACTTGGAATTCATCCATAACCCAATGAAAAGTGCGACTTGGAACTAATCCATGACCCTATGAAAAGTGCGTGCAAGGAAAATCCAAGATTAGGAAAAAAATCCATGATGAACATAAAAGTGCGCCTGGGGTGCTTAGCCGATTTGAACACCAAGAAACCGCTAAAATTTGATAAAAATCTATGGACATTTGTTAATTCTTCATCCAAGTCGGCCTAGTAGGAGACAATCGCATGAGATATGTATTTAAATAAGTTCTTCACCTCATTTCTTCTCAAAACAAATCACAAATCGATTTTTAAAGAGCAGATTTATTCCAAGGAGGGTGAATTTGTGAAGAAGTGTTTTTCAAGTGTTATTTTATTCATTTCTTCCAAAATAGATCATTTCTTGAATCATGCAAGGTTATTTATGTTTTATCTTAGTATTGCATTACATTGAAGGATTTTATTCGCCATGACTACTCGAGGTTTTCTTTGTTTTGCAGGAACTGAGGACAAGGATAACTTCCATGAAGATGATGCTCAAGGATGATCAAAGCCGTTTGAAGATGATGCTCAAGGATGATCAAAGCCGTTTGAGAAGCATCAAGGAGACTATCTCAAGCATCAAGGAGTTCCAATGCCGGAGAAGGAGACTACTTCCAATAACAAGAAGACTTCACGTGAATTTCAAAAGAAGCTGAAGAAATTAAAGACATCTCAATGATACAAGGAAGGCTAGCATCAAGATCATCCTGTTGAAATACACCGGACATCTGAGGGGGGGGGTGAATCAGTTGTCCCAAAATCTTAACTACTTCTGCATTTTAAAACATTTATCACTCGTCCATTGATATTATGATTAAACCATGAAAGCATGAAATCAAAAACACAGTTGCAAGATCAAACACAAGAGACACCAGATTTTTACGTGGAAAACCCTGTTAAGGGAAAAACCACGGTGGGTGTTAGCCCACAGAAATATATGAGTTATATCAATACCGAAAATCAGAGGCTCACTGCCAAAAGGTTGAACTGAGATAACAACATCTACTCCATGCCAAGGTTCAGTTCCATTGAAGCACAAAAAACACCTTTGCTCTGCTCTGCTGCCTTACTTCCCTTTATCTTCGCATCTTCGCACTTGGATACTTTTTCACGACTCAATTACAAGTATTTATACACTACATCAACTTTGGAATGATCATCAAGGTCGGCATTACAATCATCAACCGTTGGAACAATCTCCAAGGTCGGCATTACAAACATACATAAAATAGGTCTTGACCTAATACAAAATTATGCTAAGAAAATGCAGTAAAGATGTATACGGATCATGCCATGCCTTAGCTGGGACTCAAACACGATCTTCCATGCCACAACATGCTTCTACAATCTTCAAGAGATCTCCGCAATCATTGAAATTAACCAAGTCGGCTAAGACTGGTTACATGCTATGTTATCTGGAAATAAACTTCAAACACGATCTCAATTTCTTAACGCGGACCAATGTAAATGCAGAAACACGATTAGGAGGTAACCACAAGCACATTGTAACCACCAGGAGCAACTGCACAAACTCTAACCACTTTATCCATGAGATTCTTCATACCGTAGCACATGAACTTCACTGTCTTCAACTGTCATAAAAGAAAGATAGCTTGCAGACCAGCAAATCATGAACCATTGTAGTTGTAGGCACTTATCATCATTCCAGACTTCCCTCTAGAACCGCAGAGCAAAATACTTCAATGCGAAGGAATGCGGAGCAAAATACTTTCTCCCTGTCACCAGTGAATAATTAGAAAAAGTAGGTTTTACTCTGGTGAATGTAACTCACTTAATTCTTCATGCCGGAGGCTCAAACTCAGGTTTAGCATCTTCAGACATGCCTCTAAATAACTTCCAGTCCGTAGACCAAGATCTTCAATATACAAGAAATGCAGAGCAATCTTCTGGACTATTCTTCAGTATGCAACACACTGTCTTCACTGCAATTCACTGCAACTCTGTTTCTTCTGGAGGGGCAAATTTTCTCAATATCCTCAACATATAAAGATTCTAAACAAATAGTAAAATAGGATACAGTTGACCCCAATGACAGCACAGATATGTTGACATCAATGACAATACGATTAGGCACATACATGCAACAATCTCCCCCTTTGTCATTGATGGCAACATATGATGTGAAAAAACACAACAGCCATCATGACAAGATTCTCCCCCTTTCTCTTTACACATCTGCACTCTCTCTCTGAGTTTTTCACATGATTTCTCTCCCCCTTTGACATCAATGGCAAAGGGCACATACTTGCACTCTGCTGCTCTGATCTAACTTTCCTCTGAACTCTCTGACTACTCCCCCTGAGAAGTAGCCCTTAAAGCATCAATCTGGATCTAGAGGTGGGACTGTAACCACCACCGAACTAATGCACTATTGTGTGTAATGTCCCCCATTTAGCTCATTGCACCAGTGGACCAGGATTAGCCTATAATTCGACTTTTGTAGGCTAATGGAGGTGTTTAGGAAGTCATTCCAGGGACTTGCTATTTATAGTAAGTCATGAGCTGAGCAGTTGCTATTTTTAGCAGGGCAGTCGTGGATGGTCCTTGGCACAATATTCATGGTCTTGATATGACTAGAGCCTCAAATGATATAATATAAGTCAAATTAAATAATTAACTTAAGTTATAAAGTAAAGTGTTTTATAAAGTGTAAGTTGTAACTTAAAGTTACTTGCCTAGGGATGAGCACCCCTCATGGAGTGATAAGGGGTTGGATTATAATTTAAAATAAATAAAACAAATCCCTCTTGGGCGTTGAGGAAGGAGGCAAATAAAAGACCAAAAAAGAACCTCATTTGGTTATGCTATGTTGAATGAAAAATTGCTCTCATATTGAGTTTGCCCGTGCATTGGGATTGAGCTTGGCTCTAGGGTTTTGAAGATTGATTTGTAGAGATGAAAACCTTTGCAGATTCGCCTTTCTTCGTGCATGAAAGATTGCATCAAGAGAGGATACTTGGGGGCTTCATCCAGAGGTCTCATTGTGCATTCAGTTGATCCTTTTTGGTGAAAATTCGAGCATATACTGGGCATTTTGATGATGTTGTTGTGCAGCTAAGTGACATTGATTTATCAGTAGATTGTTATTGTTTTGATACTGTTTAAGACTGCACTTCATTTATTTGGCTGGGTCGTACTTCTCAATCTTGCCGTACCTTTGCTAGCTGGCCGTACCACTATTTGGAAGCAAAATACTTATGGTTTGAGCTGCCTTTCGTAGCCATTCTCATCGCCATATTACTGCAGAGATATAAGGAGTAGAAACTGGGATTTGCAGAGTCTTTTTGACTGGTTTTTAGATGATATACAACCCCAGCAGGCCATACATCCCCATGCCATGGCCGTACATTTTGAAGCTTGTTGCTGAGTGTTATTCGGAGGGGTAACTTATGTTAAGAGGGGTCAATTTGTATTGGAGAGTTGCTGAGATTGTTGGCTGATATTACATTTCCATTTTCTATGCATTGTATGAAGGATTTCTATATGTAGCTGGTCCGGCTATGACCCCGACACGAAGTTGTAAAACTCCATCTGGGTATGTCATTATAATCCATATTTGGCCCATTGCTATCTGGGTAGTTGTTAGTTTGTTATTATCTCTTTTAGTTTTTCTGGGTTTTTGATATATGTTCTATATTTCATGTATTCAATGCAAAAATCAGACATGCAAACAAAACCCATAAAACCCTAAACATCAAACAACAAGAAAACACAAAAAACATATAGAGTAAAAACATATACTAGGGGTTTATGTTACATTGTGCATCTTAGTTTAGAGTAGGAGGGGTGATAACCCCTAACTTTTCTCTGAGATACTCAAAAGTATCCTTAGGTAGAGGCTTGGTGAAAATGTCTGCAATCTGATCTTTTGTAGATACATACTCCAACTTGACTTCATTTTTGTCATCTTTTCTCTCAGAAAGTGATATCTTATGGATATATGCTTTGTCCTTGATTGCATTACTGGATTCTTTGAAATGTTTATGGCACTTGTATTGTCACAAAAGATTGCAATTGGATCTTCATATACAATTCTTATGTCCTTCAATGTCTGCTTCATCCATAGCACTTGAGTGCAACAACATGCTGCTGCAATATACTTTGCTTCTGCAGTTGACAGAGAGATTGAGTCTTGTTTTTTGCTCAGCCTTGAAACTAGTCTGTTACCCAAGAAGAAGGCACCTCCACTTGTACTCTTTCTGTCATCAGCATCTCCGGCCCAATCTGCATCTGTATAAGCACTGAGAGTGAAGTCATTGTCCTTTGGATACCATAATCCATGATCCGAAGTGCCTTTTAGATACCTCAAGATTCTCTTGATTGACATCACATGAGATTCTCTTGGATGAACTTGAAACCTTGCAACAAGACAGACTGCATGCATTATATCTGGTCTGGTTTGAGTTAGATAAAGCAGTCCTCCAATCATGGATCTGTATTTTTTCTGATTAGCCTTAGATGATTCATCAGTCTTGCTCAACTTGCAACCGGTCACCATTGGAGTACTTACCGGTTTAGAGCCTTCCATCCCAAACTTCTTCAACAACTCTTTCACATACTTAGACTGAGATATGAAGATTCCTTTATCTGATTGGTTTATTTGCAGACCCAAAAAGAAATTTATCTCGCCAAACATAGACATCTCAAATTCACTTTTCATTTCACCGGCAAACTTTATGCACATACCTTCATTTCCTCCAAAGATAATGTCATCAACAAAGACCTTAACAATCAAGATCTGATCATCATTGATTTTGAAATACAGATTACTATCTGCAGTACCGTTACTAAATCCCAATTGCAGTAAGTACTTGTCTAACCTTGCATACCAGGCTCTAGGGGCTTGTTTGAGTCCATATAAAGCTTCCTTTAATCTGCATACCATATCTCCTTGATTTGATAGTTGGAATCCATCTGGTTGCTCAATGTATATTTTCTCTTCTAGTTCACCATTCAGGAAGGCAAATTTCACATCCATCTGATATACCTTAAAATCTTTGTGAGCTGCAAACGCCAGAAACATTCTAATTGCTTCAATCCGAGTTACTGGGGCAAAGGTTTCTTCAAAATCTATCCCTTCAATTTGAGAATATCCTTTGCATACAAGTTTGGCTTTATTCCTTACAACTTCTCCATTTTCATTCATCTTGTTCCTAAAGACCCATTTAGTTCTAATAACATATTTGTCAGAAGGTCTAGGAACTAATTCCCAAGTTCCATTCTTCTCTATCTGCAGCAATTCTTCCTCCATTGCCTTTACCCAATTTTCATCATTGCATGCTTCATTCACATGTTTTGATACAATCTTTAAAAGCAAACAGTAATTAACTTGTTCCTCTGCAGCTCTTCTTCTTGTTAGCACACCTTTGTTCTTGTCACCTATAATCTGATCTTCAGAATGATTGATTCTTACATACCTGGGAGTCTTGACAGCACTTTCTGGAGCCTCTTCTTCATCCTGACTGTTTGCTTGCTCATCTTTTTCTTCAATTTCTATAGTCACAGGTTCATCTGGTTTATAACAACTCAGGTCTGGTATTCTTTCTTTGCCTTCATCTACCTTCACATTTGCACTCTCAACAATCTTTTTGAGCCTCTTGTTGTAGCATCGGTAAGCCTTACTCTTGGTAGAGTATCCAAGAAAGATTCCTTCATCACATCTTGCATCAAACTTTCCTAGATCTTCATATCTCCTGATGTAACATTTGCTTCCAAAGACTTTGAAATATTTTACTGTGGGAATTCTTCCATACCACAATTCATAGGGAGTTTTAGTACCATTACCTTTCACTTGAACTCTGTTTTGAATGTAGATAGTAGTGTGAATAGCTTCTTTCCAAAAGACTTCCGGCAGACCTTCTTCCTTCATCATTGTCCTAGCAGCCTCCTGAATTGTCCTGTTCTTCCTTTCCACAACTCCATTCTACTGAGGAGTCCTAGGTGCAGATAACTGTCTCTTTATCCCATGCTCTTCATAGAAAATGTTGAATTCATTTGTTGTGAACTCACCTCCTCTATTAGATCTTAAGCATTTGATCTTCAAATCTATTTCATTCTCAACCATTGCCTTGAAAGATTTGAATTTCTCTAGGGCTTCTGATTTATCTCTTAGAAAAGTAACCCAAGTCATTCTAGAATAATCGTCAATAAGCAACATGAAATACCTGTCACCTTGTAGACTTCTCACCCTTGTAGGACCATAGAGGTCTGTATGTACTAGATCCAACAAACCGGTAGAAAATTGTTCTTTGCTCTTGAAGCTTGTCCTTAACTACTTTCCCAACTGACATTCCTTACAAATTGAGTTGGAGGGTTTCACAAGTTTTGGTAAATCTCTCACAGCCTGACTTGAGCTTATCTTTACCAAACTATCAAAATTCATATGACACATCCTTCTATGTCACAACCAACTTTCATCTATCTATGCCAACAAACAATAATCATTAGTTCCTTTCAATTGATAGATGTTACCTTTTATCTTCTTACCGGTAGCAATCACAGTTTCGGAGCTTTCCATGATCTTTCACCCATTGTCTTTGAATCTTAGATCATATCCTTTGTCACACATCTGACCAACACTCAAAAGATTATGTTTCAAACCCTTCACATACAAAATATTCCCAGTATTATGCTTTCCATCAAATGAAATAGATCCTTTTCCACAAATCTTACCAGTTGCATTATCTCCAAACCTAACCAGTCCACCATCATACTTTTCCTACCTTACAAACTTACTTTTGTCACCGGTCATGTGATGAGAGCATCCACTATCAATAATCTATTCATCCTTATCTTTCTCAACCTGAACAGCCAAAGCACTTTCTTCGACTGGTTTTTCATCCTTCACACAACTAGGAGAATTAGTAGACACGTGATCTTCCTTAATAGCAATAAACAAGCATTCATTTGCACTAGTACTAGCATCATCAGTCACTCCATCATCAAAATCTCTGACATAGTAACACTTCTTTGGAATTCTAGGCCTGCTCTCATAAATCTTCTTATTCCTTTCAATTCTTTTAGGGCATCTAGAAGCATAATGGCCTACTTTACCACAAGAGAAACATTTGAAAGGTAATTTGCCTTTGAACTTACCAGAGCCTCTTTGTAGTCTATTGACAAAGTTAGCCTCAAGTTCTTCAAATTCATCATCCACTCTGTATTTCTCAGCTCTAGAAATCTTTTCTGAAGTACTGGCTTTGAAAGCTGATTCAACTTTTGGAAGAGCATCACCAAATTCTTTCATCTCAAAGGTTGTAAGCTTTCCAAGTAACTGATCTCTGTCAATAGTTTTCATAGTCATGAATTCTTCAATAGCAGCCACTTTGTGACCATAGGATTTTGGTAGTGATCTGAGAATTTTCATCACAACTTCCTTATCAGTAAGAGTTCCTCCCATACCTTTTATTCCAGTGACAAGTTCATCAACTCTCTGTATAAAGGCTGTTATGTTTTCATCTTCATTTATCTTCAAATCCTCATATCTTACTTTCAAGCTCTGTAGCTTGGCTTATCTGACAGAATCATCTCCTTCATACAAAATTTTCAGCTTCTCCCATACCTCATTTGCAGATTCAAGTCCACAACTTTTGTCAATACTGAGTCACTTAAGGAACTTAACAGAGCATCCTTTGCTTTGACATCCAACTCATATTCTTTGATATCATCTTCAGTTGTCAACCCACTTTCAGGCATGACAAATTGTGATTGTGTAGCTAGCCATACTTTATAACCAAGACAGAGGAAATGGCTTTTCATTCGTACCTTCCAAAGAGCATAATTTGTCCCATTAAAATGTGGAGCTTCCTTTTTATAAGACATCCTGGATCTTCCTCAAGTTGTTAGGCCTTCTTCAGAGGAACTTTGCTCTGATACCAATTGTTGAAATACATCGGACAACTGAGAGGGGGCGGTGAATCAGTTGTCCCAAAATCTTAACTACTGCATTTTAAAACATTTATCACTCGTCCACTGATATTATTATTAAACCATGAAAGCATGAAATCAAAAACACAGTTGCAAGATCAAACACAAGAGACCAAATTTTTACGTGGAAAACTCTGTTAAGGGAAAAACCACGGTGGGTGTTAGCCCACAGAAATATGAGTTATATCAATATCAAAAATCAGAGGCTCACTGCCCAAATTGCTCATTGCAAGGAAAGGCTCATTGCCTATGGATGGCTCACTGCCAAGAGAAGGCTCACTGCCAAAAGGTTGAACTGAGATAACAACATCTACTCCATGCCAAGGTTCAGTTCCATTGAAGCACAAAAAACACCTTTGCTTTGCTCTGCTGCCTTACTTCCCTTTATCTTCGCATCTTTGCACTTGGATACTTTTTCACGACTCAATTACAAGTATTTATACACTACATCAACCTTGGAATGATCCTCAAGGTCGGCATTACAATCATCAACCGTTGGAACAATCTCCAAGGTTGGCATTACAAACATACATAAAATAGGTTTTGACCTAATACAAAATTATGCTAAGAAAATGTAGTAAAGATGTATACGGATCATGCCATGCTTTAGCTGGGACTCAAACACGATCTTCCACGCTACAACATGCTTCTACAATCTTCAAGAGACCTCCGCAACCACTGGAATTAACCAAGTCGGCTAAGATTGGTTACATGTTATGTTATCTAGAAATAAACTTCAAACACGATCTCAATTTCTTAATGCGGACCAATGTAAATGCAGAAACACGATCAGGAGGTAACCACAAGCACGTTGTAATCACCAGGAGCAACTGCACAAACTCTAACCACTTTATCCATGAGATTCTTCACATTGGAGCACATGAACTTCACCATCTTCAACTGTCATAAAAGAAAGATAGCTTGTGGACCAGCAAATCATGAACCATTGTAGTTGTAGGCACTTATCATCATCCCAGACTTCCCTCTAGAACCGCAGAACAAAATAATTCAATGCGGAGAAATGCGAAGCAAAATACTTTCTCCCTGTCACCAGTGAATAATCAGAAAAAGTAGGTTTTACTTTGGTGAATGTAACTCACTCAATCTTCATGCCAGAGCCTCAAACTCAGGATTTAGCATCTTCAGACGTGCCTCTAAGTAACTCCCAATCCGTAGACCAAGATCTTCAATATACAAGAAATGCGGAGCAATCTTCTGGACTGTTCTTCAGTATGCAACACACTGTTTTCGCTGCAATTCACTGCAACTCTCTGTTTCTTCTGGATGGGCAATTTTCTTAATATCCTCAACATATAAAGCTTCTAAACAAATAGCAAAATAGGATACAATTGACACCAATGACAACACAGATATGTTGACATCAATGACAACACCGATTAGGCACATACTTGCAACACATCCACGGGACGAGATGCATTTCCAATCTAGCGTTGAGGAATCCAACATCAAAAAAAGATCAATCCATGGAAATTCAAGGATGAGAAGAGGATCAAGTTCAACATCATGAAGTTCAGGATTACACCTAGAAGCCACGCCAATACTAAGAATTCCAGATGAAACACAACACAAGGACGAAATTCCAAGTTTAAAGAACACTCAAGGGATAATCATGCTGAGGTGGCATCTAGTCATCGTCAACCAATCCAAGTATGCGACATCGACATGTCTAGATGCATTGAACCTAGTTGTCCAGGATAGAGATAAGGATGGAGCCCTTCTAGAAGATCATGTGTTGTTATTTCATTGGTCGAAGGTGGTGGTAGTTGCAACTACCTTTCATTAGGGTTTTGTTGTCTAAATCTTGGCCATTGATTCTAGAATCAATTTGGGCCCTTGGTTCTATTTTTGAGCTCTATATAAAGGCTCATTCTCTTCATTTGTAAAGGAGGTTGGACATATTAGAGGATTCTTTAGAGAGTAGAGGATTAGAAAGTTCTTCATTAGAGTAGAAGCTTTTGAAGAGTTGGAGAGACTGTTGTGAAATTGTTGTAAAGATACTACCAAAATCAATACATACTCATTGAAGCCTTGTGAATATTGTGTTATTTTGGGATGTTAGCATGGTTTTCGATTTCTCAAAGATGATTCAAAGCAGATTAGATAAGTTTTAGTTGAAGTTCATTGATATGGTGGATTAATGTGAAGATATTTGATGAATTTCTTGGTTCATACTTTTTGTGGTTTGCTGATGGTAAGCTACAATGCAAAGTTAGCCTGAACCCCATTTTGCAATAATACGATTGTGGATATTTGTTCAAGTTGCACCAGCTGTGGGTATTTGAATGCATATTTGCAATATGAAAATCTTTCATTACCTTTGAAGATTGCACTAGTTTCGTGTAGTTGTTGTTCTCATGGCAAAACGAAGCTTGGTTCGAAGGAATTTGTCTATCAAAGCATTGTTCATTATCTCTTTGTCCTTAGGAGTAGATTAGATTTCTCCTAAACCTTCCCTTTTATCATTTCTTTTTAGATAGATTGAAGAAGGTTTCATTCATTCACATGTCCAAGGAGTAATGAATTTTATCTATGTCCATGAAGAAGGAGCGATTTAGCGTAAGTCCCTTTGTGATTACCAGAAAAATCACATCATTCCACTAAGTCTATCCATTTGCACGTCAAGACTTGACATTCAAGGAACCTTGTAGTAATCTCATTTGATCACATTGTTTAGCATTTGAGGTACTTTGTTCAGGAGAGGATAGAATACTTGGTATTTTATTCTAATGTTGTTGCTGTCTTAAAAAACACATCAACAGGCAGAACTAACAATTGTAACCTAAGAGAAATCGTTTACAATTTTCTATCCATACTGCTTGTAAAAAAATCGCACATATAATAGGAGAATAATTGGCCTTGAAAATAAAATGAAAAACAAACATGGCTTGGATTCAACTTATACAACTATACCCATGGATACACTGTATAGTACATGACTATACATGAAGACAAGTATAATTTGCATTATGTATATTCATAAACATCAATGTTATTGAGGGCTTTAGAAACATCATACCTGAAATATAGATATGTTGTTGCAGAAATAGTTCATTATGCTATGGAAACTAATTTATGAATGCAAATTGAGAAGAAATGCCTTTCTATGAAATTATGCATAGTGTACAATAAATTCTATATCACTCTTTTTGATCAGTGATAAAGACTGATGTTCCTATTGCTAGGTTACTAGTTTTGTTCTTTGCAGTTGCACAACAGTTTTGTTTTCTATTTGCAGGGTTTACTAAAAGTTATGGTTATCTTAAGGAAGCTTGAAGCACTTCCTCAAGGCTCACTAGATTCTCTATGATGTGATTCCCAACATAATGACCTTGTTTTATTAATGATACATTCATACAACATTTTTCTCACTTCTTGACTTATTTGGAATTGAGTTCTACAGAATCTTTCAATGAATTCAGGTTATCACTTACCTTTGCAGTCCATCTGGCTATCTTTTCTAATTATGACACTGATTTTCTTTTGAACGCTACATTTCTTTGACATTCTATTTAAAGACCACTTTTGATTTTTTCTGTAACGAAGTAAAATATTTTTCTTATAATTGACTTATTTTCATCCAGGTAAATGATAGGTTTCTTACTGTTTAGTAATTCTTGGTAGTGATTACACATTGAACACAATGTTGTTTGAATCCTAAATTTGATACTAATAATTCGTAATTTAGGTATTATAAAAGTATTGGCCAAGGTGTGAGAGGTGAATATTTCATAGAGTGGAGTATTTGTCAACAAATAATACATACTGATTTTTATTTTTGTTTTGTTAAATTGATTATCTTTCGTTTCTACAAGTGTCAGATTTCCATGTTTTCTGAAGCATTGTATGTATGCACATCTTAGTTTGATTTGAGAGATTGGGACTGAGATGTGAGTCTGCATCTCTCTGATATGCCAAATATCATGATATGTGAATCAGAAGCCTTGGTGCTAACCACTATGCTCTATCCTTAACAGGTACATATCTGCACTGTTGAAAGATGAAAATGAGCCAACCTTAGATAATGCAGTGGCAGGAGGGTGGCCAGCTTCTGTGCATCTTATAGGAAAGGTTTCTTCATCATCATTATGCCTTTATTAAATTTCTTGTAGAATAAAGATTTAAATGAAAGCACTTTGCTATGAATCACTCTATTCTTAAGAAATCTTTTTACATCATTTTATAGAGGGTCACCATTACATAGCATATATAAAATTTCATCTGGTACATGTATGCAAGTCATTTTGATACTTTCATTGATTGCCCGAATTTTTTAAAAACTTTAAAGGTTTTTCTCATAAGATATTACAACTGCCTTTGTGAGAAAGCCCCAAGATATTTTATAAGAGTAACTGTCATAAATCTCTTGTGATTATATTTTTGATTGGGAGCCATTTTTAAAATTGAATGCACAGTTCTTTAGTAATAGCAGTAAGTAAAGCAGTAAAAATAAGATTCTATTAAGAAAATTCAGGTTGCTATACTGCTATTTTCATCAGGATTAATGCATTATTATCTTTTGCAGGACATATTAAGATTCCATGCAGTTTACTGGCCTGCAATGCTAATGTCTGCAGGCCTAAAACTTCCAGCAACCGTATTTGGTCATGGATTTCTGACAAAGGTATCCCTTGTCAAGAAGATAGTAAATCATGTTTGCTTTTTATAATTTGTCTTTGTATTGGGAGCTGTACCTTTACATCATATTGAAGTCATAGGAGTATGAAAAATTCTAAATTTGTTAGCTAAGTGTGGTAGGTGAATACTATCTAGTTATTGCAGCTTAATATCTTCAAGCAAGCTCAATGACGAGCTGGACTTACTATATCAAGGCATAGAATGGGTTGCATGATCCCCTTAAATCAAAAGAAAAGGACAAATACACATGCCTGAAATTACATCCTTGTGCAAGAACACATGGTGACAAGATCTTCCCCCAGGCATATATTGATAGTAATAGTGTTGCTTACCTTCAAAATCCGTTTTCAATTCCTACTGATCCTATTCATCCTTTCAAAGTCTTTCTCATGCTTCCTACATTTATAAATAGTTGGTCCTTTCTTTCTGTTTTATCAACGCATGCACCATTTTATCAGAGTTGCATCACAATAAACATGTTGAAATTGATTGACATTCCAACATTTTTAGAGTGCACTTGGTAGCATTTGAACCGCCCTGAATTGTCTTGTCAAAGTGAACATGACTCGGTATGGTGTTGAGGACATTGGTACAACATATTTTAGTAGACAGATTTTATTTTCTCAGGGGAGCATCAAATTGGCATGTTTACTTAACAACGACTTGGCGAAGCCAAAGAATTAAATGTACAACTTGTCTTCTACAAAAACCTGGTAATTAGCCCCCCAAAAATGCAGAGAAAATATTTAGAACAGTTTTAGAAAGAATATTTTATTCCATGCCAATTCTGCTTCATTGACATGAAAATAAACATAAAAGCATGTATATAATACATAAATAATAATTTATTTAGGATACCATCATAAATTGGTAACATGTATTAATTTTTTAAAGAAATTTCAGTTTCAAATATTAATCTCCAGAATCTAGACTTTTCACTTTGAAGAGTGCTAAATACAAAGCAAAGAACATAAATATCTAAAATTTGGATTCCAATCATTCTTTCATTATTGTCGGTTCCCACAAATGTGGAATTGTTTTAAACTTTTATGGTATGGGTTTCTGTCTAGATTGCATGGAGATTGGTACTGGTACTGGTACGAGAGACTAGTACTGGTACCGGTACGTCTATTTTTGAAAAATAGGAGATGGGGGTACTTGGAGACGCCTTTTTTTTAATATAATTTAATAATTTAAAAAATATATTAATATGCTAACATTAGAATTGAAAATATGATGACATTGAACTTTCAAAACAAGAGAACTAGTAAAGTTTAACATTAACTTTGAAGTTTAAAGTTTAAACACACAAATGTCAAAGAGTTCATACTACATATCGATATTACATATTGAAATTCAAAAATGTTGATAGCCTGGTAGGCTGATAAGCATATAGAAAACAAAAATCAGAAATCATAAATCTATGTCATCATTCTATGTCATCCATCTCTAGGTCCTCAGCTATGATGCTCTCCAAATACTCATCACTCTCAAGCTCAGGTTCCTCTGATGGTAGTAGAATTGGGGGTAAATCATTGAGGCCATCTGCTTCAACCGCTTCATCAACCAAGGCTGCAACTTCTCCATCAGGTGAAATTTGGTCCCATTTTGCTGAAGGACCCTCCTTGTACCCAGGTTCTACACGAGAGAGAAGGCGAAGTGAGCTATGAATGTACAATAGGTTCTCCACTTTCTTTGACTCTAACCGGTTCCTCTTCAGTGAATGAATAAAACCATAAGTACTCCAATTTCTCTCACAAGATGAAGAGCTGGCTATTTGTGAGAGCAATCTTATTGCAAATGATTGCAATTCAGGGGTTTCACCTCCATGGTTCCACCACCACTCTATAGGATCTTTCTTTGCATGCATATCATATATGGCTTCCATGGAAGAAAACTCACCATGCCCACGTGAAAACTTATTCCATTGAGTCCTCACAATTGAAGCATCCTCACCTCAGCCATAAATCTTTTTTATTGCTGCCCGAAATCCCTTCATTACCTCTCTATCCTCATATGGAGCCTTCTTATTGGTCGCTTGTAGATCATACCATTTAGGATTTAAGGCATAGGCAGCACAATGAAGGGGTGTGTTAAGTTTGTTCCATCTTCCATGTATCTTTTCTTCTAGCAAGGGATATAGAGAAAGATCTCTTGCATCTGTTATTTTCTTAATTCTTTCACACATGGAATCTATTTCTTCATAAATTTCTCCCAAACATGGCTTGTCTGAATCTGCAAATTTGATCACCTCACATATGGGCTTAATAAAGTCCACAACAAATCTAACATCAGCCCAAAAATGCTCATCAAGAATCATACCTTTCACCTCAACTGCAGTATCTGATGTAGATTGTCTCCAAGCTGCTCATCCATCACTAACTACTGTAGAACACAAAGCTCCTTTGACTTTACAAAGACGCTCAAGAAGAATAAAATAAGAAGCAAACCGTGTATCAACAGGTTTGAGAAGTTCCACCTTAGCAAATTTTCGATAAATGGCTTGTGTGTGGTGATGGTTACATATGAACATCTATATTTTTCTGCCCTTTTCAACGAGATCTGAGATCCACTGGAACTTGCCAATATCTTTGAGTGCATTATTCAACGAATGCACACAACATGGTGTCCAAAATATATGCCTATACTTTTTCTGCACCAACATGCCCGCTGCCTTACAAATAGGGGCAGCATCTGTAACAACTTGGACTACATGTGATGCCCCCACCTCCTCAATGCCCTCACACAACTGGTTATGAAGGAACTCTGCATTTTTTTCTTGCCTTGAACAATCTATTGCCTTCAAAAAATAAGGCCTTTTGCTGAATGTTACCATGATATTAAGTAGTGGACAATTTCTAGCATCTATCCACCCATCCATCACAATACTGCATCCTTCTATAGACCACACTCTTTTCAATGGTGCGGTTTGTTGCTCCAATCGAATTTTTTCCTTATCAATTAGAGTAGTGCGAAGCTTTTCATACCTAGGTGGTTTATAGCCAGATGGTCCATTGTTGATGGCTTGGACCATCTCCGTGTAGAAAGGTGAACGGGCAACATTAAATGGTATTCCATTTGCATAAAAGAAGCGTGCAATCGCTTCATCAACTGCTTCTCGACCTTGCACATCAAATAATCTTCTAATGGGGTTTGAGCTGCCAATGTGTGATCTCTTGCGAGAATATCCCCCTGCTAAATCTTCTGCTGTCACATCTCTAGAAGACACATCCACCTCTGACTCTCTATTCTGATATTGACTTGCACTAGTTGCCCTTGTTGTTGAAGCATGAGAGATCAAAAGAGACACTTTCCCATCAGCCCTTTCTTGATCCCTAACAGTGCCATGTCGTTCTACCTCATTTTTACAAGGATCAACACTTTTTCTAGGTATGTGAAGGAAATGAGCCCTCACCCTCGTGTAAGTACCTTGATATGGCTTAATATCACAAAGCTTACATGTGATGGTGTTTGTTCCACTCGACCCCTTCGGCCCTGGAACGCGATCGCAATACTTCCATAGTGGGTACATGGCTGGTTTTCCCCCACTTGACATAGCTCAGTCTACAACAAAATGATAAAGACAAAGTCAAACATTAAAATTTAAAATTAGAATAGTAAAAAAAAATTATTACAGTAAAAAAAACTAGTCATGGCATTAAAAAAAAGTAAAACCAGTCATGCATTAAAAAAATTTAAAAACCAGTCATTAAAAAATTAAAATTTAAGAGATCGTGGTATCATAGACACCCCACACGATCTTCCTTATATCATATGGTGACTATGAAATATGTCGACTGTGAAATATGGTGATCTTCCTAATATCAGTGATTTGAGATTTCAGTTTTCACTAACAGTGTCGCTGTAAATACTCTTAACTTCTAAGGCTAACTTGTATTTAAAAACAACCCAGTATTGGGCACTGGCATATCAATATGAATATTGATAGGCTGGCACCAGTACTGGGCTGTTTTTAAATTTTTAGAATGATTAATCCAAATAAGAAAGCAATGTCGCTGTAAATACTCCTGAGGCATATCAATATAGCCTCAGGAGTATTTACAGCGACACTGCTTTCTTATTTGGATTCTAAAAATTTATGGCTTCATGTTCATGTTCATGTAAATGGTGAACAAAGCACTGATAAAAAACCAAATACTCATCCATGAAACGTGCCCTAAGGGCAAAATGCCAAAAACAAAACAAAAATGAAAAAAAAAAAACCAAACTTACCTATTGATGGCGTTGCATGAGTGCTGACGTTGCGTGGGTGTCGTGAAATCTCTACAAGCTCTCTGTTTGTGCCGCAGAATTTCTGATGGCGTTGCGTTTTGGGTTTTTGGAGCAGATGTTTTAAAAAAAATATGTTAAAAACTACGAAAAGTGCTAGTTTTATATCCTTGGAGCGGGAGATGGCTAGGGTTCTTTACCTGGTGTCTCCTCAGTCGAGGGACGTCTCCCTGCCATCTCGGGTGTTAGGAGGCGCCTCCCCGACCCGGAGATGCGTCCCAGGGGTTGGGAGACACGTCTCCTTGCAGCCATGGAGTTTCTGTGCTTCTTTTGATCCAAACCATGCAGGGATTTACTGAGAAGATTTTTAAAGAGGGTTATTGCATATTGCATAATCTTAGGTTCCTTACTGAGATACTGGGTGATAACAACATTGACTGCCTGTGTGCAATTGGTATGTTGCCTATTTAAGATGGATTTGTTAAAAAAATTGGTATCGAAGTCTCACTGTTTTATCCAAGTAACCCTTGACCTTGCTTCAGACAGTACTCCTTACGTTGTTGGAGAAGGGGAAGGTATATCAAAATCTGTTCTTGAGCAGCCATGTTACTCTTAAATCCCATTTCTTTGATTTGCTTTGGAAGAGCACCAAGTTGTTCAGTGGTGACCACTATTTGGGTAAGTATTTTCCCAAATCTTATTCTCTTAATAGAGTTATGCTTCTGGAAAAAATCAATCAAAAGGTTCTTGTGATTGATTCTTTTTAAAGACCATCATAGCAATGGCATCTCATGCCTTGTTCAATGTATCACAAAGTGGCCAATTCTTATTATTCTACCACCAACCCATGCCCTTGAAGGCATACACCAAACAATCTCCTCTAAAAGGGTCTTAACATTACCTCCTTATTAGGTGGTCCATTGCCAGTAGCCACTCCATTAACCTTATTGTATTTGCTCTTCATAGTCTTTGGTCTAAATTTTTCCATTTTACTTGCAAATATTTGATTCTTGAATAATGATATGATCAATAGTTTAGATGGTTGGGGCTCTTGATCTTCCCAAAGGTTATCTAACAACTAACTCTTAACTCTAAGAGGATTTTAGAAATTGGAATTAGCTTTTTCTAACACTAAGCAAGCTAACAATTTACCTCCCATCCAATCCCAAGATTGCCAATTTGTGGAGTGATTGGGCTGCTCTTGTGCATGAATTTTCGGTTTGATAAGCTTGACATCTTCCAAAGCTGTGTGGAAAAGGATGTTATGACATAGAAACTATGTCACATGGTTCACCGATGTTTTGTATGAAGTCTGAAATTCGGCGAACTCTAAGAAAATCTAAAAAGTTCATTCTAATTCGCCCTAAAATTGATATGGAATAGGGCTCGGGATTTTTTAGTTAAAATATATTTTAATATAATATTTCTAATTACGGTTTTTTTTATTTTTTTCTAAAAAATGAACACTTGTGACATGTAAAAACACATTGCAAGCTTCACTGCATGCTTGTGAATGCTTTGACTATGAGTTACATTCGGCGCAAGTTAAAAAATGGTGTGTTGGCCGCATTGGTGAGTCGATGATGGTGGTGGCTCTTTGCAAACATGATGCACACATTTTAGGACCAATCTTTGAAGATCGTTGGGTTGAGTTAGGCTTTTGGCTTCATGCTATAGTGATAGAGAAATCCCTTGATTTAGTCAACCATGGAGTTTAGACTTGTGAGGTTGTGAGTGTAATAGCTATTCACCAATCGAAGAGCTTAGACAAGTGCGTTTGGCAAGGGAAGAGAGGCTAGAGGGCAGAGGTTTTGCGCTCGACAAAAGAAGAGCTGTGGGCGGCGGGTGATAGAGTTTCAGGTAGGTCGTGATCCTCATTTTTTTTGTTTAAAAACTTTGTTTGCATTTTAGGTTAGGTTAGGTATTATTTTTATTTTTAATTTTTAATAGAATTTAATATATTAAATTTAATCTATGACTCACTCTCACATGATTATTTATTTATTTTTTAGGTGAATTACTACCAAGGGCGTAGCTCCCGTTATATTAAATTGAAAGCAACAAAAAATTACAACTTCCTCCTAGCGTATTCCTGCAATCACCATGCTAATGATGAAATAGGTAGCGTAGACCGGAGGCCATTTCTTGCATCCTCTCTATTTGTGCGGGGGTCAATGCATCAGCCTCATGAGACATGTAAAAGGCATATGTCTCCATATTGTCCCTCTCTTTTCCTTCTCTATACAGTTGAATAATCTGCTTCAACTTCTCATTCTTCAAAGCAACTTCAATGCAGATGGCATCTCCCACCAAGCCAGTAGTCAGGTTCCTCTTCATCTCAGATATGGTGTTCGAGACTTCTCCTTTCAGTCTGGGAATGACGACTCTGTTGTTGACCAACTTCCCTTAGTGTACATTCCCCATGGTTTTGACAACATTGTAGATGAGCTTCTCCCCCAGGCCAGCGTCATGAATATGGGCTTGTTGTAAATGTTGCTCACCTATGACTTCTCTGATGGCCTTCTCCACCTCTTGCGATGAGATAAAAAAATTCTTCTCAGTTGCGCCTTGACATTGTTGGTGTTGCAGTCACATTTACAGCTCGGGATGTTGGGCCTTTTCGCCATTTCTCACCGTCGTTGTAACATAGTTGTGAGGTTGTCTCCATTTATAGCGGGACTAGGGAATCCTTTTTTTGCACTCCATTGTTTTCTGTCGCCGAATCCCTTCCTTGGGATTTCTCAGCTTTGGTGATAGACAACAATTTGCCCCACACATCTGCTCTATTTGAGATCTTCATCCCTCTTGTTTGGTCGATTCCTTGATTCGACAAGAAGTTTGCGGTGTTGTTGGCTTCTTTGTAGATGTGCCTCAATGTGAACTCTACAATTTGCCCCAAGTACCTCCATGTGTCCAGCCATTTTGAGATTTTTGAACTGACGGCTTGGTTGGACATTACAGCCCTGACCACCACCTGCGAGTCTCCTTCAATGTCAATAGGGTATAGTTTCTCTTACGCACAATTTTAGACCTACAAGTGTTGCAAACTTAGCGTCTTTAGTTGTACCTTTTGGCAAATTGATGGATCTCGCTCGATGTATCACCCCTTCGCTATCCCTTATGATAAAGCCAACACTAGACGCTCAGGGGTTACCTCTCGATGCCCTGTCGAAGTTTAGCTTTAGCCTGCCATGTGGTGATGCTGACCACTTTGCTTGCTTCCTTTTCATTTTACCAACATTGAGTGTACTAGTTATGGAAGGAGGTTTTAGATACTTCCATTCTTTGCTTACTTTGATATCCCATGCCGAGAACATATCTTTTCTCTGCCTGCCCACCTTCATGTTCTGATGTTCACCAGTTCCATTTCTATCTTGTTCATGATAGTTTCAATGCTAGATGATTTCTCTTTGAAAATTCTTGCATTATTCTCCTTCCAAAGTTGCTAGATAATCATTACAAGCATCTCCATCCATAAACAGGCCAATACTGACCAACTTTGAAAAGGTGTTTATGATTTTGGAAGGAAGCGGCCCTGACCATCCAAGCATGTAACACATCCTTTTCTAGCATTCCTGTGCCACTGTACATTGTAGAAGCAAATGGTTGATAGTCACTTCATTGTTCTTGCATAATGGACATCTAAAGGGGCCAAAGAATCCCATTTTTGACATTCTGTCTCCTGTGAGGATCCGGTTATGTAGGGTAGAATATTGGAGCTCCAACATAAATCCTTGGGCCATATGAGGCGTTAATCCTCTTGAAGCTGCAACTCATATCCGATCTTGGCTGTATATCTTCCCAACTTAGCTCCACACCAAATTATCTCATCCTCTTTGTTTGAAAATATTATTTTCCTCTTGGCTAACTCGTCCTTGAGAGTCCTGGTCTAAGCATGCAATTCCTCAAAATCCTTCCATTTGCATTCTGAACCTTCTAATTCTTCTTCAACTACTATATAGTCTCTTACTTTATCACTGTATATCCCTTCCATGATATCCTTATAGCCTTCAAGCCCCGAAATTTCTGTGAGAGGCACATACCCATTCCAGGAATCAGACCAAAAGAGTGTTGATTTGCCATTGCCGACTTTCCATGAGAGATGCTCTGTGGTAATTGATCTACATTTGTGATGTCCCCTTCCCGAATGTGCCCTAGAATTATGATTGCGACAACTTAGGGTTAGGGTTACCACCTTTTAATATAAATATCTCTTTGAATAATGTAATTCCGAATTGGAATCTTGCAATAAAAAACAATAACATATACAAATACATAGTCATCTATAATCATTAGGGTTAGTTACATCATGATCATAAACAATAATAATGAACAAGTACATATATTCAAATGTATTTCCGCATACTTTAACATGTCTTATGCCTCATGATATACTTTGGGAATGGCAAACGTCGAGCCTGGTCCTTAATCTAGCCTAATCATCTACCCTAGCGGATGAGGGGAAAACATTACGTTAAGGCATTGGATAACTATTCTCCACTGCCGTAGGCCCAAGGGTTTCATGAACACCCGTCAATACCACCATTTGGGAGTCACCTACCATGTGAGACATTTAATAATAATAATAATAATAAATCGCCCTTCCCTAACAACCCAAACATCCTCATAGGGGCAATAGAGAAAGATTAAAGACTCGGCAAGACACGCTCATCTCTCATATATCATGAGTTAGACCAAGTATAACTATTTAAAGCATAGACAAACATATAGATTAGAAATGTCATACCAATACGTGATTCTCCTCCTTAGATGATTTGGAGATGCACAAGTGATCCTATGATCACTAATAGAATGACTACCTTGATTTCTCACAAGGCTATTATAAGGAATCTGAAATTCCTCTTTAATTGCTGCTGTTCCTATAATAAGAACTAAGTATATTTAATGATGATATCCACCAATAATGGTTGGATAGATAATTATGCTATTGCTGCACTTCTTGCTTAGATCGCTGAATTAGATATATGTTTAAGTCGTATTGCTGTCTCTTGGATGAATTGATGTTGCTTGAATTATATTTGTGTTGTGATTGATTGATGCCTCCTATGCTATCCACCGATCAATACTTATATGCCTTGAAGAGGTATTTGCTAGCCATCGGTCGCCACCTTCCATGAGACATCATTTCATAAGTGCTGATCTTGTTTTTACTAACCGGCGGCTGGCTTAAACTAATTTCCCTTAATCGCATATTTGCCAAGACTATTAATTATTGTTTGTTGGCATCTCAAAGGATGGAGTCGTTTTGTTATTCTTTGGTTTATTTGACCGATTGCTTTCCCAAACCGGTGTCCTTAATTAATAATAACTATTATCATTAACTATTAACATTGGCGTACATAAGGGGGGAGTCGGCCAATGGATGTATTGTTTGCTCTAGCGCTAGAACCACTCGGCCACCATAAGGAAATTGACCGCTTTCATTATATTCGCTGTCTTAGTATAAGACAAGGTCACTTTCATTTTGTAATTATATTTATATTATTTATAATATATAATAATTATAATAATATTTAAACATATTATTTTTATTTGTTATTTATTTAATATAATATATATATCCTTATAAATATATTATATATTAAATATTATTCATATAATACGATTATTTAATATTATTTATTAAATATTATATATTAATAATATATATTTATTAAATATTAATACATACATAATTATAAATTATTAGTATGGGGTCATGACAATCCTCCCCAGTCAAGATTGCTTGTCCTCAAGCAATTTTGGGTTTGGATGATCAATAATTTTAACTTGATATATTATTGATCATGTTCAAATCAATGCCTTGAGGAGTAATTGATTATATGATGTAGTGGAGAGAAAATCTGTGATCAAGAAGATTTGGTAAACTTTTTTTCGTTTTGAATAGCAATGTGATTGAGGTAATACAAGTGTTATAGATGAATATGTAGTTAATCAAGTGAATGCAGAAAGGAAAACCTTTTCAATGTTTAACGAAGAATTTGGGAGCATTGAGAATCCAAGATTGGAAAAATCTGAAAGATGAATCTAATGATGTTGTAGTGAGGGTATATTCAGACCTCAAGAAGACTATAATTATTGAGTAGGTTGTAGATGTGTAGAATAATCATTGAATGATGATAAGATAACGTCGGGAATGATCCTGGGATTTGTGGGTTATGGGCCCACAATATAACTTAACATAGGCTTATGTAACAACTTTGTCGTAGCTTGATGGGTAATGATTTTATCTAAGTTACTCTAATCAAGAAAGAACTTAGAAGGAGACTCTTGGAAGAAATGATCTAATATAAAATGAATTTGGTTCATAAATTTACTAGATCAATTTTGTAAGTTACAAGGTTGACCCGTGTATTGTCATTATTTCTATAGGTGTGGGTAGATCATATTGTTGATAATTGAGAGGGGGGGGGGTGAATCAGTTATCTTAATTATTTCTGCTTTTTGAACTTTCTTATTGATCAATGCAACATTAATTCAAATAAGCAAATATAACCATGAAATGGAAATACACGACACAATATTTTTGACGTGGAAACCCTGTTAAGGGAGAAAACCATGGGGTGATTAACCCAAGAATGTATTATCTGTTAGAAGAATAGAAATACAAAATGACACTTGCCAATTAGGGCTCACTGCCCGAGCACACTACCCACAAGAGGCACACTGCCTACAAGAGACTCACTGTCTACAATTTATAAAGAGTAATACAATACTTGAACTGATAAGGAGCATCTACACATGTTGGAGTTCAGTTCCGGTTAGGCTCAGTACACTGATCTGCTGCACTTCATCTTTCCTCTTCTTTTGTGCTGCTTTCCTTTCACATACTGGACTTTCCTTACTGCTTCCTCTCTGCTCTACTGCTTTTTTTCGCACATCACACAAAACCACGACACCTCTCACAACTAAATCCATCTTGTATATATATCCGTACAAGTGATTTCATCACCTTTCTAGTCGGCACCCGGAATAGTCAATATTTTCCACAAACTCTGATTTGTCGGCTGAATCCTTGCTTACCAAGTAATGCGGATCAAGGATATACTTGTAGAAGTCATCAATCATGTCGGCCAATCATAACTTATGCCTTAAGAACCTTTACCATCATCAGTAACACATCCGAAATAATGTCTGATGTTCTGCCAGTTAGTTCTTCCTCTATCCACACTGCCAATCAGGAACCCAACACTCAAGTATTCATATCTTTTTCTTCATCTATCACCGGAGGCTAAATCCTTGGAATCTATCAGTCAAGGTAGTCCTCTTGACTTCCCCAAATCTGCACTTCACCAAGATACTTCCTTTGAGAGATCCAGACCTGACTGTCGGACCTCGCCACATGCTTTGTTCTTGCTTACCGGACTACAACATTCTTCACTCTGACTTCCAGTATAGACACACCATGTCCTGCGGATGTGTGGGATGAACTTTGTTGCCATCAATGACAACAATCATGAATCCATATAGTGTCTCTTGCCAACAATCTCCCCCTTTGGCATTGATGGCAACACTTAGTGAAAAATGACTAAGTGTTTACACTATGCTCCCCCTTTGCTGATGCTTAGTCTCTATGTACATTTTCCGGAGCTCCCCCTTAGCAGGCTACAACATTTTTCACTGCTCATCACTCCCCCTTTGACATCAATGGCAAAGGGTTGGGTCCGCACACCAAAATTTTCAAAATTTCAACTATACTTGGCCACATAAGTATATACATATGGCATACTTACATATACTGAAGAATGTCTGCAAAAGTTGTCTTCAATTGGACAAATTCTGTTGCCCAACTTTGCTTCATTCTGTCCAAAATTGATATATGACCGCTTAACAGGAATGCAAACGCATCTGCCCTTTTTAGATCTGTCAGATCACAGGTTTGGGCTGTGATCTGGGCTTCTTTTATGGCCTCATGCATGGCCTCTAACTTAGGGATAATTATCCCTCTGAGTGCACCCAACCTGCTTATTCTATTTTTCTTTTCCTTCTCCAGCTTCTTGATTTCATTCAAGACTGCAATAGTCTGACATTCTTGATTTATTATGGAGGATGAGAGAGGATCAAAATCCTTGGAGAGTTTTGTCAATTTGTCCTCCTGTTCTTCCACTTTCTTCTCAATATCCAATGTTACTTTGGACCATGATAGACAAAATTTATATATTTCCCCGCCATCTTTAAGAGCATTTTCTAAGCTCTTTATCCCTATATCCATATTTCTTCTATCATTTGATATTAGACTTAGTACTTCAGAGAATCTTTTATCCAAAAATTCTTTCCGGACCTTTTTCTCAGCTGATTTCTCTAAGGACTCAAAATGAGTGCTGACTGAACTAACAAGAGTTTTAAGATTACCTGATGAGGAGGCTGAGTGATCCTTCTTGAAAGATGGCATTATTTTTTCTAAAACGCTGGATGCAGCTTCTATTAGCTCACAATCTTCCATGTGAGACTTCAGGAGTTTTTCTTTTGCCTTTGCATTGGCAAATGAGGCTATCTTCATTGTTTGAACCGGGGAGAGAGAGTCAAAGTTAAATGGACCTTGAAGTAACTCTGGTTCATCAATTTCCAACATTCTTTTGTCAAGAAGTCCTTGACAGTTTCTACAGTGTCTCTTGCCGGAGAGAGATTTCTTCTCTTTTGCACTGTCACTTATGTTCTTCTCAGCTTGACTTTCTTCTCTTCCTTTCGCTTCTTCTTTCTCCTCTATTCTTTCTTCTCCTTTAGATCCGGAGACTATTGGAGAATCTGGATTTACTTCTCCTTGGACTTCCTCTTCCGGAACAGAGGAATCTAAGTCCTTACCTTTTTCTTCAATAGAATCATCCATAGCAGATGTGTCATCACCTAAGTCCTCTATGATGGGAATGTTAAACTTTTTAAAGGCATTCCGGAGGATCTCTTCAGTCTCTTTTGCCACTTTGTCGGTTTCACCAAGCATGAGCTAATTCATCCTGGCTTTGCTCTGGAACTCATTTTTGCAATCTTTGAAGATCATATTCATTTGCTGCGGAGTGATTGAAGGAAAGAGCTGAATGGCTACCTACTCCCGGATCTTGAGATCTTTTGCTCGAGCATTGTTCTTCCTCATTTCAAGCCTTTTCTCTAGGCTTTTGGGAATTAGAGAGATAATTTCAATAAAAGCTTTATTGTAAGTGTTCAAAAACTTAACTGTGGCTTCCTCCAGAATCTTTTTATTGGCTTCATTATATGCATCATAGAATTCTGTTAAGGGTTGCAGGTTCCCATCCACAGTGACTGCTTTCACTACAACATCTAAGGATAGAGTGGGTTTTTCAACAAATTCCTCTTCCTTCTCTTCTTCTCTTTGACTGGTAGAGGGTTCACCGGATAATTTCTTCTTCTTCGGTTTCTTTATCTCCTCATCTGATTCAGTTTCTTCATCATCCTTTAGGCTAACATAGGACCTTGTCGCCTTTTTCTTTGTTCTCTTTTCTCCTTTTCTGGATACCTGGACTTCTGGTTTTGATGCCTTAGAGCTTTTAACAGAGGTAGTTGCAGCCCTTTTAGAGGATCTGGTCCAGGAGGGGACTTCTACCGGATCACTTTCCTTTTCTGCTCCTTCCTTTTCTTTCTCTGCCCTGTCCATCTTTTCTCTGTTGGCATCAAAAGCTTCTTTTGAGATGCCATGTCTTTTGGCAATATCCTCAACTTCTTTTCTCACTTTTCTCTTTATCTCTGGTTTTCTGAGTTCCACATGAATCTTTACACTTAATTCTTCAAAGGTCCCAAACCTTTCTGCCTTAGGATCCTTAGGTTGACCAAGCATGTGTTGGACATGCAGTTCCACAATTTTCTCATCCACCTCATACCCCATCGGCATGATCCAGATTGTCCTTGGCTCCACAGCCTCCATTAGGCACTGATCAGTTTCTACCATAAAGCAAACTGTACCCTTATACTTTTCAACCAGAGATTTGGGAATTCTCTCTCTTGCTTGCATTATATTCTGAAAGTTTTTGAAATAACCCCACAAGGTTGTATTTCTTGCTTTAGCATCCCCAAGCCCATGCAAATAGTCTCTGATTTGGATGGCAACCGGTCTGTCATTCTGCCATACCCAGCCATTGGATCCGGGAAGCTCATTCATGTAATAAAAGAATAGGCAGAGTATCAAGCCACCATACTTGAAGGAGTTCTTATCCTTCTTAATCTTTTGTAGATTTTCCAAAAGTTGGCTTAGAAGAAGTTCACACAGATCATAGTCAGCATTTTCTTTTAGCATTTGATAGGCTGTATAAACTGCAGTTCCCGGTACTGAATTTTCCCTACTGGAGTGATAAATCTTGTAACCAATTATCATGGATGCAAATTTGACATCCGGTTCAGTGATGTCTTCAATTGTCATAGCTCTCTTGTCAAATTTTGATCCGGTTGCATCACTTACTATCTGATTCTTGACAGATTTGAGAACAGGTATCCCATCGGATGAGTGCAGACCGGTTATTGCCCTAATTGCATCTTTGGTGATCTTAAATGGTCTATTCAACCATAAGAAATTGTCATGCACTCTACTTAACACATACCGAACCCATTGATCTTCTTCAAAACAGGGGAAATGAATGCACTGTGCAAAATGCTTATCCCGGATGGCTTTATACTGAGGTTTGATCTCAAAAGAATCATCTATTAACTACTTGTGATAGATATCCATTAACTTTGATTCCCCAAATTCTTCAATGCTTGTATGAATGTAAACCCTAACATCTTCTACATGCAGAACCCCATGCGGAATGCTTGAAAAGGCGCCTAGGGGATCAACTTCTAGAGATTTATATGGATGCTTCTTAAATTTAGGGCGAGGTCTATCAGAAATCTTCACAACATTCGGAGTAGCCATTTCCAAAAGATTTAGAGAGAGAGATATTCAGCAACGGAAAATACCTTTTACGCTTCTAGGTTACACGGAGTGAGCCGGATCAAAAGCTTGGATGGATCGACTTCTGCAGATGAACTTTGATGGGATTGAGGAATTTGTCGCAGAGCTTTCTCTTTTCGTTTCTTCTTGAATGCAGAATGAACAAATGCTTAATGAGAAAACCCTTATATTGCTCCGCAAACCCTAATGTTAAGTTGCAATAAATGCTCGACCTAAGTCATTCTGGTTTGCCTTATTCAGATGACTTGAAGAACCGGATCAATCTTGATCTTAAACATCTTGCAGATCTTCCAAATCTTAACCATAGTTTATTTAGATGTTTCTCTTATGAACCCTTTAATCCGCAACTCTTCTTGTGCCAGTTCCGGCACCAATTGACTAGCTGGGGGAACAGGGTTTTCTTTTGTGTCTCCCCCTGAGCCAGAGCTCACTTTTTAATTTCCGGAAGGAATATCAACACCAGAGTCTGGTGCGGACCCATCCCCTACATTTTCTGTACTTTTCTTCACCCAAATCTTGTTCATCTCACTTTGAACTTCATTCGCATTCACTTTTTGTTTTCCCTTATCTTGATTTTGATTATGATGTACCGGACCTCTTTTGTCCTGATTCTTGCTTCTATAGAATTTTGCAATATGACCGGATCTATTGCAAATTTGGCAAACAACATTTCTTCGCATATTTGATTGATATCCTCTTGATCTGCATTGATTAGCCATATGACCTATTCTATTGCATGCAAAGCATCTACCATTGAATGGTTTGTTCATTTGCATATTTCTGCATTCATGAGATTTGTGACCATACCTTTTGCAGTTGAAACACTGTCCAGAGAAGGATGAATTAATCTGATTCATTCTCTTTCTGCACTGATTAGCTTTATGACCAAAGTTATTGCAGTTGTGGCAGTATCCATTGAATGATGGATATCTTTGAGCATTAGGCTGCCTTACCGGAGGTCTTCTAGGCTTGTTCCTTAGATTTTCTGATCCAAAATTCTTCTGACCGGATCCGGAGCTTTCTCCTTTCTCATATCCCAAACCACACTTGTCATCTACCCTCTTTTGGCTTTTAGGAAGAACTTCAAGTTGAGCAGAACTTATCTTGAATTTTTCTTTATATTCATTTGCTGTTTGAAGATCCCTTTTAAGAGAGACAATTTGATCCTCAAGTTTTTCTTCATTATCTTTAGCATCTTCAAGATCAGATTCAAGGTGTCTGATTATTCTATCCATCTTGTGGCAGTCTTCTGATTTCTCCTTGAGAGATTGTCTTAGATCATCTTCAGTTTTTCTTTTTTCTTCAATTTCTTGGGAAAACTTCATAACTCCTGATTCCATCTCATGTCTTATCAAAATGATCTCTTTTGATAACTTTTCACACAACTTGGTTTTCTCCTTCAGATCTTCATTTGTATCATTGGCTTCACCTTGACTTGCCAGTTGCTGAAGGTGCTCTTCTCTTTTTCATAGATAGACTTAGTTTCCCTTTTAGTTCATTTATGAAATCATCAGCCTGTTTGAGTCTTTCCTTCAATTCATTGACTTCAGAGTTTGACTGTTCGAGATCATCAAGGGCAGTCTTGAGTTGTTCCCTTATACCATATACATCCATTTGAATTCCCAGATCTTCCTGAAGCTGTTAGGCTCTGTTAGGAGGAACTTGGCTCTGATACCAATTGTTGATAACTGAGAGGGGGGGGTGAATCAGTTATCCTAATTATTTCTGCTTTTTGAACTTTCTTATTAATCAATGCAGCATTAATTCAAATAAGCAAACATAACCATGAAATGGAAATACACATAACACAATATTTTTGACGTGGAAACCCTGTTAAGGGAGAAAACCACGGGGTGATTAACCCAAGAATGTATTCTCTATTAGAAGAATAGAAATACAAAATGGCACTTGCCAATTAGGGCTCACTACCCGAGCACATTGCTCACAAGAGGCACACTGCTTACAAAAGACTCACTGTCTACAATTTATAAAGAGTGTAATACAATATTTGAACTGATAAGGAGCATTTACATATGCTGGAGTTCAGTTCTGGTTAGGCTCAGTACACTGATCTGCTGCACTTCATCTTTCCTCTTCTTTTGTGCTGCTTTCCTTTCACATACCGGACCTTCCTTACTGCTTCCACTCTGCTCTACTGCTTTTTTTCGCACATCACACAAAACCACGACACCTCTCACAACTAAACCCATCTTGTATATATATCCGTACAAGTGATTTCATCACCTTTCTAGTCGGCACCCGGAATAGTCAATATTTTCCACAAACTCTGATCTGTCTGTCGGCTGAATCCTTGCTTACCAAGTAATGCGGATCAAGGATATACTTGTAGAAGCCATCAATCATGTCGGCCAATCATAACTTATGCCTTAAGAACCTTTACCATCATCAGTAACACATCCGGAATAATGTCTGATGTTCTGCTAGTCAGTTCTTCCTCTGTCCACACTGCCAATCAGGAACCCGACACTCAAGTATTCATATCTTTTTCTTCATCTATCACCGGAGGCTAAATCCTTGGAATCTATCAGTCAAGGTAGTCCTCTTGACTTCCCCAAATCCGCACTTCACCAAGATACTTCCTCTGAGAGATCCGGACCTGACTGTCGGACCTCGCCACATGCTCTGTTCTTGCTTACCGGACCACAACATTCTTCACACTAACTTCCGGTATAGACACACCATGTCCTGCGGATGTGTGGGATGAACTTTGTTGCCATCAATGACAACAATCATGAATCCATATAGTGTCTCTTGCCAACACATATGTGTTGTGGATTTAATTAAGCATTATGATTTTGTCCTAAACGGATAGTACAAATATGTTCCTACCTCAATGAATATATCTTTTGATAAATTTCCATCATTCTCTTAAGATCTTTCTTCCAATTTGTAGGTCCCTAAAGAATTTAGTTGTCTTTAATGTTTTTGTTTAACTACTATTAGATGCGAAGAACACGAATCAGTGAACGGATGAGGAAATTGCAGGAACTTGTGCCAATAGTGACAATGGCAAGAAATTAAATTTAAGTTCTATTGAGGTCTTTTAGTGAGATATGTGCCGAGTTCTGCTTTTTTATATTCTAGCGTAATTGGTAATATTTATCACTGTTGACTTAACAAAGCAACTACAAATATTGCTGACATGTTAGATGAGGCTGCTGAATATGTGAAGGCCCTTCAGAAACAGGTTCAGGTTAGTTTTAGGCAACCTATTTGCAATGCATGGTTCTAATAAGTTATAGGTTGGTTGATGGAATCTGTTGAATCTGCTTTCCGTGATATCTCTTTACAAACATGAAGCTTACAAAAGAGCTATGACCTTTGGCAGGAGTTTATTGAAAAACAAGCCAAGTACACATGCATACATAGACAAGATTGTACATTCAAAACATAATTTTTTTTTTGTGAATATGCAGTCTTTATCCCTTAAAGCAAAAATATTTGTAATATTGTTCTCAATACTGTTTTTTGGCATATGACATTTTCCTTTGGAGGGTGTCGGTCTTTAACTATACCGGAGTCCATTGGGAATATCAGATGTATTAAGCACACTCCTTGACAAGTACTGCACAGTTTCTTATTTTGGAAATATCATGGTATTATTAACCTCATTTGTACAGCAGAGTTATTGAGGAGTTGCCTGGTTAGACACAGTTTTGATCTTAATTTCGAACTTATCAGGGATATATGAGTGACTGGTGTTTAACTAATGACATCTTCATTTTTTCTTATCAAAATATGTTAGGAAAATTCTGATTATTAGTGTTTAGCTTCTGTTGCTTGTTGAAGGAAATTGTTCTATATGATCTTATCAAAATTGTTTCTATCGATTATCAAACTTGGAGCTTCTTATGCCTTTCTAGTCTATTGCTTTTTAGAGTTGGCAGTATTTACAACTTTGGTTCCTTGTGGAGGATGTACTTGTGTGGTGCAAATTTGGTTGACTATGGTAACACAGATTGGATTTGTGCAGTGATTCTGTGGTAGTTCTCCACATATTTTGGTATAATATTTTTAGATTGCAGTCTGGCAAAGCCTTGTACCACATTCGTTGAATGTTTTAGTAACATCGGACGTGCTTTTCTCAAGTCACTCAGTTAAGGACTTACATCTCTCAATGAAGGTGAAGTAATAGATTGTATGACAAGTTTTATGGACTGAAAACCAGCTTCCAAACATTTATGTGCAATAACCTTAATCTTTCAATCATCAAGTTGTCCTTATGTTTGATGTTGGTAATAATTTGGTATGAATGGATTCTATTTATAAACAAATCTCTGTACACAAACTTGACTAGGTCTAGAAGGAGTTCTAGTATTTCTTTGGTTATGCAGGGATATCATCTCATGCGAGATTGGTAGTAGATTACATAAATGGCCAACATAGGAGATCTCAAAGTTACAGTTAACATAGCCCATAATCGCAACAAAAAACATGGATGTGATTGATTGTTTGATTTATTTCCTATGGATGTTTTCTTCCCAAAGGAATGATTCCCCCTTATATTTTATTGTTAAGGACATTCTATATTTGAGGGGTCACACTTTCTATTTGGGTTTTCATCCTTCCTCGTGTTATTATTCTTGAGAACCTAATTTAATTTACTTGAAAAATCATTCAGGGTTCTATTCTCCGTTGGATTCTTCAATGATGTTTCGGGATGTCTTTCTCACATTAAGTGCTCTCCCTTTTAACATCTCAGTTTTGATGGAATCACACTAGCTACAATTCTTTATTATTGCATAAGTTAGTTTGTTAGTGCTTCTCAACCTAAGAAGTTTTTGACAAATAAAGCTTTGATAGTTTTGGCATTTTTCATAATGTTTAAGCATAAAGTGATTTTAATCCCACATGGAGTGAACTTGTTGAGGAAACATTAGACATGAAGCAAACATATAGCTACATGCGAAGTATACGCATAGATACACGTAAGTCAACTATCGTTCACAAGATGACAAGAAGACTGCTCTGATACCACTTGTGATGTCCCCTTCCTGAATGTGCCCTAGAATTATGATTGCGACAACTTAGGGTTAGGGTTACCACCTTTTAATATAAATATCTCTTTGAATAATGTAATTCCAAATAGGAATCCTACAATCAAAAACAATAACAACATATACAAATACATATATTCATCTATAGTCATTAGGGTTAGTTGCATCATGTCATGTCCCCATATCAAGGCACTGTTAAACTAAAGATTTAGCCATAGTCCATTAATAATTTAAATATTATTATAATCATTTATTATAATAATATAATAATATAAATATAATAATAAAATATTATAAATATAAATATAATATATAATATATATATCATTAAATATAAATAACAATTATAATCATTAATATAAATATAAATATTAAAATAGCATATTATTATAATTTATTATATAATAACAATATATGATAATAAATATAAATAGTAATATTAATTATTATTATGATTATAATATAACAGTACATGTTTATAAATATAAATATTAATAAATATTATAATAATATATATATATATTATTATATTATATAAGGATAAACATAAATACAATATTATAAGTTAATTATTATAAATATTATAAAGTCTATCATGTCCCGATATTGAGACATTGTTTAAATTAAAGATTTAAACAACATGATAAAAGTCGATGAAATTGCTTTGGTAAAATATACGGTATTTAGTCAATTTAAACGATAGAGATAATTACCTAAATATATATTATTATTAATACTTATTATCTAATAAATAATATTAAATAATATTACTATATTAATATTCTTTCTATAATTAAAATATAATATATCTATTTTAATTGACAAGAGTCATAAATGACAATGATAAATATAAATATTAATAACATATAATATTATTATATTATATATGGGAATAAATATAAATAACATAAATATTGATATAAATATCAATATTGTTAATATAAATATAAATAATATTATTATTATCCTATACGATAATTATATAAACTAATACAAAGTGAGAGAAGTAGTTCCCATAAGATAAAGTCAGTGATCGGCAATCAAATATTATAATTACAACCATTATAAGACGAGTTTATTAATATGCAGCAAAATCACTAAAAGCCATGATCTTTGGTAAAAAACCCTTGGAAATATATAAAAGGGCATAAGGGGTATGATGGGAAAAAGGGTGTGAAAATATAGATTATATAATATATAAACAACAACAACAATACAATAAAAATTATATTAGTCATTCCATTGAGCAAGGAAAACATTGGAAAATGGAAAGAAGACGGCAGCAATAGGTAAGGAATCTTAGGTAAAGCTACAACAGGTAAGTAAGTATTTATATTTACTTATTCAATTTATGATTTGTAAGAATATAAATGATAAGATTAGTATGAAGGAACAAAGGCATGAATTCCCAAGGGTCGATACGAGATTTCCTTATTAACCACCTAACACTAAGAAGGTGAGGTAGATAGTTATGGTAGGTATTGATCAATCCATGGGAATGGGCCTTGATTGACGAATCAAGGATATTATGGGCCTTGGTTGACGAATCAAGGATATCGCTATGGACCCTCGATTTAAATATCGAAGGAATGGGCCTTAGTTGACGAGCCAAGGAATTATGGGCCTTAGTTGACGAACTAAGGAATAATGTTAATGGACCCATAGGATTGAGATGACATCACCTTCCTAACGGATCTTCTCTCACAAGGTGGGAGGTGAGGTTAATAAGAGGCCTAAGGATTATCTCACCCAAGGAGAATCATGAAGTATGGAAAAGTGGATTTGTGAAATGGCAAATAGTGTATGGTTATGTTTATGATTATCAGTAAGATTAAGTGGAAATGGTAAATAGAAAACTAATGTGCTCTTTTACAAGTGGAAATTGTTTGCGAGGTTGCGAAAATTTTGGCTTGCTAGAAGGGGACATTACAGTGGTATCAGAGCGGTCATCCTGCCATCCTGTGAATAATAGTTGACTTCCAATTCTCAAAAAAAAACAAAAAAAAAAAAAAAAAATAAATAAATAAATAAATAAATAAAAATAAAAATTAAAAAATAAAAATAAAAAACAAGAATCAATGAAAATCGCAGGTATGAATTTCATGAATTGCTGGAATAATGGTGTTTAATACATTGTTAAAATATATATATATATGAAGTATGGAAAAGTGGATTTGTGAAATGGCAAATAGTGTATGGTTATGTTTATGATTATCAGTAAGATTAAGTGGAAATGGTAAATAGAAAACTAATGTGCTCTTTTACAAGTGGAAATTGTTTGCGAGGTTGCGAAAATTTTGGCTTGCTAGAAGGGGACATTACAGTGGTATCAGAGCGGTCATCCTGCCATCCTGTGAATAATAGTTGACTTCCAATTCTCAAAAAAAAAAAAATAAATAAAATAATAAAAAAATAAAAAAATAAATAAAAATAAAAATTAAAAAATAAAAATAAAAAACAAGAATCAATGAAAATCGCAGGTATGAATTTCATGAATTGCTGGAATAATGGTGTTTAATACATTGTTAAAATATATATATATATATATATATATATATATATATATATATATAACATTAAAAAATTAAAATTTACTCTATGTTATGATGCAACATTAAAAAATTTAAGATTTACTTACAAATATTTAATAAGTAATGAGTAAATAAGGTAAAAAAAAATAAATAAGAACAAAATAACTCTTAATAACAATAAAATTACATTAAGTAAATTTACTAAATGAAATAGTAAAATACAATAATTAAAATATAATTTATAAATAAATATATATTAAATAACTCTATTAAGTTCAGGGCAAGCAATTTTGAGTGGGGAGGGTTGTCATGTCCCCATATCAAGGCACTGTTAAACTAAAGATTTAGCCATAGTCCATTAATAAATATTAATAATCTAAATATTATTATAATCATTTATTATAATAATATAATAATATAAATATAATAATAAAATATTATAAATATAAATATAATATACAATATATATATATATATATCATTAAATATAAATAACAATTATAATCATTAATATAAATATAAATATTAAAATAGCATATTATTATAATTTATTATATAATAACAATATATGATAATAAATATAAATAGTAATATTAATTATTATTATGATTATAATATAACAATACATGTTTATAAATATAAATATTAATAAATATTATAATATATATATTATTATATTATATAAGGATAAACATAAATAGAATATTATAAGTTAATTATTATAAATATTGTAAAGTCTATCATGTCCCGATATTGAGACATTGTTTAAATTAAAGATTTAAACAACATGATAAAAGTCGGTGAAATTGCTTTGGTAAAATATACGGTATTTAGTCAATTTAAACGATAGAGATAATTACCTAAATATATATTATTATTAATACTTATTATCTAGTAAATAATATTAAATAACATTACTATATTAATATTCTTTCTATAATTAAAATATAATATATCTATTTTAATTGACAAGAGTCATAAATGACAATGATAAATATAAATATTAATAATTTATATATTATTATATTATATATGGGAATAAATATAAATAACATAAATATTGATATAAATATCAATATTGTTAATATAAATATAAATAATATTATTATTATCCTATACGATAATTATATAAATTAATACAAAGTGAGAGAAGTAGTTCCCATAAGATAAAGTCAGTGATCGGCAATCAAATAGTATAATTACAACCATTATAAGACGAGTTTATTAATATGTAGCAAAATCACTAAAAGCCATGATCTTTGGTAAAAAACCCTTGGAAATATATAAAAGGGCATAAGGGGTATGATGGGAAAAAGGGTGTGAAAATATAGATTATATAATATATAAACAGCAGCAGCAATACAATAAAAATTATATTAGTCATTCCATCGAGCAAGGAAAGCATTGGAAAATAGAAAGAAGACGGCAGCAATAGGTAAGTAATCCTAGGTAAAGCTACAATAGGTAAGTAAGTATTTATATTTACTTATTCAATTTATGATTTGTAAGAATATAAATGATAAGATTAGTATGGAGGAACAAAGGCATGAATTCCAAAGGGTAGATACGAGACTTCCTTATTAACCACCTAACACTAAGAAGGTGAGGTAGATAGTTATGGTAGGTATTGATCAATCCATGGGAATGGGCCTTGATTGACGAATCAAGGATATTATGGGCCTTGGTTGACGAATCAAGGATATCACTATGGACCCTCGATTTAAATATCGAAGGAATGGGCCTTAGTTGACGAGCTAAGGAATTATGGGCCTTAGTTGACGAACTAAGGAATAATGTTAACGGACCCATAGGATTGAGATGACATCACCTTCCTAACGAATCTTCTCTCACAAGGTGGGGGGTGAGGTTAATAAGAGGCCTAAGGATTATCTCACCCAAGGAGAATCATGAAATATGGAAAAGTGGATTTATGAAATGGCAAATAGTGTATGGTTATGTTTATGATTATCATTAAGATTAAGTGGAAATGGTAAATAGAAAACTAATGTGCTCTTTTACAAGTGGAAATTGTTTACAAGGTTGCGAAAATTTTGGCTTGCTAGAAGGGGATATTACACATCATGATCATAAACAATAATAATGAACAAGTACATATGTTCAAATGTATTTCCGCATACTTTAACATACTTATACTTTAACATGTCTTATGCCTCATGATATACTTTGGGAATGGCGAACGTCGAGCTCGGTCCTTAATCTAGCCTAATCATCTACCCTAGCGGAGGAGGGGAAAACATTACATTAAGGCGTTGGATAACTATTCTCCACTGTCGTAGGCCTAAGGGTTTCATGAACACCCATCAATACCACCACTTGGCCCAAAGGTGTCATGAACGCCCGTCAATACCACCATTTGGAAGTCACCTACTGTGTGAGACATTTAATAATAATAATAAACCGTCCTTCCCTAACAACCCAAACGTCCTCATAGGGGCAATAGAGAAAGATTAAAGTCTCGACAAGAAACGTTCATCCCTCGTATATCATGAGTTAGACCAAGTATAACTATTTAAAGGATAGACAAACATATAGGTTAGAAATGTCATACCAATATGTGATTCTCCTCCTTAGATGATTTGGAGATGCACAAGTGACCCTATGATCACTAATATAATGACTACCTTAATTTCTCACAAGGCCATTATAAGGAATCTGAAATTCCTCTTTAATTGCTGCTGTTCCTATAATAGGAACTAAGTATATTTAATGATGATATCCACCAATAATGGCTGGATAGATAATTATGCTATCGCTGCACTTCTTGCTTAGATCGCTGAATTAGATATATGTTCAAGTCGTATTGTTGTCTCTTGGATGAATTGATGTTGCTTGAATTATATTTGTGCTGTGATTGATTGATGCCTCCTATGCTATCCACCGATCAATACTTATATGCCTTGAAGAGGTATTTGCTAGCCATCGGTCGCCACCTTCCATAAGACATAATTTCGTAAGCGCTGATCTTGTTTTTACTAACTGGCGGTTGGCTTAAACTAATTTCCCTTAATCGCATATTTGTCAAGACTATTAATTATTGTTTGTTGGCATCTCAAAGGATGGAGTCGATTTGTTTATCTTTGGTTTATTTGACCGTTTGCTTTCCCAAACCGGTGTCCTTAATTTATAATAACTATTATCATTAACTATTAACATTGGCATACATAAGGAGGGAGTCAGCTAATGGATGTATTGTTTGCTCTAGCGCTAGAACCACTCGACCACCATAAGGAAATTGACCGCTTCCATTATATTCATTGTCTTAGTATAAGACAAGGTCACTTTCATTTTGTAATTATATTTATATTATTTATAATATATAATAATTATAATAATATTTAAACATATTATTTATATTTGTTATTTTTATATAATATGACTATTTAATATTATTTATTAAGTATTATATATTAATAATAATATATATTTATTCAATATTAATACATACATAATTATAAATTATTAGTATGGGGTCATGACAACAGTTCATCATAAAGTTCCACAGGTGCGAGCCATTTGGTGGATTAGCTATTGCGAGAATGCGCTTAGGCGCTTCGCTATCCAAGTATTTTTTTTGTTAAAATTTGACTCCATAGTGTGTTTGGGTGTTCATACATCCTCCATGATATTTTTGCCCCCAAAGCCTGATTTTGTAGCTTTATACCCTTGATTCCTGCACCACCATTTTCTTTACTGTGTGACTTTGTCCTAGGGAATGAGAGGAATCCGTTTGACTTCATTTAAGCCTTCCCATAGAAATTTCCTTTCGATACCTATAAATTCTTTCTCAGATTTGGGGGCAAGCTCAATACATGATAGCATGTAGATGGGGATGGCAGCTAAAACCGCCTTCAGCATGGTAATCCTCTTGGCTAGTGTGAGCCATCATCCTTTCCAAGCCTCAACCTTCTTCCTACATTTACCTACTGTATCGTTCCATATACTTGTGCGACTGCCCCTTGGAATAAAGGGATCTCGAGATATGTGATGGGGGTGATGTCAATGTTGTAGCCAAACATAGCCGCTATTCTGCGTTGCACTGATCTTTGTGTTGAAGAAAATTTTGGATTTTTCCTTGTTTACCAGTTGTCCTGAGCACTTGACATATTCCTCCAATGTAGACTTAATTACAGTTGTTTCCTCCATTGTTGGGGTGCCATATAGCACTGTGTCGTCAGCGAAGAGTTGATGAGTAATATTTGGAATATTCCTTGCTACTTGAATACTCCACCTACCATGGACCGCCTTCCTTCTGATTCCCCGACTCAGCTTCGGCCATTAGGACGAACAAGAATGGTGATAAGGGATCCCCTTGTCTTAACCCCCCTAGAGGCTTCGAAAAAACCATATGGGCTGCCGTTGACCATCACATAATATCAAGGGGTGGAGATGCATTCGAAGATCCAATCTAACCATTTCTTGCAGAAGCCAAATTTCTCCAATGTTTTTAATAAAATTCTCCAATTGACCCTGTCGTAAGCTTTACTTATGTCGAGTTTCAAAATCATTCCTTTTTGGTTGTATTCCTTGATGGAGTGAAGAGTTTCTTGAGCAATTATAATGCCATCTACAATGTTTTGTCCCGAGATGAAGTCGCTCTACTCTTGAGATATAATGGTCGGAAGCATGATCTTCAGTCTATTGGCCATTATCTATTTATAAATTGTGTTGCATAGTGAAATAGGTCTGTAATCTATTAGGGCATCGCATGACTGCTTCTTGGGAATCAGGACAATGTTAGTGGTATTAATATCTCTTAGGATCTTCCCCGCTTTCCTTGATTCCTCCACCATTTCCCATATGTCATTCCGCATGAATTTCCAAAAGAACTGGTAGAAGGCGGCTGGGACGCTGTCAGGCCCAAGGGCCTTATCAGGGTGAAGCTGAAATACAACGTATTTGACTTCTTAAATTGTTGTTGGGGCAACAAGGATTTCATTGCTCTTGTTCTTCATAAGTGCTGGGATATTACCTAGAATGTCTTTGAAAATTGGATCCGCCACTTCCTCTCCACCCAATAGATTATTAAAGAAATTGACCGCCTCTTGTTGAATTTCTTTTGGATCTGACAGAGATCTGCCATCTACCGTCATTACACTTATGATTCTGTTCGGCCCCCTCTTGACTTTGGTAACATCATGAAAATTTTTTGTCTTAAGGTCTCCATCATTCAACCATGTCTCTCTGGACTTTGACTTCCATCTCGCTAATATCTCACTATGCTCAGCCATTAATTATTTCTCCCTTATGTATTCTGCCCGAATCATCCCATTTGCAATAACCTGTTCATTTAGGGCCTCCATCTCTTGCTTTATTTATTCCTTTTTCCTCGAAGATGTCCTTAAAGGACTCCTTGTTCCATAATTTCAGTTGTCTATATATGCTGGAGTTTTTTTATGCAAGATGAACATCCTGGATCCTTCTAAGTTTATCGGTTCTGCCCACCATGTTTTAATCAAATATTTTAGATTTGGACTTCTCAACCACATTTTCTCAAAGCAAAATTGGATTTTAGGGGGATGCAAATCTTCAGTGAGGATGAGGGATACAAGAAAATAATCGGAGCCAGAAATTGGCTTAATTTGGGATTCCAAATGGATAGGGGAATTTAGCGAATTTGAGGACATGAGGAAATGATCTAGCCTTTTGGCTATATTGGTAAAACTGATTCTTCTGTTATTCCAAGTGAATTGCCCATTAACCAGAGTGATATCCATTAAATTGCTGTTATTTACAAACTCCACAAAATCTTTTTGAACTTGTGTGATCCTTCCTACCCCACCTCTCTTTTTAGTCAAATCCAAGATTGCGTTGAAATCTCCCCCCAGAATACATTTCTCATTCCTTAAGGAATCAATCTCTAAACTTAGTTCATTCCAAACAACGTTTTTATCCTCTGTATTAGTGGGTCCATAAACATTGAATACATGGAAAGATAAGTTAGACTTGTAACTTTGTACCTTTGCCAATTGCCAGTTGGAGCTTGATGAGATGGGATCCACTTGTAACTTTCCTGGCTTCCAAAGAAGACCCAGTCCACCCAAAGTGCCCATTGCCTCAGTGAAGTAACCATTCCATCCTTTGCAATGCTTTATAAAAATTTCCCCCTCCTTATTTAGCTTAGTTTCTTGAATCATTACTACATTGTCCAATAGATTTTCTAATTAGCGCTTGGTCGTGTGCCTCTTGTTACGGGCATTTAAGCCCCTAACATTCCATGTTAGTAACTTCATTGCTTCCTAAGGGAGGTGACTCCTCCCTTAGATCTTAGAAGATAATTTTTAAGTGTGGATTGTTCTCCAGTTTGAACCAGCTCCTCCCTTTTTTGCTTGTTTGTTTTCCTACCTTCTTTGGGGCACTCACATTTATGTCTGCTTTGAGGTATTTAGCCGCCGATTGACTTATTCTTCCTGGATCCACAATGTCCATTTCATTCATCGATTCCTCTTCTGCCTCCGAATCTGCCTTAATTATTGGCTCCTCATTATCGTTTTGATTTCATAAGGAACAATTGCCAAGTAGGGTGGTGATCCCAATTCTTGGGTTTTTGAGTTTTCCATGTCAGAATTTCTTAGATTCGTGGTGGGATCCTGAGTTCTATTCTTCTTTGGTGTCCATCGCGTATTGGTCTTTGGAGGGAACCTTATGCATGCTTCTTCGTTATGGTCTTGGCCTTGGCATTTTAAGCAAAAGAATTTGGGTGTTTCAATCTCGATTCCTTGTGGGCATATTCCGGATGGTGGAGCTAGATTAATCTGTTTGGGAATATTTCTGATTGCGATAATTCTAATTCGGACAAAGACCAGGGTTTCTCCATTGCGCATATCGATCTCAATTGTCCTCTCCATTAAGTTCCAATTTTGTCTAGACAGTCCTCCATCTTGTATTCCAATGGTAGGTTATATAGCCTGATACAAAATGGATCACTTACGGGGTCGGTATCTCTAGGATTAAAGTTTGGAGTCCATCTTTACAAATAGAGTAAAGATTCATTCACTTTCCAAGAGTTGAATTGGAGGATCTTGTCTCTATGTTCAGAATTTTGAAAATGACGATGAAAAAACCTTTAGGCAAAAAATTGAGGACTGCATCAAATTCCCAATTTACGCATATCCAATCTTCAATCTCTTTCCTTGGGAGGTTTCGCCCAATGAGCTTCCCTATTAGGGCAATGTCTGCTAGTGCTGTCGAATGATGTTTGATGCATGAAGAAATATCAATTTCGATTGCTGCCTCTACGTCTATCTTATTCTTTAGCGGTTGCTACTATGCTTTTTTTTGGTTTCACTTTGCCTCCCTCTTGTGATTTTTTTTTTTTTTAAAATTTGGAGGTAAAGTCCCTCAATTGTTGACGCGGTAGAGGGCAACCCCACGAGGTTTGAACCTTGGTTGTTGGCACTATAGGCAAGAAGCCCCACCATTTGACCACAAGGTCTCCCCTAGGTAAGGTCCCTCAATTGTTGACGCGGTAGAGGGCAACTTTGCGAGGTTTGAACCTTGGTTGTTGGTACTACAGGCAAGAAACCCCACCATTTGACCACAAGGTCTCCCTCTCACTATCACACGATTATTATTTTTACTTTATTTATTTTGTTTTTTAATTCAATATGTTAGATTTTATATATTAAATATATTATAATTAAAAATTTGTTTTTATTAAAGTTTAATATTTTAAAATATTTAAATTAGATTTTTAATTATAATATATTTAATATAAAATTTAACTTATTTATAAATTTATAATATTTAAATAAAAGTTTTAAGCATATTTATATTATAATGTTTTAAAATTTATTATAATGTATTTAAATTTAACATAATATTATTTTACTTCTAATAATTTTAATACATGTAAAATATTTAGATTAATTTTTAAATTTAATAGAATATTATTTTATTTTTAATAATTATATTTAAATCTTTAATAATTTTAATTTGATATATTTTAAATATTTAAGTTGGATTTTTAAATTATAAATGTTGCATCTTTTTATAAAGATTTCAAATCTATTTAGCAATGTTAAACTATTTTGACAATTTTGTGGATTTGTTACTTATATATTTTTTTTAAATTCAAATTTGTATAAGGCAAATTTAATCATAATGTTTTTTTGAATTTTTCCTTGCCGAACTTAATCCAAGTTTTATCTTTGTTGAATTCAAATACAAACACGAACCTTGTGACATAGCATAGAAGCATTGTATTTGGTGGCCAAGATGTAAAATTTGAGCTATAAATTGGTTGGAATTTCTCTTTCAGCTGTTGATTTAAATGCTTTCCCAATTAGAGAACCTCTCTAAATGCTTTGGATGTTCCAAAAAGAATTAGCAAAAGAAAAACCTCCTTTGGATGATTCTAACAATTGGTTGGTGTGGTCAAGTTCTTGAGGATCTCTCATGGATGACCCATATGATCATTTGGTGAGATGAGACAAATTGCTTAGTGTTGTGGTCCAAAAGACTAGATTGTGAGTTGAGACAGTGTAGAGAACCCCATCTGCTTCCTAGATGCAGAAAACACTTTGCAAGATGGCCAGTTGTTGGTTGGTGACAACCCATAGTCATACAACTTAAGGCACCCCTTTTGCAACTTAGATGACCTCCACTCTCTTCTAAATAATCCACACTCACTTCCTAATGGTCGAGATGACCTCTTGCCTATTCCAAATGACCTTCAACAACCTTGACAGCTTACAAATGTGATCAGCCTCTAGCATCTTATGGACACTTTGCCCCTCAAACATCCTTTGAAAACTCACAAACATCTCTTAAAGCTTATGTATGCCCAACCATGACTTCTAGCAGCTCATAGACAACTCTGCATCTAATGGCAGCTCATAAACAGTGTAGGATCTCATGAATGACCCCAATATCTTATGGAAACTCTTGAATGGATTCCAACATCCATGGAATGCTCTTAACCAGTGTTACAAGACTCGCTTGATCTTGCCAAGACTCGGCGAGTCCTGAGACGAGTAGCAGAAAACAGGTCGCAGGGACTTGTGACATGGGTACCCAGCGAGTCCCATTGGGAAGACTCAACCAAGTCAATAAAAATAGGGAAAAAATAGAATTAAAAAAGAAAAGCTCAAATGTAGAAGCGTGAAAGTCTAAACATTTTTTGTAGGCTTTGGAGGACTTTTGAAGGCTGTTTAAAAGCGATAAAGTTATGAAAAATGACATGTGCCATGAAGGTTTGTGTGGTCTCGAAGGCTTTAATTTGGGCTTAGTGGTGGGGGCTCCGCCCTTCGACCCTACCTTGCGCCAAGGGCACTGCCCTTCGACCCCACTGGGGGTGCTACCCAGACCCTTGTAATGTCCCAATCAGAATCATTAGCCAAATTCACTAGGAATAAAATTTCAAACTTTGTAATCGACACGAATCCAAGCCTTTTGATCACCCAATTCCCGATGTGAGAAAGTTGAGAGCATACAATTGGATTGTGTACAGAGAATAATAAATAATTTACCGGCAGCAATGACCAATATACAAATCAACACCAAACTACTGGATGTAGATATTTCATTGGAATAAAGACTAGTTTACAATCAACACCCAACCGGTGGATATAATAAAATATGCACAACTATAGAACGGGTCAAGCCAAACTCGCTGACAACAAGCCTATTTGGATCAACATCAACAATGGCGGATAATGAAATGCAAACGATTGGCGGCTACACAATCCAAATGTTGATTGCAATGCGAGTACAGAGTAAATAAATTATTCGGGCAAGTGACCTTCCGGAATATTACAAATGTAATCCACTTCAGATTTGAGAATGTATTTCGTGGTAAACCACACAAAACTTACATTGTATCGGCTGGAGCTCTCTGGATATTTTTCCAGATTTGTTACTGAAACCTACTTAAAGTAAACCCAATAAGTAGATTTGGAATGGCAATATATATGTATAATAGATAGAAATAAATCTGTAGATTATTATCACTTTGCTTTGCCTTGTTGCAGCTGTACGGTCCTTTGAAGAGTATTAATTAATTAGCTGTAGATCTGAAAACACTTCTAAATCATCACAAATTCCATTTTGCAAGGGTACGACTCCTCCTTACCATGTACGACACCCTTCCATGACAATAAAGACTTCAAAATATCCAACACAACATACTGTATAAACATTGACCAATTTATAATTGGTGGCCAGCTTGAATAGATATAATCCAAATAACATCATAACAACTCCATACAATATGGTACAGCTGGGCTGAAATGGTACGGCCAGCTTGGGGGTTCTTCCTCCACATAAATCACTTAAAATTTCATCAATATTAATAATGTTCAATTCACTAACAGGCTGTAGCTTTACACACAAATATAAATCACACAAATCTGAAATCACAAACAATATTTTTTGTATTTTCTGGAATATATGAATCACACCAAATGAACAAACAAACTCCACACCAACAAAGAAATCTTTACACCAAACCAACTGAAATTACAATGCATTCATCTCATTGGGAATTCTTATGATGAAACTCCTTAGCAGGAACAAAGGATTTTCATCCTCAATCCCATATGCCTTCCAGGTTTTCATCCTTCGGGCAACCTTTAGGGTTTTCGTCCTTTAGGCAAGTTGGGCACAAAGCTCAAATTCAGATAATAAGTTTGTAAAGAGATGGAACCCTTTCAAAGGAGCCCTCATCCTCCTTTTATAGGCATAGGAGGGAAATGAAATAATACTTTTTTATTTTTTTCTTAAAAGCCTAATTTTAAATTACCTTTTGTAATTTCCCACCCAACTTAAAAGAAATAACTTAACATTACAAAAGGCTTTATTTGCCCTATTTAGGCAGCCTGTTTTAAAAAAATAAAGTGGCCTTTTTACAAAGCCAAGACAAATAATATAAATACCAACTTTAATTATTATTTTTAGTTTATTTCCCGCTCCCCACACTAAACTACAGAATACAAAAATAAGCTAATCAAATTATAGCTAAAATAAAGCAAGAAATATGAAACCTTAAAAAATGAAGCTCTCCAAGGTTTGTGGACCTTTCCAAGAATCTTGGAATGCTCCATACATGCTGGAATTGATTGAAATGAAAAAGGAAATGACAACCCCCATTAGGGGTGTTGCCTCTCGACCCTGTTGGAGTTGCTATCCCTAGACCCCTATGAGGGGCGTTGCCCCTCAACCCTGTTAGAGGCAATACTCCCAAACCCCCACTCTAGTTTTAAAAAACAAAAAATAAAAGTCATTTTGGGGCATGTTGGATGGAAAAGCAATGATATTTTATTCTTTCAACATTTTCTCAATTAAATGCTAAGTAATTGAATTACGTTTATACTTTTGGTTTGCTGAGTCAATCCCTATCCTAAGTAATGCTCCTATGGCTAAAGTAGCATTTGAGTAGACTTGAAAAAGATACAAGCGCATGACACCACATAGAGCTAGCAATGCTCGGCTAAGCGATAAAAGCTCCTTTCTACCATAGTCCATGACTACATATTGTGATATTTGTTTTTGATGCCATGGATATCATAATCCATGAGTTTTGTACACTTAAAACACTTGACAATATTTGTATATTTAAAAATGTTTCCCTTGTCTAAAATCCACTTTTATATTCATGTGATTGATGTATACTTGTGTATGTGATCAAAGTAGCTTCTATTTGATTAGTTTATTGTGTCCTTAAAGTTTATTTATTGAAGAGTGCATGATAAAAATCTTAAATCCTTAAAAATCTATATATTTCATTGTTTTTTCAATTTGCCAAGTCTAAGTGGTGAGTCCGAGTCTGGGTCAAAAATCAGCTTGCCAAGTCTAAGCTGGGTCTAAGTCATGTAACACTGCTATTAACATATTATGCCAATATGTAGATAACCTCCAACAGACTATGGGTAGCTATGGTAACTCATGGGAGCATAGTTGCAAGACTCGCCAATTGTATTTACTCGACAAGCCTGGAAAATGTGGTTCGGAAAAAACTCGGCAACTTAAAAAATTGCTTAAACTTCATTAAAAACGCATTTTTTTTTGCAAAATTCAATGATAAGATGCATCCAATGAGTCAATAAAATGAGTACATAGAAGAAACAAGCTGATTCTAGTTATATTTGATTGATTTAAAAGAAAATTAGATAGAAAATGGCATCATCATGTGGAATGCTCAATACGTTGATACTGATAGTCTAAAACAAAATGAAAATAGCAAATTATTTTTGTAAAACTGAAAGTAAATACTAAATACTACATCTTTCTCTTACCAAGTCTAGTGAAAACTAGGGGAGTGGTAGAACTAGAGGGTCTAGTCCTAGGAATTTGTTGTGGCTCCATCCTCGGCATGACAGACCATGGCTCAACCTCCATCCTAGATGTAGATGCTGGTAGTGGTATTGGTGGCAATGTCTCCTCCTCATCCTCCTCATCCTCAATGTCATCCAATGAGAATCCCAATCCATCGGTTCCACCCCCTCGTCCATTTCCTGTCTCTCCAAATCATAGATCTCATCCTCGGAAAATAATGAACGTTGCTCATCCCGCCCTGTCCAATCATTGTAAGGATCTATCTCATCCAAATCAATGAGTCCATAAATGAGTACAAAAGTGTTTTCTATTAAATTTGATTGATTTGAATGCAAATTGAGTACAAAATTGCATCCTCATGCGGAATCCTGATAGCTGATTCTAAGTCTGAAACCCTAAATTTGGCTAAGTCTGAAACCCTGAAACCCTAAAAAATTGGTTAAGTCTGAAATCTGATGGATCCTCCAAAATCTAGAATCTATATGTTAAATCCCATGGATCTGGAACCTATCTCAAACATCCTGACAGTATATTTCAAAATATTTGTGTTCCTAATTTTTTAAGAGACTGAAATGCCCCAATGCCCCTTTTGCCGAGTTTTTTTTACAAACTCGCCAAAAAACCTGCGAGTTTTCTCAAAAAAACGGGCAAGTTTTTCGGCGTACAAGTGCATGAGAAACTCGTTTCGTAAAAAAACTCGCGAGTTTTTCTCCACTCACTGGGTTTTTGGCGAGTCTTGCAACTATGCATGGGAGTATGTGGCCTACCTAGATGAGGCAAAAGTGGCCTTTGGATGGCCAAAAATATTTCACAGATGACCATACAAATAGAATATGAAAACCAGTTTGAGTCTTATGACCTGCAATATTTTTTATAGTGGCTAAATTGTGTGCCTTGACATTGAGGCACAAACCCTTGATAATTTCTTGAAAGGTTCGCCTTCATGCTTCTACACTTCTCTCGATAATTTCTTGAAAGGTTCGCCTTCATGCTTCTACACTTCTCTCATGTGCTTTAGACCTTGTCAATCTACTATTTAATTCAATTGCGATTTGCTCAATGGTCTTATGGTCCTTAAATGCTGATTTGGATGTTTAGAATAAAAACCTTAAGGTGCTGGGTTAGTTGAGCTTTATAACTTCTTTCAACCCTACATGCTTTTCTTTACTTTTCCATGTAAAAAAATCTCAAATGAAAATTTATGTGCCTGCTGTTAATGGTTATTTCTGGGTGAGGTCTATGTTTAGCATGCTTGACAAAATTCCCTTTTTTTGAAGGACCTTGATTTTCTTAGGCACTCTAACACATGTTCTTTTGTTTGATACAAAGTACAATGTGTTGAAGTCTCATCAAGGGCTTCAGAGTGTCCTTTTCATTTGTCAATGGATAACATATCAAATGAACAAGAAGATATTCTCAAATTTCACAAGGAACAGTGTAATAGCATACACTTAGGCACAACAAACCTTTTAAAAGTTGAAAAATACCCATGTACAGCAGCACTAAGTACTTTTGTGACCCATGTAAACAAAATGATTCATCTATAAGCTTATATATGTCTGAGTGCCATGTAATATTTGATGGGTGAAATTGAAATACAGTAACTTGCTGTTAGTAAACAGATCTCTGACTTTATAGGGCTTTAGCTTTGACCGATTTATTCCATTCTTCAATATTACTCTGGCCAATGTCTTTAATATTACTGTTCCATTGTTTTTTTCTCTATTCATTTGGAAGGGTGATGAGCACACGGTTATACTGAGAGGGGGGGGGGGGGGGGGGGAATCAGTATAAGTTAAAACTTTTACTTTTCGAACTTTAACCAATCACAATAAATCACACATGTAAGATCTAGCAATTATGAACACAGAGAGAACACACGGTTTTACTTGGAAACCCTTGCGGAAGACGGCAAAATATTGCTTATATATATATATATATAGATGCAAGACTCGCGAAAAACTCGTCGAGTTTCAAAAAACTCGCGAGTTTTTTTTTATGGCGAGTAGTTCATGCAAAAACTCGCTTGTTTCACTTGCCGAGTTTTTGTGAAAAACTTGCTGATTTTTTAGCGAGTTTTTACCAAAAACTTGGCGAGTCTTTAAAAAAACTCGGCAAAAGGGGTATTTGGGCATTTCAGTCTCTTAAAAAATCAGGGACACATTGGTCAGTATATTTCAAAATATATTTAAGTATACTTTAAATATTTTGAAATATACTGTCAGGATGTTTGAGATAGGTTCCGAATCCATGGGATTTAACATGCAGATTCTAGATTTTTGAGAATCCATCAGATTTCAGAGTTAACCAAATTTTCAGGGTTTCAGACTTAGCCAAATTCAGGGTTCCAAGGTTTCAGACTTAGAATTAGCCATCAAGATTCCGCATGAGGATGCAATTTTGTACTCAATTTGTATTCAAATCAATCAAAGTTAATAGAAAACACTTTTGTACTCATTTAAGGACTCATTGGATGCATCTTGTCATTGGATACATCGGAGCCCTTGGACAGGGCGGGATGAGCAGCCTTCATTGTTTTCCAAGGATGAGATCTATGATTTGGAGAGACAGGCAATGGAACGAGGGGGGTGGAATCGGTGAATTGGGATTCTCATTGGATGAGGAGGATGAGGAGGAGACATTGGCACCAGTACCACTACCAGGATCTACATCCATGATGGAGGTTGAGCCACGGTCTGTCATGCCGAGGATGGAGGAGCCACAGCAGATTCCTAGGACTAGACCCTCTAGTTCTGCCACTCCCCTAGTTTTCACTAGACTTGGGAAGAGGAAGATGTAGTATTTAGTATTTACTTTCAATTTTACAAAAACAATTTGCTATTTTCATTTTGTCTCAGACTATTAGTATCAGCGCATTCCACACGAGGATGCCATTTTGTACCCAATTTGCTTTGAAATCAATCAAATACAACTAGACTCAGCTTGTTTCTCATTTATTGACTCATTGGATGCATCTTATCATTGAATTTTGTAAAAAAAAATGAGTTTTTAATGAAATTTAAACAATTTTTTAAGTTAATGAGTTTTTGGTGAGTCGAGTTTTTCGGTCTTGGTGAGTTTTTGCTTTTGGCGAGTTTTTCAACTATGATAAATATATTGATCTTCTTCTGTAGGCACCAACCTACTTCACTTACAAATCTTTTTTTGTGAGCACCAACCCATAGGAGACACCAATTCCCACTTACAAAATTTTATAGGCACCAACCTACTAGAGACACCAATCCCCACAATTGAGCACCAACTCAGCAAGAGACACCAATCTCTTATTTGATAGGCTTCAACTTATTAATTCTTCAATGGCTGATATGAATTTCTCCTTCAACCAAATCTGATCCAAATATAATCACTATCTTCCTTCTCAAATCTGATCACTATTATGCACCAATTTCCTTCACAAAGCTGATTATAAACATGTAAATATTTTTCTCTTAAATCTTCTCTAATAATCACACATACTTCCTTCTCAAAATAAATTAGATTTGCTCTTCATAATTCTGCTCCTTCTCTTCCTTCAAACTCAGAAATAAATCATTGAATGCTTGCTATCCAATCACCTCTTCTCTCACCTTTTATATCTCTTCAATGTAGGTGATAGACACACTCTTTCATAAAGAACGCCACCTTTCATTAAATATGTAACTCTTCAATTTAATTGCTGCCCTTCATAATAAATCGTATCTCTTTACAATCGCTGCCCTTGTATACTTTGAATCGCACCCTTTTTGTCTTCTTTGAATTGCACCTTTTTACATTAAAAGTGATCGCTTCCCTTTGTATATTATACAAATCGTTCCTTGTAATCACATATTAATTGCTACTCTTGTCCATGCAAATTGCATCATGTAATTGTCTTTTTAGAGTAAGACCATTTTGTTTTATATACAAGCGTAGTGTTTTCTAGAGGGAGGTTGGCCACTTGGGAGTATAAATAAATTCAATTTTAAATCTCATACTTGGCGCCAAGGTAAATGGGTCAGCCCATATTGACATTGTCTTATTCCCTTTCTTATTTTGTTTAAATCTTTAATTTAAACAAATGCATATCTCTAAGTCGGCCTTCAATTTTAGAATCTCTCCAACGGGAATGTATAACGGGCAACTCTTATTTTGCTTTGACATCAATGACTCCTTTAATGACTTCGTGCCTTTGATATCAATGACAACATATTCCAACAATCTCCCCCTTTGTCATTGATGGCAACCAAACTATGAATACAACATGATAATCTCTCTTTTTGCACTACATCCCCTATCTGTACTATTTCCCCTTTCTCAGGCTCCCCCTTGCTCGAATTCTCCCCTTTGACGTCAATAGCAAAGGGACTTCCATCTATCTCTGAACTTTCTCTTCCATGGAGCTACAAGATGATGTTGTGGGTAGCTCCCCCTGTCTCTATGCTTCCTCTCAATGATTGGATGAGAGGGATTTTATTCCCAATTTCTCTGTTAAATACTCAAATGTCTCTTTAGGAAGTGGCTTTGTGAATATGTCTGCAATTTGTTCCTTTGTAGCAATGTAATCCAACTTTACTTGTTCATTTGCCACCTGCTCCCTTAGAAAATGATACTTTATAGGTATATGCTTAGTCCTTGAGTGCATCACTAGATTCTTCGAAATATTGATTGCACTTGTGCTATCACAAAATATAGTGATAGGATGATCATACTCTACCTTGATATCTTTCAATATCTGCCTCATCCATAGAACTTGAGTACAACAAGATACTGCTTTAATATACTCTGTCTCTGTAGTTGATAGAGAAACTGACGCTTGCTTCTTACTCATCCATGATACAAGATTATTACCAAGAAAGAAAGCTCTTCCACTTGTACTTTTCCTATCATCAACATTGCCTGTCCAATCCGCATTTGTATACGTTAATAGTGTGAAGTCTTCACCACTTGGATACCATAACCCAAAATCCAATGTTCCCTCTAAGTATTTGAATATCTTTTTAATTGCTTGTACATGCATTTCCTTTGGTGCAGCCTGAAACCTTGCTACCATCCCAACTGCTTGCATAATATCGGGCCTTGAGGCTATCACATATAAAAGGCTTCCAATCATTGACCTATAGAGTGTCTGATTTGCTTTGGGTGACTTATCATCTTAACTTACACCCTGTTACCATGGGGGTACTCACAGGATTACAATCCTCCATCCTGAATCTCTTCAACATTTCCTTGACATACTTGGTTTGTGAAATGAATATTCCCTTCTCTAATTGAGAGATTTGTAATCCAAGGGAAAAGGATAGCTCACCAAGCATAGACATTTCAAACTCTTTTTGCATTTCCATGGCAGACCCTTGACACGTATTGTCATCGCTACCTCTGAATATTATATCATCCACATATACCACTACTATCAATTGATGATCATATATAGTCTTGATGTCATGTCCCTATACTAACGCATGATATTATGAATTAAATATGCTTGGATCCTCAAAGTAATATTATAAATTAATATAAATATAATATATATAATTTAATATAAATATAAAAATTAATAATTAAAGATTATTAATAAATAAATTTGAATATCAAATATTATTATTAAGATACCATTAAGAAAGATATTATATTAAATCAGATATTAAATGAAGATATGTACTAATAAAGATACATGATATAATGTATAATATATATTAATAAGAAAATATTATTATTATATAATATAAATATAAATATTATTATTATTATACTCTAAATATATATTATTATAATTATAAATATAATAGATATTAATAATATTAATATTGACCATGTTAACAATACCTATAAAGCTATACGATCACATCCATATTAAGATAAAACACTAGTATGCAAGGAGCCGTCAACAATTAAGGGCCAGCAAAGACAAGAGTAAGATAGCGATCATATGAGAAATCATCATCGAATAATATCAACTCAAAAGCAACAGCGATTCCTGTCATTAATAAGACTATAAGGCAGCGCTTTTAGCAAAAGGGTATGTTTCTATTATGATGACATCAAGAGAACCTCTGTTAAGGGTGACGTCTCTTGGTCAAGAGACACCCAATCCAAGATATAAGGGAGTCGAAGGAATAGCAATGGGATAGGTCAGACATCAACGATCTCACCCGTCGGCAGTATCTCTTCAGCAGCGATCATCTCAACATCTCATGAATTCACCTTACTTATCCAATCATCAATATACAGGTTCAGAGTTTAATATGGATCTTCTAATTTTATATATATACATCTGATGGTAAAGGAATGCAGAAAGAATTAGAATTTAAGTTCTATGGAGCAGCATAAGAAAATAAGGAATACTTATTGAAGTTCTAACTCTACAATTCAAGCAAGATCAGAATACAATTCAAGATATATATATAAGAAGAAAAGAATGCAAATATAGTTTCATTCAGCAGTCAAATATATGTATATCAGCTATTATAAACAGCAGGCCAGAAATATATATATATATCTATAAATCAAATCTATTCTACAAATCTATTCTACAGGCAACAATCAAGCAATTCATTTCTCTCATCAAGAGCATTCGATCTGCAAACATTTATTATGGGAATCATTATTGGAATATCACATCTCATACCATGAACTCAGCAAATCAAATGTAATCCATCAATCGATCAGCAATCTCATTAATCGGGAGTGCAATACATATTGTATATACATATCAAGTTATATCAATTACATATCAAACTATCATATCAAGCAGAGTTTATTTATATTCTTATATCAGCAAGACATTATTTCAGTGACATATTCTCAAAGAGGTCAAGGTATTTCATATAGCCTATATATATATCTGCAATGACATCAGCTATTCCAAGCAGCCATCACCACAGCTTGCAAGGTACTCTCATCAGCATTACTTACATGATCATATGATCCTTATTTCAATCTAAGCAAAGAATGAATATATATCTATAAAGCTACTAAGGCATAGTATTGCCATACATATCTATATATCCATCCGATAGAGATGGTGTGATATCTAGTTCCCATTGAAGGGACAATAAGAAAGTATTATCTAGTTCCCATAGAGGAACAATATTCATAAGAAGGCATTACCCTCGAGATCCATAGGATCATTAGATCGAAAGGACGAGCTCCTTAATGGTATGATCTCTCTAACCCTACTCATGAAAGATAGGGGATGAGAATTAGGGATCATGGTATATCAACCAAACCCATAGATTGAGATGAAGGGGTATGGGTGAGCAATGAGGTATAATCATGGTTGATGCCGTAGTTGGTCAAGAGTACCATCCGGCTAAAGACCGATACATTCCCATTATCTTGTGTTGGTCAAGAGAACCATCAAGTAATGGATAGGCTTTTGTCTCGTGTTGGTCTAGAGTACCTCTCCGGGACAAGGGATGGGCCTTTGATTTGGGTTGGTTTCCGGTCAAAGGAATAAAATATGGACCCCTCGATTTCTCCTTTATAAACCCTCTTGTTGTGACCTAATCACACATCGCCCCATTGCAAATGGGGACCCCCTTTTTTTTGAGCTCTCGTGCTTTGCATTAAGTTTTTTGATGATGTCTTTAGTCTATTGCATGATGATGTCAGTGGTGTTTGAGTCCTATAGTCCCTTGATGACTTGATCCTAATGTTTGAGATCCTGTGTAATGTCCCCATTTTCGGATTCTCTTGCAGATCAGTCAGAGCTGACTTTTTGGGTTGGTGACAACATAATCAGAGAAGCATTTCTATGTCACTAGGGTGTTCCGGTGATCCAGAGGAGCTGGTTGACACTTTCCGGAGGGTTTTCGGACTTGTCCATACTTACTATTTATAGTAAGTGCTTGCATGTCGTTAATCTTTCTGGGTTTTTCTGGGTTTGTTCTCTTTGGTCCCCGGTGGTCACTGCTATTTTTAGTAAGTGGCAGTTTGGCGCTATTTGGGCGACTTGGCAGTCAGCTATTGGCTCTCATAGACATTGCACTGAGCTCAGAGTTATCAGATGGTTTGTGGGTCCAGTTGGCACCCTCTGTGTTGGCTCAATTTGCTCTTGGCCGTTAGTTACTATTTTTAGTAAGTTCGGGTTCGGTGTCGCATCGGAATTTTCAGAGTGGGGTTGTGTTCGTCTCGTCGAGACCTTTCTGGTGAGCTTTTGTTCATGGCATTCCGACATCGTCTTGATGGTTATTTTAATGGCCGAAGTTATATTTTATTATTTCACGGCGTATTCTAATGTTAACGACAAATGTGACTTTATGAAAGGAAATTATTTAAAAGGATCACTTAATGTCTTGAGCGCACATCTCAAGGGAATAATAAAGTGTTTTAAAATGTTTCCCTCATGTTTTATCCCATATGCAAGAGGATTTTAGAGACTTCCAGTTGGAAAAGTATAAAAGGAGGAAAGGTGCTCTCATTTGGATATGCTTGGATTATTATTTTCTTCTCTCATTGAGATTTCCCTTGCTAGGGTTTTGAAGTTTGGCTCTGAGGATTCAAACCAGAGGCTCTTGGAGACGAAAACATCCCTAAGTAACGGTATCCCACAGGTGTGAAAGATCACCCAACGGTGCCAATGTTGGTGGATACATCCAGTATTCACATTGTGCTTGCAATGGAAACATTCAGAGTAGTTTCATGAGCGGATATGATATATCATTCATCTATTATTGTTGAGTTTTGATTTCAGAGGGATTGGAGGCGATTTCTTGTGTGTTTGGGAATAGTTTATTGTTGCTATGTTAATCTTATTGCTGGTCGTACATTGCAGCAGCAGGCCGTACTATCTTGGAGGGTTGTTTGTGGTGGTTTCTTGTGGATTTCTCCTCCCACCAGGGTCATTCAGCCTTAAAGACTAGTGCAGACCAGTTTACCAGCAAATATAAGGTGTTTTCAGCAGTGTTTGATGCATATTCTCCTTTCAGCCGGCTGTACAACTTCATATGGAGGACGTGGGTCTTGAAGAGGTCTATTCTACTTCATTTACAGCTTTTATCTAGTATTGAATGAGGCGTCTAGAGCCTTCCTTATTGCTGTTATCATTTGTATGTTCATCTTTGTATTCTTTGGAGTTTGGAGTGATTTTTGGCTATGCCCATTTGCTGGTCCGGCAACAGCTGAAATATGAAGTTGCAAATCTGAACATGGGTATGTCACAGTAATTCATTATTGGTCATTTTACTATTTGGGTAGTCGATAGTTTCTTTATATCTGTTATATATTTTCTGGGTTTGGGTTATATGCTCTGTATTGTATGCTCCGACATCACACATTTGCAGGAAAACATAAAACCCCTTCTGCATCTTCTATCTATCTGAAAGACCACACAAAATAATAATAAAATATCACACAAAAGATTTATAAAATATACAAACAGGTACGACACATTACAGTGGTATCAGAGCTAAAGATCTTGCCATCCTGTGAGGTTAAATCAGACATGCAGAAGTGAAATTGAGACATACAACTTAGCTTTGCATGTGAGTGATCAGCACTTGCATGAGTACACATACAGGTTCTCCATATTGATCCCTTTGTAGGTACAGATACAGTAGTGATAGAGGATATGGGTGATACAGACTGGGATAGTTTCCAGGAAAGTTTGGATAATTGGCGCAGGAAACAGGAGGAGATGTTGAATATTTGGGAGAGGAGAGATAATAAAATAATACAGATGGTGACCAATTATCTTTGCAGGATTGATAACAACAACAATGTCGGACAAAGGAACAATAATGGTGACAGAAACCATGGAGATAGGAACAAGGAATGTGAAATAGAAACTCCTACCACCTGTTTATTGCAGCCAACTCTTAATAAGAGCAAAGAAGATGAAGACTTGATAGCTGGGAAAAATGAGTCTAAGCCTTTGTATGATGAAAACAAGATCACTAATCAAGAGACATGTAAAGAGGAGCTTGCTGATTTGGAGGAGACTACAGCAAAAAGTTGTGAAGCTGGGCCTCGCTTTGATGAAGATCTTGAAGTCACTACTTCTGACAATGAATTAAAAATGATTGATAGATTGCTAGAAGGTGACTTTACAAGCGAGCCTGAGAGTATTGATGCTGGAAGTTTTAAGTCCTCAAAGGACATAGGTGAAAGGTATGCAGATAAAGATTTTAAATCAGCCTTTGACCAGAGTAATAAAGAAAATGATTCATTCCCCTTGCAACTGGAAGAACCAAGTGACCTTTCAGAAGAGTTAGTTGATAGCACCCATGAGGATGCTTATCAAACAAGGAATGATGTTATAGGTGGTGTTCTTGATTTTGAAAACAAATCTAATTTCACATTGCATGTAGCGGATCCTGAGCAGAGACCTTGTGGCTTTGTTGAATTAGATTCACAGTTTACGGTTGGGAATGATAAGGAAGAGGTACAGGTGATTTGGAATAGCATTGGAGTCATTGACGATAGGTATGAAGGTTCTGATTTTAGTATTCGTCATAACAGCAGTTCATTTCCTTTACATGAATCCAATTGCAAGAATAAATTTGTGGTGACTGTTGATAACTGTAATATCCATGATGGATATTGGCTATGATTCTGTATATAGCTCTAATACCACTGTAAAATACCCTCCTAGGAATGACTGAAATTTTTTGCAAATTTAGATATGATTTCTTGCACACTTCAATTAATTAACTTTACCAAATGAACAAGGAACTGTAGCACATCAAACTCACATCAGTTTTGCATATATGAAACTGTCAAATAAATGAAACAAGAAAGGTCAAGTTGCTGGAATTTATTTCAGCCTATGTCTGATTTTATATCAGACTTAATTACAAATCAATTTAAAGCCCAAATACATCAAACTTTGCATACGAATATAGCCCAAAGCCTCTAGAATGTTAATGGCTATCAAATGGACACAAAACACTCTTGCAAGAGCTTCAATAAAATTCTGATGGAAACTTTCTGTATGCTGATCTGACTGCTGAGAGTGTACTTTTTATCCAGCCAAGGGTTTACAATGAAATATCATGAAATAACCCTTCCAAATGCACTCTATGAATGTATAGGAATGTGTTCTATCAAGCACAACTCTTCAATCTTCGAACCCTTGATCAAAGTCACCTAAAAAGCCCTGAAATTCCAATGTAAAGTTGCTGTTATAAAAATCAGAACCCTGCTGTTGCAAAATCAGACCCTGCAAAATATGAAAATACCATCCAGAATGTGTTTCAATTCACTCAACTACCTTGGTAGTCAATCCTCTACACCAAGAGCTTCAAATAGATATCAATGTCACTTCCAAACTCTTCAAATAACCTGCAAATGTAATCTAATGATGAAATCTGTATGACATCTCACAAATAGTTATGGGATCATCACCACAACATTCAAGGGAACATCTCCTTGAAAAATAACTAGAAAATTGGAATTTTCAGTCATAAACAATAATAAAGAAAACATACCATAGCATCATTCATTCAAAATGAAGCTCAAGTCATCTATTTAAACTCCTCAAGCTTTGATGTCCATCCTCTTGGCAATTTTGGAATGCATTTTGAAATCCATCAATAGAAATTAAGGAAATGGAACAATATTGAATGATCTTCACTTGAAATGCTTTCATTTAAAACAATCTTCAATTATTTTAAATGAATTTTGCTCGTCCTCTATGGATCGATCCTCCTTAAGCTTGGCCTTTGACACTTGCATTGAATTTTGAGATTGCAATCATTTAAAATCTTCCTCTTTGCTTGGGCGATCAGCTACATGCATTTAATTTTGTGTTTGAAATGCATTTAAAATCCTTCTAACCTCCAACTAGTACTTGCAATGATTGGGCGATTGCATTAAATAAACCAATCTATCCAAATGCAAGCATTTAATAACCTTCAAAGCATTTAAAATCTTGATCCTTGACATAACCAACTTGGCATTCAATTTATGAACTTGCATTTAAAATGCTCCTCTATTCTTGCTTCAATCCACAACTACCTCATGTGCATGCATTAAATGATGATATTTGCATTTAATAAAAACCCTCAACCGCTCCAATGCAAATATTTAATAATAAAATTTGCATTTAAAATATTTTCAAAGCTCAATATCAAATTAAATGCAATCATTTAATTTCCACAAACCCAATCGACCTCATATTCCATCGATCCAATGCAATCATTTAATAAATAAATGTTGCATTTAATATATCCTTCCTTCATGTTTGGCGGCCAGCTATGAATCATATGCAATCATTAAAAATCAAAACCAACCTCATAATTGAAAATACAATTCCAATATTGCATTTCCCATGTAGCTCAAAAACACACTTAGCTCATAATTTGGGACATTACAAAACCCATTACTTGAGATGGGTGTTGACATGACATATGACAATCCACCTTCGGAGTTGGATGATAGAGTTGTTTCCGGTTGTAGCATTGCACTTGGGAAAAATAACCAGGTATGGGATCCAGGAGAAGATTCAAAAATTGAGATAGAGCATGACACTAAGCTTGGTTGTGATGCATATTCAAGCTGCAGTAAGTCTGATTTTGCAAATCAGACCTTAGAAGAGGAGAATAAATCAGAAAATTTACTTGTTGATGGTGGGTCCCAAGATAGCTCTTTGGTTGTGCATGCATCTACATTGGAGGCAGCAGTGTGCGATGGTTATGTCCAATCTACAGCTTCTACCATGTCATTGGAGCCATCCCATGAGGTACATAACAGCAGTACCTTTGTTGAGGAAGTGTGCAGGCTGATAGCACACATGAGGATGCTTACCAATCGGTGAGTGATGATGATTCAACCTCTTTCCATAGTGCAGATTGCAAATCGAAAGATTGGTGTGGAGATGGTTCGTCACAGGGGCATCATCATTTGATTGGGCAATTGAAGGTTAATGACAATATGATTGCTACAGCTTTGGAACATTTTGATGTTGCCAGACAGATGTTGGCAACCTATGGTTGGAGTACTCCTGAGATGGAGGAACATGATGATAGAGTACTTTCCCTTGCTGAATTTCAGGCACTTAGAGATGCAGTTGGGATCATGAAGAATAATTACCTACAATTGTTATCAGATAGAGATCATCTTCTCAGGCTTGACGGTATTTATCATGATGCTCTAAGGGGAAAGGAAGAGGAGGTTGATGAGCTTGCCTATGAGCTTGAGGTCACCGCAGACTCTTTGAAGAATGCTCAAAAAGCCCTTCAAGAGTCTAAGACACGGATAGATGAGCTTACCGTGGAGTTGAGCTTGGCACAGTCTTCACTATCTACAGATACAGCTCAGGTTTCTCTGGCAACAGTGGGTGAGGAACATTTATCCACGGATTATGGTTGTGGGCAGATTAAGGATGTGGTTACATCCATCACAGTTACAGGTGCAACTATTACAGATGGGATGAGTGCATTGGTTGAGAGCTGCAGAGAACCACATGATGCACCTGGTTCTCCTGAGGGTAGCCCCATATCAGGGGATGCAGAGCAGATGATTGATGTCTCTTGTGGTGTAGTAGTGAATTTTCTAGAGAGTTGTGTGACAGATCATCACACTACATCATTTTCACAGGAGATATGTAGGGCATCATCCAGTAGGGAGATCGATTCTCATGTTGATTTGTTTTCCTCTCTTGGAGCAAATCAGAGATTGCATCCTATGTAGCTGATAGTGATCGACAACTTACTAGACTGCAGGGTTGGAGAGATCAGTTGAAGGTTTCCGAGGATAAGGTTGTTCAAACATTAATTCGTATTGACAGTACCCACAAGTTTGTGAAGGATCTCTTTTGGATAGCACAATTGGAGGAGAGGCAGATAGGGGTAGTAGTGGGCACATCTACACCTGATTTGCGAACTATCCAGCATGCCATGGAGTGGATTAAATCAGAGTACCTCCAGTTGCTATCAGATCGGGACTTTGCTATTGGGTATGTGGAGAGGACTTGCAGAGTATCTACCCAATTAGCTATTCAGGATCAGAGACATGAGCCATCTTCTGATTCGATTGACGGGGAGTGTGTTCCTCATGTCTATGGCAGTCAACCGTTGACACAGGCAGGTGCTTTTTATCTTGACTACATAGTGAGGAGTGCTCACCATTTCTCCTTTAGTCCACACACAGATGACCTGACGATGCGTAAGTGTGGATTGGCTCGAGATTTATACCATCCATTGTGGGATGAAGGGTTGCCATCTACAGGTGATGGAACTAGAGATTGCAGGTGGCTGAGTCAGACACATTCAGAGGATCACTTGCAGGGTCAAAGATCAGAGTACCATCATGGTGATATGTATTAGATAGAGTTTGCAACTTCTTGGTCTCGAAGACTTCCATTGGAGACATGGCTTAAGAGAGGTTGCAGTATTAGTAGGCATGATGGCATGTTTAGTTTGTACAACGGTGATGGAGGAGAGCTTATTCATTCCCTCGTGTTGAGAGGAGCAGTGTCACGTCTTCCAACACCTATGTTGGATAGTCAGTACATCCATAGGAGTTACGCAGGTGATGTTAGGGGATGTTGGGGTTCAGACACTTCGAGATTTACTTACCCCTTCATGATTGTTGGATGTGAGGTTCTGATGTGTTGGGATCCAGGTGGTGACAGATTTGGCATAACGGTTCAGTTGGATTCCATCATGTTTCTTCACCACTCTCTGCATGGTGAAGGTTTTATCAGAGTAGCGCAGTGGAAGTCATCGGGTGATGTGTATGGCAAACTTCCTTATTGGCTTTGGGACCCCGGGTTTCCTATGTCTAGCAAATTGTTCTATATTGGGGTAGCTATTTACATTGATGCTAAGCATGCTTTTACCCCTACCCAGCGGATGCAGTGGAGATGTTGGACATTTTTCAGATTGATTTGGGATCCTGGTGTTCAACTTTGGCATGCAGGTGCAGATTGCTTGAGGACAAGCAATCTTTGGGAAGGGCGGACTGTATTGTCCCCATTTTCGGATTCTCTTGCAGATTAGTCAGAGCTGACTTTCTGGGTTGGTGACAGCATAATCAGAGAAGTATTTCTATGTCACCAGGGTGTTTCGGTGATCCAGAGGAGCTGGTTGACACTTTCCGGAGGGTTTTCGGACAACTTGTCCATACTTACTATTTATAGTAAGTGCTTGCATGTCGTTAATCTTTCTGGGTTTTTCTAGGTTTGTTCTCTTTGGTCCCCGGTGGTCACTGCTATTTTTAGTAAGTGGCAGTTTGGCGCTATTTGGGCGACTTGGCAGTCAGCTGTTGGCTCTCATAGACATTGCACTAAGCTCGGAGTTATAAGATGGTTTGTGGGTCCAGTTGGCACCCTCTGTGTTGGCTCAATTTGCTCTTGGCCGTTACTATTTTTAGTAAGTTCGGGTTCGGTGTTGGATCAGAATTTTCAGAGTGGGGTTGTGTTCGTCTCGTCGAGACCTTTCCGGCGAGCTTTTGTTCATGGCATTCAGACATCGTCTTGATGGTTATTTTAATGGCCGAAGTTATATTTTATTATTTCACAGCATATTCTAATGTTAACGGCAAATGTGACTTTATGAAAGGAAATTATTTAAAAGGATCACTTAATGTCTTGAGCACACATCTCAAGGGAATAATAAAGTGTTTTAAAATGTTTCCCTCTCATGTTTTATCCCATATGCAAGAGGATTTTAGAGACTCCCAGTTGGAAAAGTATAAAAGGAGGAAAGGTGCTCTCATTTGGATATGCTTGGATTATTATTTTCTTCTCTCATTGAGATTTCCCTTGCTAGGGTTTTGGAGCTTGGCTCTAGGGTTTGAGGATTCAAACCAGAGGCTCTTGGAGACGAAAACCTCCTTGAGTAGCAGTATCCCACAGGTGTGAAAGATCACCCAATGGTGCCAATGTTGGTGGATACATCCAGTATTCACATTGTGCTTGCAATGGAGACATTCAGAGTAGTTTCTTGAGCGGATATGATATATCATTCATCCATTATTGTTGAGTTTTGATTTCAGAGGGATTGGAGGCAATTTCTTGTGTGTTTGGGAATAGTTTATTGCTGCTATGTTAATCTTATTGCTGGCCGTACATTGCAGCAGCAAGCCGTACTATCTTGGAGGGTTGTTTGTGGTGGTTTCTTGTGGATTTCTCCTCCCACCAGGGTCGTTCAGCCTTAAAGACTAGTGCAGACCAGTTTACCAGCAAATATAAGGTGTTTTCAGCAGTGTTTGATGCATATTCTCCTTTCAGCCAACCGTACAACTTCATATGGAGGACGTGGGTCTTGAAGAGGTCTATTCTACTTCATTTGCAACTCTTATCTAGTATTCAATGAGGTGTCTAGAGCCTTATTTATTGCTGTTATCATTTGTATGTTCATCTTTGTATTCTTTGGAGTTTGGAGTGATTTCTGGCTATGCCCATTTGCTGGTCCGGCAACAACTGAAATATGAAGTTGCAAATCTGAACATGGGTATGTCACAGTAATTCGTTATTGGTCATTTTACTATCTGGGTAGTCGATAGTTTCTTTATATCTGTTATATATTTTCTGGGTTTGGGTTATATGCTCTGTATTATAGGCTCCGACATCACACATCTGCAGGAAAACATAAAACCCCTTCTGCATCTTCTATCTATCTGAAAGACCACACAAAATAATAATAAAATATCACACATAAAAGATTCATAAAATATACAAACAGGTATGGCACATTACATCCTGAAAATGACTAAGTTTGGTATCCTGATCCTGAAAATCCTGAAAATTGGCTAAGTCTGAAATTTGGTGGATCCTCAAAAATCTAGAATCTGCATATTAAATCCGGTGGATCCGAGACCTATCTCAAACATCTTGAAAGGTATATTGAAAAATATTTAAAGTAATATATTTTTCAATATACCCTACCCTCTGTGACTTCCACTTCTAGGCGCGAATTTGCTCTAGGATCTTAGGCGCATTTTCCCACTTGTAGACACCCAAAAGTGCGCCTTAGGTGGAGACTTATATGTGCGCCTAGAGGAAAATCAACTTTCAACCACTCCAAAAGATGGCGCCTTGATTGGAATTGATATAAAAGGCCTTAAATATATAAAAAATTTACAAAGGAATGATTCAAGAGTCTAGGCGCCTTTGCATGTTCAAATGATCATCAAATTGCGCCCTAAATTGAAGTGAAGGTGTTTAGGCGCCAGTCCTTATTGTTCTTGTCATTTTGGGCGCCTTGATGTGAGAGGAGGTATAAATCAATGATAGATGGCGCCTCAAGAGACATTTCCCTCAAGATTCTAAGATTGGTCGAACTCCACAAAAAACACATTATGAGTTAGGCGCCTTTTCATGTTCAAAGATCACAAAAATGCGCCTTAGAAACTTGCCAACACTTTATATATGTTAGGCGCCATTATTTTTTGTTTTTATCATTTTGAGCGCCTAAGGTTCAAGTAGTCTCACAAGGATGTCAACGAATGTTGGGAGCCTTAAAAATGTCAAAATAAGCTAAGCAAGCATAGGCGCAATTCCTTGCCTTGAGCATCATCCAAAGGCGCCTTTGAGCCTTGTCATTACCTCATCTCATTCTTGGCATCATTCCTTGTGTTTTTTTGTCATCATAGGCGCCTCGGAAGGAGAAAGGAATTTGTGCGCCTAACATCAAGGGACATGTTATCAAGTAATTTGGAGGAGTGAGTTTGAACCTTAACAAGTATTTGAACACAAGGAAATGAAGATAGTCATCCTTCAAGTCTAGGTGCTCTCATTGTCACTTTCATCCAATTTCAGCACCTATCCAATTTCAGTGCCTTTACAAGGAGTAATAAATTGACATGAAGGTGGTGCCAAGGTTGAGGAGTATCTCTTAAGCATTTGAGCATGAAGGTGAAGTCATTGGAAGTTGAATGAACATGTATGAAAAGATCTAGGTGCACCTTTTGTCTAAATCAACTTCAAATTGCGCCTAGGAAGAAATTGCTCCATTTGAGCACCTAGCAAGGTAGGTTGGACTCCACACGTATTTGAATATCTTCTTGAACTTCCTGTTTACCGCAATATGGTGTGTTTCACAGAATATGAAGTAAACAGAAATAATAAGTAGTATAGTGCATCATATGACCAGAACAAGAGTACTCGGAATGGAATACTGTATTTATCATTGATTCACAGAACATTACAATGTCATGACAGAACATAAATATTCATTGTGACTCCAATGTCTGCATAATAACTATTGCAAAATCACCGATATCCGACTACAATGCATTGATGACTTAAATACTCACGACCAAGGGTGGTTGTGATGCCAACCGTTGGTACCGACTCCAAACTACCCGACCCGTCGGTTGATGCCGACAACTAATTATATCATTTGTTTATTTAACTATTTTGCTGTCTACATCTATCCCCCCCTCAAAATTAGTCGTCTTCCAGACGACATTCACAACAAAATGACAAAATTATGACAAAACTTAACCATCCTACTGAGAGTGTGGAGGTTGGGAAGACGTCCCTGGGTGTACGGACGAGGTTGGGGTGGCTGATCGTTGTTGCGCTTGCAGCTTCCTGGCTTCCTCGGTCCTTTGTCGCAGTTGGTGTTGGGCTACTAGCTCCCGCTCCCTTGCTGCCTTCACCATGTGACCGGCTTCCATGACCTGTGCTTTAGCCTTCATTACTTCAGCCTCCTTTGCCTCAAGCTGTGCTCCCATATCTTTCATCTTAGCCTCCATCTCCCTCAACTTGGCTTCTAAGCCTGATGCCCTGGCCTTTTCTGTTTCTGTGGCTTCTGTCTGCTGTGCTAACTGTTGGTGGGACCTCTGAATGTGCTCTGTTAATTCTTTCTTCTTTGTCTGTAGGGCTGCCTCACTCTCCTTCTCCTTCTTTTCCCACATCACCTCTTTTTTCTTCAGTTCATAGAATATTTGCTTGTATGCCTTCTCTATGGTGAATAGGGACTCTATGACTTCTGCGTCCCTTCCTCCTACCACTGGCCGCGATCCTCTCCATCGGTCATGCATCTCCTGAGTGTCGATCTCTGGCCAACCTCTCGTTGTGAATTGGCGAGCAAACTCTTCCTCACAGCCTTGTTGAACAAAGTTCCTTATTCTCTTGGCCTCTTGAGCCACTACCTGTGATCGTCCCAATCTCAACTGTTTGGAGATATCAGCTATCTCCCCCATATAATCTGTCATATTCTCCAAGTCCTCCATGTACCTCTGAATGGTACCTATTGGGTCGGAGGGGTCAGGTCTAGAAAGTGTGAGGGTCAATCCCTCTGGAAATCCCTCCTCCTCCTCTGGTGAAGTGGTCACTGGGGTGATCGCCGGGGAACGCATGATGCCCATGGAAGGCTCCCCTACCTCCTGTGTAGCCGGTACTGGCTGTGGTAGACTGCCCTGCTGAGTGATCTGGCCAGTAACGCTAAGCTGCTCTAGGCTCGCTGTCCCCCTTGGTGTGCTACCTTCTTCTTGACCTTCCGTCCCGAAGTGAAGTGGGCTCAGCAAAGGTACCTCAGGCATGTCTACTGTTAGGCCAATATCACTCAACCAGCTATCTATTTTGTCCTGACCTCCTGCTGGTGGTACCTCTACCTGTGGTGTGGCTATTCCCCCTACTGTGGAGGGTTCCACTGGTGAAGTCGTCACCCCAGGTGCTGCTGATGGTATGACTCTTGCTGGCAACCTTAGCCTGACTGGCAGTGTAGCTGTGCCTTGTGCTTGTATCTCGGTACTCTGTGCTGGTACTGGTAGTGTGAATGCTGCCGATTTGAGTTTTGGAAGTACCAAAACTCCTTTCGGTTGCCCCCTTTTTTCTGCTGTGTTTTCCTCAGTATCCCTTATGGCTGCCTCCCTCACCACACTCCGTGTCATTCTTGGTGCCGGTACTTCATCCATAGATGAGTCGCTTTCTACCCCTGGTGACTGTCCCCTGCCTTCCTCTTCTTCTTCCTCTTCTTCTTCTTCTTCTTCACTTTCTGTGGATGTTTCCTGTTGCTTCCTTTTCCTTTTTTGCCGTCGTGAAGGTTCTTCTCCGTGAGCTGTGTCGAGTCCCTTCCAGTAGAAGACTGTCGGCCATCCCGGCTCTACTTGTGCTGTCGGTTGTAACCCCCCCCATTTGTCTGCTGGCACCTGGGTATGGACAGCATCGAGAAAAAGGGCAATGACCTGTTGAGTCATATAGAATACCTTATGCCGCTGGGATAAAAATTCCCTCACCCTCTCTGTCAAATACCTCGCCCAGTTGTAGACCTTGCCAACACGCAATCCGATCATATAATCAACCATCCATAGGGCGATGTCCGATGCCCTACTGGAACCCGTCAGTCTGCACTTCATGACATCCATGATGCATTTCCATTCTTCATTTGCCAATAAATTTTTCCTCAATCCCCGATTACCTGAATTCCATATTGTGTCTTTCTCCTTGTCTGAGAGGTCACTTCGGCATACCCTCTGGATGAGGGTTTCTTTGTGATGCTGGGTCATCCGGCCCGGTTTTACCACACTCTGGCCAACGGCTGGAACCCCCATCACTCTGGCATTTCCTTGATGCTAATTACACCCGACGGCTTGTTCAGACGATGTCACTTGTCTAATGGCATCGGACGTCTCAACTTGTCATCGCCTTGTCACCCTCAACCCGTTTTCGAACTGGCAACGGCGCCAAATGTTTACCGCAATATGGTGTGTTTCACAGAATATGAAGTAAACAGAAATAATAAGTAGTATAGTGCATCATATGACCAGAACAAGAGTACTCGGAATGGAATACTGTATTTATCATTGATTCACAGAACATTACAATGTCATGACAGAACATAAATATTCATTGTGACTCCAATGTCTGCATAATAACTATTGCAAAATCACCGATATCCGACTACAATGCATTGATGACTTAAATACTCACGACCAAGGGTGGTTGTGATGCCAACCGTTGGTACCGACTCCAAACTACCCGACCCGTCGGTTGATGCCGACAACTAATTATATCATTTGTTTATTTAACTATTTTGCTGTCTACACTTCCATGATGACTTAGAATCATAAAACCTTGAATTGAACACCCATTTGAACTTAGGCGCGATTTCCTACTCAGAATATCCATTTTAGCACCTTACATGGAGGAAGCAAGGAAACTTTGAAATCTAGCATATGAAGGATGAGTGGACTTCTTGGAGGTTTAAAAGAGTAATTGAAAGTCTTAGAAAGCCAAGGAATTAAGTCAAAGGATCTAGGCGCCCTTTTCATCAATGCCAAACTACTTTAGCGCCTAAATAACAAGTTCAAGACCAAAAGTATCTTAGGCGCATTTTCTTGCCTCTAGACACCCAAATGTGCGCCTCAAGTAGTTTTGGGCAGGACTCAAGGAGGAAAAGCATTAAATTGTCTAAGTTAAACATAGATCACCATCAAAATAAGTTTGAAACCATGAAATTGCACTAAGGATAGTTTAGGTGTCCTTCTCAGTCTGTAGAGCCTTGCTTTGGCGCCTTGACAAAGATCACATAAGGAAGAAATCACATCTTGAAGTGGGCGCCTTGAAAGGAAGGATCATTTTTAAGCTATTACAACTGTTTGAAATCATTTGAAGTGGCAAATATGGAACTAACTTGTGCTAGGCGCCTTTTGCTCCTCTTTTTACCTATATATGCGCCTAGATTTGAAGTAGGATTATTCATATGTTTAAAGTTATTTCTTTGTGTTATGAAGTAATTGATATATTGTTTTTCTTGTTTGTAGGAACATCAACAAAGCTAAGGAGTTGTTCAAGGAGTCACCTTCAAGGAAGAGTCATCATGTAGCTACTCCAAAGGAGCCTTTCACATTCATTCATGCCAGAGAGTTAAGATGGGAAGTAATCACTACCAAAGAGACACCACTTCAAGAGGTAGCTGCTCCAAGAGGTCACAACAAGATACATCTCAAGTCTTCTTCATCAATGACATCATGTTAGATCACATCAAGTTCAAGTATACTTCATCAGTTGCATCATGTTCAAAGATATCCATCATACTTCAAGTTCTCCCAATCTTCAAGTCTTAAAGAGTCTCTTATTCCATTATCAATCATTATCTACTCTACTTCATGTCATCATCATCATCTACTCTACATGAAGAAGCATCAAGGAAGATCATCAACCTACCTACAAGAAGAAGAAGCATTACAGAGTCAGTCAAATGAGCTACAAGTATCATACTCATCCAGTTTACAAGAAGAATGAACAAGGCAAGATCATTGAAGATACATTCCCAAGCATACAAGTTCAAGCAATCATATCGAAGACATCACAAAGATGATACAATTTGGGAATATGCCTGTAGAACAAATTGAATTAACAGTTGAAATCCACAAGTATGCTGAGGTGGCACCTACGTGGCAAGTACACATCATGATCTAATTACAATTCGCCACATCATTCAACCGCATTCAATATATCTACAACAAGAAAGAAGCCAAAGGGACGCCTATGTGGAAGATGCTCTAAAAGATTCTATCTTATCTTCTTGGAAAGCGTGCCTTCATTGCCTCTCATATGTACTAAAAATAGCAAATTGTTGTAACTACCTACTGAGGTGGCATGATCTAAGCCCTTAGCTACGTGAATTGATCCTAGCCTTTCATTGTAATTCTGGACTCTATATAAAGGCTTTGTTGCCTCATTTGTAAAATTATCATTTATTAGTTTTTTAGGAGTAGAGTAGGAAGAGACTCTCAAAATTCTCTGAGAGGACTTGAAGTTGTTGTACATATTTCTCAAGATTAATGCAAAGACATTGGAGCTTATTTGGTGTTAAGTGTTGTCTTGTGAAATGACATGGTTTCTTGTACTTTGATGAAGTGGAGAGATGTTTCAAGTAGATTAGAAGCTCTTTGATGTAATGTATGTTTGTATTAGATATTTGATCAACTCCTAGCTCATGCTTTTAACATTCATCGCCGGTGAAGTGTTGTGTAAAGCTAGTCTGAGCTTTATTATTTGCTTAAATTCGATTGTGGACGCTTGTTTGAGCTACGCCGTCTTATGGGTGCTTATATGAGCCTTAATGATTTGAAAACCATTCGCGTATCTTAGGAGATTACACCAACTCCATGTAGTTGTAGGCATCTTTGGCGAAGTGGAGTTAGGTTTATCAAGGAGTTTGTCTATTCACGCATCATCATTCCTTCATTGACCTTAGATTAGTTTTTGAACCCTTATCTTTTGCTTTTCTTTATTATTGATACATCATCCACACTGAAGGAGGAATAAACTAAGTATGAAGAAGTCTAATGTAAGTCCCTTTGTGATTATCAGCAAGATCACATGTAATCACTGAGTTAACCCATCATAAATCATAAAAAAGGAACCTTGGAGTTACTTCACTGGATCACATAGTTCAGCCCTTTGAAGAGTTTTATTCAAGAGAGAGTGGGATACCCTAGTGTTTTACTCTATTGTTGACTTGTTGAAAAACAATCATCAACACCTCTCTCGTTGGGATAGTGGTTTGATGAACATGTAGACCCAAGTATATCTCTTCCAATTGGAATCATGAAACATGTATAATGGATATTGTGAAAGATAGAATGCTTATAGCTTATGATCATAAGACTTGATTTAATACATCTTGTGGTTAATATGATTAGATAAGAAGAATTGAATACTAATGTTCTTTTACAAGGTGAATTTGTTTGCAAGGTTGTGAAAATTTTGGCTTGCTAGAAGGGGACATTACACTTGATATATAAGTTGTTGTCAACAACTCCCTTCTTGAACCCTTGTTGATGTAGATATTTATCTAGTCTTGTGTACCATGCTCTAGGGGCTTGTTTCAGTCCATAAAGTGCTTTGTTCAACTTGCACACATAATCCTTATTCTCTGTCAACAAAAACCCTTCTGGCTGCTCAATGTATACTTCTTCCTCTATATTTCCATTTAGGAAAGCATATTTGACATCCATTTGATAGACTTTTGAGGTTCTTGAAACTAGCATAAGCCAAAAACATTCTAATGGCTTCCATCTTAGCATCAAGACCAAAAGTTTCTTCAAAATCAATGCCTTCTACTTGTGCATACCTTTTGCAAACTAACCTTGCCTTATTTCTTACCACTTGACCATTTTCATTTAGCTTGTTTCAGAAGACCCAGTTAGTGCCAATCACATTCTTGTCCTTAGGTCTTGGGAGAAGCTCCCAAGTTTCATTCTTTTCTATTTGGTTCAGCTCTTCGTTCATGGCCTCTATCCAATGCTTATCTTCACTTGCTTCTTTGAAATTCTTTGGTTCTATTTTGAAAAGCAAGGAAAGATTTTCATCTTCCGGAACATTTACTAGTCTCCTTGTTCTAATCTCACCATCTTTGTCTCCTATAATCAAGTCTTCTAGATGGTTCCTTTGAACAAATTTGGATGGTGTCTTGGTTGATGCTTTTGATGGTGTCTTGGTGCTTCTTTGCTCAACTTCCTCATCCTCACTTTCCTCTACTTCTTCCTTGCAACTTTCTTCATTGTGAAGGTCATTCTCTTGTGGCTCATTTTGATAACTTTTTTCCTCATTAATTTTCACATTTGCACTTTCAACCATTTTGTGCAACCTCTTGGTAAAACACTTGTAGGCTTTACTTCTTGAAGAGTAGCCCAAAAATATTCCTTCATCTGCCCTTGCATCAAACTTTCCCAAATCTTCATCTCTTCTTATGTAACACGGACTTCCAAACACCTTAAAGTGCTTCATTGATGCAGGCCTTCCTTTCCATAATTCATATGGTGTCTTGTCATTGTTTATTCTGATTTGACCTCGGTTGAGAATATACACTGCCGTATGAACTGCATCCTTCCAAAATGTGTTAGGTACCTTAGACTCATTCAACATGGTTCTAGCCATCGCTTGAACGGTTCTATTTTTCCCTTCTACTACAATTTGTTGTGGAGTTCTTGCAGCCGAGTACTGTCTTTTTATCCCATGCTTCTCACAAAAATCTTCAGATTCATTTGATGTGAATTCTCCTCCTCTCTTTGATCTAAGACATTTGATTTTTAAACCTGTCTCATTCTCCACTAAGGCTTTGAATGCCTTAAACTTGTCCAGAGCTTCAGATTTTTTCTTAAAAAAAGTAACCCAAGTCATTCTAGAAAAATTATCAATTAATAACATAAAATATCTTTCTCCTTGCATGCTCCTTGTTCTGGTAGGTTGTAAGAACCCTGCCTTATCTAAACTCAATTTTTTCCTTGCTGGTTTGAAAATTTCTGATTTGTTTTCCTTGAATTTGGTTTAGAATTTTGACATGTGGTTTTCAATGGTGTATTTGTATTGCAATGATGATGAAAAGGTTGCAAACATACATTCAAATAACAAGAAATGATGATATTATTGAATCAAACAACTCACACAAAGCATATGTAAACATACTCGGAATGAAAGCTTCACTTTATTGAAATCAAAGGCTGATTACAAATGTCACTGGCTGTAGATTACATCAGACCAATCTGATTTGAAAATCAGATCTCAAACAATATACCAATATGCTCAAATATTGCACCGAACCCTAGCCGCTTGGTATGAAATGTTGTCTAGACAAGGTACAATGATGAAGTTGATGATATATGATTGAATCAGCCCCTGTAAGTGATCAATAATAATTTGATATGACTGATAAACACTGCTGATATGACTGATGCAAAGTCTGATCACAAATTCTAGCCAAACCAAGGCCAAAACCTCCTCCAAAATGAATTGCTCTATGCTAAGAATGAAGCGATTTGACCTTAGAGCAATTGGAAACCCTTATACCTTCAATGTATGATGATCAAACCCTCTAAATGTGTGCTACTAAATCCCTGATGAAGCCTGAAAGTGCTGATCACAACCCAGATTTCACAAATCTTGTCAAAAAGTGTCAAAACAAGCCAAATTATGAAATTGCCTAGGTAGATATGAAGGGCGATTTGACCCAACAAGCTTATAAACCTCAAATGATGTCAAATTATGATGATGTCAACCTCTAAAACACAATTCCAGCCTGCTGTAGCAAAAATCAGAATATCAAATTATGGAGTCAAATCACAAAAATGCCTCCAAATGAAGGGCGATCCACCTAGAAACCCTTGTATAACATCAACACATGAAAATATGATCAATTTGACCTCCGATTTGCATTATTCTTCCTTCAACCTGCATAAAAAACCTTCAAACCCTAGCTGTTTGAAGCCAATCCTCCACCAAAAACCTCCAATTACGCTCAATGATTAACTCTAAGTGATTTCATCTCTCATGGTGGAATGGGTTTTCATCCAAACCACTAAAATTCAAGGGTTTTCGTCCTTGAATCAAGCTGAAACTCAATTACAGCCAAGAGAAAACTCTCAATATTCAAAATACCAAATGATCAAGACATGAAAAATGATGCCAAATGATGTCCTTTTATCTTCCTCAAGATGGGCGACCCAATTAAACATAAAATAATGAATTTTGGAGTCCACCGCCAATATCAAATATTTTATTTGATATTTATTAAATATTTATTTATTATTTTCCCTTAGGCGGCGGCGGCTAGGAGGAAAAATAATATTTTATTATTTTTGTTTTTTTTATAAAATTTTTCCTCCTTTTTGGCGTCGATTTCCTTGGGCAAAAATAAATAATAAAATATAATAGAATTATTATATTTTATTTGCTCCTCCAACTTTCCCAATTTCTATCTTTAAGTTGTCCAACTTTTCATCTTTCAATCCTACAATTTGGCCTTGGCTGAATATTATATTATTTTTGGCTTTATAAAAATATTATAAAATATCATTAGCCAAAAATACAAGTGAAATAGAGTTAGTTGAGCCAACTTTCCATTCTCCAAGCCTCCAAGGTCCTAGCTCAACCACAAATCATTCCCTTACCACTATAGTTAGCCTACGGGAATCGTGGATAGGCTAACAAACTCCTCCAAAGGTGATCACTCTGGAAATGGGGACATGACATGGGTTCACATAGGTTTGTATGAATGAGCTCTAGAGGTTTTGATGTGGAATACTCCTTTGAATTAAAACTCACTGTAATGTCCCCTTCTAGCAAGCCCAAAATTTTCGCAAATCTTTGTATAACGAATGCTAACCACTTATCCCAATCAATACAAGTGAATTCGATTATACAGTTTGTGCTGCTATGATTGAGATCTGATCGAAATGATGTAATGAAATTGCTTTGTCTTGTAAAATGTTATCTGACTCTTGTGATAATATGCGCTAATCAATATGACAGTTCGCTAATAATTGATGATGGATGGTGAGTGCTTTCAGTCAGGTGGTGTCTTGGTTTGTCGATCCTTCTTAATGCTGATATATTTCTTAAGTTCTAACTTGATGTAATAATATTTGATCTCCTACCTGATTACCACTTCGGATGAGTAGAAGGATGTTTAAGAACTGATTCAATGATGATGTATTGTTATGCCCGATCGCTGGTTACCAATCTGCTGAATAAGAATTATGTAGTGATTGTATTTTTGGTGATTGATGATTGACAGATTGAACCGTTTCCCTGATATTCCAATACTTATTTTATGGTATTTGTATTGTGATTTAGGTGAAGGATATTTAACGTTTCTTGGTTGATGGTGATATCCTTCTAGAATAGATAATTGTTCTTTCCCTTTTATCGATACTTGATTGTTGTTTGGAATTTGCTTGCAGTTTTATGATCATGGAAGGATTCGATAGCATCCGGGGTGAGTACCTCACAATGCTCAGTGATTCCCTCTTAATACCTTTTGAATAATCGCATCTCTTCCTAGTAGACGCCTCCTCTTATCATAGTCGGCGACTCTTGTTAATTCGCATAACCTTAGTTTGTTTTATTTTCGATTGCCTACCTTTTTCTTGCTATCCGTCCCTACTACCATTCACATCCCTTTTAATATTTATAACAAATATAAACCGAATCATCATGTATGATATTTGTGGGTGCTTCTTCATAACATAGCCCATTTTGATTTGACATTTGTTATTCTATAATAATGTTTAATATAAATAATATAATACTTGTATTTATTATTGATAATAATATTTAACATGTATGTATATATATAAAATAATATTATATTATTTATCTTTAATAATATATATTATTATAATCATTATATATTAAATTATAATATTCATATATGTTTATTTTTTGATTATCATCCTGGTGACTTTTCGTCTATCATGATGTTTAAATCTTTAATTTAAACAATGCCTTAATATCGGGGCATGACAACCCTCCCCACTCGAGATTGCTTGTCCTCAAGGAATCATGAGTTCTTTAATCACCTTCCACTTTAATCGTCCACTTTCCAATGTGTTGAGATGGACACGCTTGAGTGAAGAGAAATTGATTGTGATTCCATGAAAGAGAATTTGTGATCAAAGAGCATTTGTTTGATGTTTTGAATAACAACGATGGGATGATTTGAGAGTGTTGAGATTCTGAGATTCGGCCTTGTACTTGTCATATGTTATTGACCTCAAAATTGAGAAGAGTCATGTTCTTGACTATATGATGGATTAAAGAAGATTTGGTAAGCTTGAATAGTGATGTACTTGATGAAATATAAGTGTCATAGATGAAGAATGATCCTGGGAGTTTGTGGGTTATGGGCCCATAATATGACTTTGTATCGGTATTATGTTACATAAATTAAGAGAAGAATTCAAAGAGATTCTGGGAAGAAATGAATTTGGTTCATGGGTTTTATGATTAATGAAATTCACTTTTTATTTTCTATACTTCCCTAATGTCTCTTTGTAGGATATATTGATTTCTTCACCTCAAGTCGATCATAGAAATACTTGCAAGTTAGAGTGTGATGGAGGGCATTCTTCCTAGGTCTCAGGGTAGCTATACCATCCCTCCCTAGTCCTCATGTGGCACCTACCATTCATATGAGGTGTCCTCCTTATGTGGCGCTTGCCATTCATATAAAGAGCCTTCGATCTAATGTGGCGCTTGTCATTCATAATAGATCGCCTTGGCCTCATGTGGCACATGCCATTCATATGAGGTCTTCTTCTCCTTATGTGGCGCTTGCCATTCATATAAGGAGCCTTCGATCTAATGTGGTGCTTGCCATTGATAATAGATCGCCTTGGCCTCATGTGGTGCATGCCATTCATATGAGGTCTTCTTCTCCTTATGTGGTGCTTGCCATATATAAGGAGCCTTCAATCTAATGTGGCGCTTGCCATTCATAATAGATTGCCTTTGCTTGCTATTATGCTTCACTCAATAGATCAGCAATATATATTTCCCTTTAGAGTACTCGGTCCTGGAATCAATTCTCTTTCCTTCTTTTACTTGAAGTTACTTCATTTTCCTCCTGTATGTCCTTGTTGGATATGACTTCTATAATTTGTGCTTGAGCTCTTTTCCACATTTATGCCCTGGTTACCATAATTCTTTGCATTGGTAACACCTCCTTTCCTCTTTTCCATAAATGTGTCCTTTCCTCCATTCTCTCTTGCAATCAAAAGAAAGGCCCTCTTTTCTTAGCTTTCTACGGTCATTGTAAGGAAGATATGGTTTCTCGTGTCCATTTTCATTCCTTAGGCCATATATGCCCTGGTTTCCACGGTTCTCCACATTTACGGCATGGATTCTTATCAACATTTCCTTTCTTATGGAGGGGTTTAGTGGAAGATTGAGAGGATTTACTCTTCTCTAGTTGAGTTGCCATTTCGATGGCATCATCAAGTGTGGTAGGTCTAAGTGCCCCTACTAGTCCTCATAGTTCGTCTAACCCTTCAATAAATAAGAATGTGAGTCTTTCATCCTCAATTCCGGAGACTCGGATGGCTATTTTCTCGAACTCATTTACATACTCATCCACGGTGCCTCTTTGTCTTACTAGTGTCAAGTCCTTGAAGTCTTGTTGTGGATGTCGTCTTTCAAATTTCTTGATGAACTTCTTGGAAAATTCCGCATAGGATGTAATGGATTCATGTCCTTGAGTATGTTTCCCATTATGCCACCATTCATAGGCTAGTCCCTCCAAGTGCAAGATGGCAAATTGAAGTGCATCCCTCTCCGTCATTGGGCTAAGTAGAAAGTAGTCGTTCAACTTTTGAAGCTATGCATGAGGGGTGATCTTATTGGTTCCATCAAAATTTGGAAGGTTCACCTTGTTCGCTTTGTGCTTTAAATCCTTATTAATGGTTCTTCTTTCCCTTCTTGTCAATTCGTTCCTCTTGGAGTTACTAAAATCATTAAAGGATACAACTCCTCACTTCGGGGTCTAGGCTGACATAAGCTTTAGCAATGTCTTGAGTGCTCATGTCTTGAGTAGTATCATTTTCCGTCCTTGAAGTGTCTTCGCTTGGTAGGAAAGATGGTAGTGGAATCCTTGAACTTGAAGAAGGGTTGCTATTTTCAGCTTGGTTAGAGGTTACTGCCCTCCCATTAATTGATTGAGCTTTTAAATTTTCCATGTCATTTTTCGAAGTTTGCACCATTTGCAATAGTGCTTGAGTAGCTTGATTTTGATCATTCATATTCTTGGTAGTTGCTTCAATGAAGGCTTTCAATTCATTGTTCATTTGTTCTTGGTGATTCCTTCTAGTGTAAGCTTGCATAAATTTGCTTCACAGGATGGCAGGTCGAGGTTCTGATACCACTTGTAATGTCCCCTTCTAGCAAGCCAAAAATTTTTGCAAATCTTTGTATAACGAATGCTGACCACTTATTCAAATCAATACGAATGAATTCGATTATACAGTTTGTGCTGCTATGATTGAGATCTGATCGAAATGATGTAATGAAATGTCTTTGACTTGTAAAATGTTATCTGACTCTTGTGATAATATGCGCTAATCAATATGACAGTTCGCTGATAATTGATGATGGATGGTGAGTGCTTTCAGTCAGGTGGTGTCTTGGTTCGTCGATCCTTCTTAACACTGATATATTTCTTAAGTTCTAACTTGATGTAATAATATTTGATCTCCTGCCTGATTACCACTTCGGATGAGTAGAAGGATGTTTAAGAACCGATTCAATGATGATGTATTGTTATGCCCCATTGCTGGTTACCAATCTGCTGAATAAGAATGATGTAGTGATTGTATTTCTGGTGATTTATGATTGACAGATTGAACTGTTTCCATGGTATTCCAATACTTATTTTATTGTATTTGTATTGTGATTTAGGTGAAGATATTTAACGTTTCTTGGCTGATGGTGATAGCCTTCCAGAATAGATAATTGTTCTTTCCCTTTTATTGATACTTGATTGTTGTTTGGAATTTGCTTGTAGTTTTATGATCATGGAAGGATTCGATAACATCCGGGGTGAGTACCTCACAATGTTCAGTGATTCCCTCTTAATACCTTTTGAATAATCGCATCTCTTCCTAGTAGACGCCTCCTCTTATCATAGTCGGCGACTCTTGTTAATTCGCATAACCTTAGTTTGTTTTATTTTCGATTGCCTGCCTTTTTCTTGCTATCCGTCCCTAATACCATTCGCATCCCTTTTAATATTTATAACAAATATAAACCGAATCATCATGTATGATATTCGTGGGTGCTTCTTCATAACATAGCCCATTTTAATTTGATATTTGTTATTCTATAATAACGTTTAATATAAATGATATAATACTTGTATTTATTATTGATAATAATATTTAACATGTATATCCATATATGTATATATATATTTATAATAATATTATATTATTTATATTTAATAATATATATTATTATAATCATTATGTAATGTCCCCTTTCTAGTGGAAAATACTTAAACCAAAATCTGCATCCAAGGTGATTCTCAAAGACATTAGAAATGTTAGAGGGCAATAAATTTCTATGATAAGATAAAATAAGATCAATGATAATGTATTCACATCATTCCTTGTTAAAGGATTATTTATTTCCTAATTGTTACCTGCTATTGATAACCATTCCATAATTCAATCATTCATATTTCCTTATTACTCTTCCTCAGGGAACTAGGCTTTACATGTATAGGGTGCGCCGAAACCATCTCTTGACCCAGCCTACGGGAGACTTTGTCCCAGCCTACGGGCCTTATTATGGATGGGATTACTCCGCCTCTCCCCACTTTACCTAACATTCTTTTAAAGATAAAGTAATAGAGAAATATAGAAGTAATAGTCTAAGTTCATCTTTCCATATCATCTCCCGCCTATTCCTTAACCATGGATGGGGAATTATTTGTTTAGGGTGCGTTGAACCCTCTCCAATGAATCGTGAATGGAATTACTCCGCCTTTCCCTAGCATTCTTGTCTAGGGTGCGTTAAACCCTCTCCAATGCATTATGATGGAATTACCCCGCCTTTCCCTAACAAGACCACCTCTCCTATGGTTATGGGAAGTAGAGGTAATGAGATGGTTGTCATTTCTTACCAAGTTTCATTATATATATATATATATATATATATTATTCATATACTTGTGTAATTCTAATGAGATGTATGACATATGGATCTATTCCCCATTATGCACCTTTATATATATATATATATGACATATGGATCTATTCCCCATTATGCACCTTTAGATATATATATTAAGTGAATTCTTTATATTTAAATTTTATTTTATTTACTGATTATATAAACAACATTAAGACATTACTTACCTTAGAGGTTTCTGAGATTTCCTAAGGTACTGTTGTACCTTGCATTATCCTAGTTCTCTATATTTATTATTTATATTAAATTATCAATGATAGAATATTACTTACCTTGCACCTTATTCCCTTAAGTTTTTGCTACAAGTCTGATTTTATTTATATATCTCTGAATCGTTCACTGGCTGAAACAGAACTAAGTATCTATTTCTGATTTCATTTTCCTGTTGTTGAATGTTGTTGATCGATGCCTGCTTATATTCTACTGCTGCTATTTATTTTATATTATCTCCAATCTACCTTTTTGTCTTTATGAAGGGATATATCCCTTTAAAAAGGTGGTGACTTCTCAAATGTTTGCACCTCTTCTTTATGACATCACAGCCTTGTTACAATTTCTTTATATATGCTAATCGCTGCTATTTATCACCCGCTACCTTACATAATCTTTATTTTATTTCATTGTTGTTAAAACTTTCATGTTGGTCATAATCGTAGGTTTTGTCTTATATATTAGTCCCCCTACTTATTAATTCGTTGCCTTTTGCAATGGGATCAGCCTTATAATATATGTTTTAAATATATTTTATTTATTAATATTTTAGTATATAAAATATATTTTTTATTATAATATTTAATTTATAATATAGTATAGTATATTTAAATATTAATATTTATATTTATATATTATATATTATATTTAATAATATATTATATTATAATTATAATAATATTTGAAAATGATAATATTTATATTATAATTAATATTATTATATAATAATAATTTTAATGATTAATATTTTTATATTTAAATAATGTATATTATATATTATATAATATCTTCATTAACAATATTTAAATTATTAATATTATATTTATATTGACAATTGTAATTTATATTATTATATAATAATAATATTTAATATTTATTTTTACATTGATAATTGTATTATTATAATAATATAAAATATTTGTTTTTCTGTATTAATAATTATATTTTAATGTCATTCATAAATATAATAAATATATTATATTTTAATTATATAAAATATATATGTATATAAAATAATATTATTTGATATTATCATCAATAATATTATTATATACGGGATTACCATCCAAAGCGGCTTCTCTGTCTTTGCACGATGTTTAAATCTTTGATTTTAAACAACACCTTAATATGGGGGCATGACACATTATATATTAAATTGTAATATTCATGTATGTTTATTTTATGATTATCATCCTAGTGACTTTTCGTCTATCGTGATGTTTAGATCTTTAATTTAAACAATGCCTTAATATCGGGGCATGACACTCACTCTAGTTTGCTTCCCGAGCTGACATTGTTTGCAAATAATATTTGAGGGCCTTGATATCTTCGGCATATCTCTCACTGCTTCCTTTTGACTAATCTTGACAAGGTTGTCAAAATTTAGATGCCCCATTCTCCTATGCCATAGCCAACTTTCATCTTCCTTTCCCATACAAAACTTCTGACCTTTGATTTTACTAAGAATGTAGAGGTTGTTCCCTGCTGTACTGGCTTCTGCAACTCGCTTTCCTTACTAATTTCACATCCTTTGGCATGAAATGTGAGGGTGTGCCCTTGGTCACACATTTGACTCACACTTAGGAGATTGTTCTTTAAGCCTTCAACATACAATACATTTTCCGCTCTTGTTCTACCATTGTCTAGACTGATAGTGCCTTTTCCAGCTATCCTTGCGGAAGCATTATCACAAACTTTACTGTTCCACCATTCATTCTTTTCAAAGTGATGAATTTGCTTTTGTCACTTGTCATATGTCTCGAACACCTACTATCTATATACCATTGATCACCTTCATTTCGGGCGTGTAGGGCTATTTGAACTATCATGGAATTTTCTTTCTTCTTCCATGCTTTTGAATTTTCTTCTTTCTCCTTAATCTTCTGCTCTTCCTCATTGTTTTGCATAGGAGGTTCTACAAAGCTGCTTCTACAAAATTTTGTTGGATGTCCAAAGTTGTTGCACTTATAGCATATTATGTTGTGATCCATGAGCGGAGCAAACGAATTAAAGTTCTTGTTCATCATTTCATATCTTCTAATCTTGTTTCCTACAGGGTTAGTGCTAGCATATGCTCCATTTCATTGCTTCTGCTCTTCCTCATTGTTTTGCGTAGGAGGTTCTACAAAGCTGCTTCTACAAAATTTTGTCGGATGTCCAAAGTTGTTGCACTTATAGCATATTATGTTGTGATCCATGAGCGGAGCAAACGAATTAAAGTTCTTGTTCATCATTTCATATCTCCTAATCTTGTTCCCTACAGGGTTAGTGCTAGCATATGCTCCATTTCATTGCTTATGCCTAATGTTATTCCTAGCATGCAATCTACAATCTATTGCTTTATGCCCAAATTGATTGCAAAAGAAACAGTAGCCAAGGAAAGAGTGATAGAACCTGTTTGTGTACGCCTTCCTTGGTGGGGGAGATTTTCTAAATGTGCCATACATGCTTTGCCACTGATTCTCCTTCCTTTTGTTGGTTTCACTTTGAATGGAGCTTTGGACAACTACTTCTGATTTTTTTCCTTTGATTCCTTGGGAGGTTGATCTGTTTTAGAACTCTGCCCTTTTTCGAATCCAATACCCCTCTTGTCACATGTAGGTTTTTGAGAGTTTATAATTTCATCCAATATTTTTGAACTCCTTACATTTTTCAACTCCCTGTTTAGTTGAGCCACAATTTTCTCTAACTCCTTCCTCAAAGAGACAATCTCGGATTCCAACTTTTCACAATTTTCTGGCTTCTTACTTCTTCAATCCTCTTTGCTTTTTCCCATTGAACTTTTAGATCCACGATCATTCTTTCTGCTTCTTCAAGAGCTTGAGATACTTTAGCTTTGGATTCACTTTCCTCTTGAACTATGGATTTTAGTCTCGAGTTTCTTCTTCGGAGCTTTTCAATCTCATCATATGCAAAGTGGAGTTCTTCCTCAAGATCCACCACTTCATCATCCTCGTTCTTCTCGTCTTCCGAATCTCTTTTATCTTCCTTTTGGTTATCTATATCATTCTTTGTTTCCATCACCATGAAAAGTATTTCTTCTCTATCACTGAAATATTCATCATTGCTTTCTTTTGAAGAACTATTATACTCCCTAGAGTAGAGACTCTTCTTGTATTTCCGGAAGTTCTTCTGTAATGTGCCGTACCTGTTTGTATTTTTTAAATGATTTTTTATGTGTGATTTTTATTATTATTTTTTTGTGTTCTTTCAGACTAGAGAGAAGATGCAGAAGGGGTTTTAGTTTTCCTGCAGATGTGTGTTGCCGGAGCATACAATATAGAGCATATAACCAAAACCCAGAAAAAGTACAATGATAATGGACAAACTAACAACAACCCAGATAGCAGAATGGCTAATAAAAAATTATCAGAACATACCCATATGCAGATTTGAAACTTCAGTTTTTGACTATTGCCGGACCAGCCATGGGTAGGCTAGAAATCACTCCGATCTCCCAAGAAATACAAGGAATGTCAATACAAGTGTTTTCAACAACAAGGAGGCTACAAATTGTTCAAGAAATAAGTACAAGACTGCTGCAACACTAACAACTAGCTCCCAAAATCAAATGTCACTCTGGCTGAGTGGTACGGCCATGGCTGGAATGCAAACAGCAATACAAATAACCCAATCCCTGACTATTTCTCTTCCAAACCAGGTCTGAAATGGTCCTTGGGTAATGGCAATCAAGTGTGGCTGAAAGAGCTGCCCTTAAACACTTCAAAATACCTCCTACAAAGTGGTACGACTGGCTGATATGGTACGGCCAGCATTTGCAGAGGAGAACAGTCCCAAACACCAATAAAATCTGCTCATCAAACACCAATAAACTAATCTCTATGACTGAATATGAAGAACTAAATGAAATGTGCGAGAAATATGCTCAGTCCTTCCTGAAACATCAGAATCTAGACTCCAATGAAGCACAGTTGTGAATGTTGAATACATCCACCAACAAAGGCACCGTTGGGTGATCTTTCACACCTGTGGGATACCGCTACTCAGGGAGGTTTTCGTCTCCAAGAGCCTTTGGTTTGAATCCTCAAACCCTAGAGCAAAGCTCCAAAACCCTAGCAAGGGAAATCTCAAAGAGAGAAGAAAATAATAATCCAAGCATATCCAAATGAGAGCACTTTTTCTCCTTTATACTTTTTTCAACTTGGAGTCTCTAAAAATCCTCTTGCATATGGGATAAAACATGAGAGGGAAATATATCATTTTTAAACACTTTATTATTCCTTTGTGATGTGCGCTCAAGACATTAAGTGACCCTTTTAAATAATTTCCTTTCATAAAGTCACATTTGCCGTTAACATTAGAATATGCCGTGAAATAATAAAATATAACTTCGGCCATTAAAATATCCATCAAGACGATGTCGGAATGCCATGAACGAAAGCTCGTCGGAAAGGTCTCGACAAGACGAACACAACCCCACTCTGAAAATCCCGATCCGACACCGAACCCGAACTTACTAAAAATAGTAACGGCCATAAGCCAACTAAGCCAACACAGAGGGTGCCAACTGGATCCCCAAACCATCTGATAACTCCGAGCTCAGTGCAATGTCTATGAGAGCCAACAGCCGACTGCCAAGTTGCCCAAACAGAGCCAACTGCCACTTACTAAAAATAGCAGTGACCACCGTGGACCAAGGAGAATAAACCCAGAAAAACTCAGAAAGATTAACGACATGCAAGCACTTACTATAAATAGTAAGTACGGACAAGTTGTCCAAAAACCCTCCGGAAAGTGTCAACCGATTCCTCTGAAACACCCGAACACCCTGGTGACATAGAATTACTCCTCTGACGACGTTGTCACCCACCTAGAAAGTCAGCTCAAACTGAGCTGCAAGAGAACTCGAAAATGGGGACATTACAGTCCGCCCTTCCCAAAGATTGCTTGTCCTCAAGCAATCTGCACCTGCATGCCCAAGCTGAACACCAGGATCCCAAATCAATCTGAAAGATGTCCAACAACATCTCCGCTATATCCGCTGGGAAGAAGTAAGACCATGCTCATCATCAATGTAAGTAACTACCCCAGTATAGAACAATCTGCTAGACATAGGAACCCCTGGGTCCCAAAGCCAATATGGAAGTCTGCCATACACACCACCTATCGACTTCCACTGCGCAACTCTGATATAATCTTCACCATGCAGAGAGTGGTGAAGCAACAAGACGGAATCCAATTGAACTGATATGTCAAACCTGTCACCACCTGGATCCCAGCACATCAAAACCTCACATCCATCACTCATGAAGAGGTAAGTAAATCTCGGTGTGTCTGAACCATAACATCCCCTTCCATCCCCTACAAAACTCCTATGGATGTATTGACTATCCAACATAGGTGCTGGAAGATATGGAGCTGCCCCTCTCAAAGCGAGGGAATGATAAAACTCTCCATCACCGCTGTGAAAACTAAACATGCCATCATGCCAGCTGCCACTGCAACCTCTCAGAAGTCGTGTCTCAAATGGAAGTTTTCGAGACCAAGAAGTTGCAAACTCTGTTTGATGCATATTACCATGATGGAACTTTGATCCTTGACCCTGCAAATGATCCTCTGAATGTATCTGTGTCAGCCACCTAAAATCTCTAGTTCCATCTCCTGTAGATGGCAACCCTTCATCCCACAATGGATGGTATAAATCCTGAGCCAATCCACACTTACGCATCATCAAGTCATTTGTGTGTGGACTAAAGGAGAAATGATGAGCACTCCTCACTATGTAGTCATGATAAAAAGCACCTGCCTGTGTCAATGGTTGACCATCATAGGTATGAGGAACACACTCCTCACTCGAATCAAAAGATGGCTCATGTCCCTGATCCTGAATGGCTAATTGGGTAGATAACCCGCAAGTCCTCTCGGCATACCCAATAGCAAAGTCCCAATCTGATAGCAACTAGAGGTACTCTGATTTAATCCACTCCATGGCATGCTGGATAGTTCGCAAATCAGATGTAGATGTGCCCACTACTACCCCAATCTGCCTCTCCTCCAATTGTGCCATCCAAAAGAGATCCTCCACAAACTTGTGGGTATTGTCAATACGAGTTAAGGTTTGAACAACCTTATCCTCGGAAACTTTCCGCTGATCTCTCCAACCCTGCGGTCTAGTAAGCTGTCGATCACTATTAGCTACATAGGATGCAATCTCTGATTTGCTTCCAAGAGAGGGAAACAAATCAACATGAGAATCAAACTCCCTACTGGATGATGCCTTGCATATCTCCTGTGAAAAAGATGAAGTAGTGTGATGATCTGTCACACAACTCTCTGGAAAATTCACTACTACACCCCAAGAGCCATCAACAACCTACTCTGCATCGCCTGTCATGGGACTAACCTCAGGAGAACCTGGTGCATCATGTGGTTCTCTGCAGCTCTCAACCAATGCACTCATCCCACCTGTAATAGCTGCACCTGTAACAGTGATGGATGTAACCACATCCTCAATCTTCCCACAACCATAATTCATGGATAACTGCTCCTCACCCACTGTCACCAGAGAAACCTGAGCTGTATCTATAGATGGCGAAGATTGTGCCAAGCTCAACTCCACGATAAGCTCATCTATTTGCGTCTTAGACTCTTGAAGGGCTATTTGAGCATTCTTCAAAGAGTCCACGGTGACCTCAAGCTCGTAGGTGAACTCATCAACCTTCTCTTCCTTTCCCCTTAGTGCATCATGATAAATACCGTCAAGCCTGAGAAGATGATCTCTATCTGATAACAGTTGTAGGTAATTATTCTTCATGATCCCAACTGCATCTCTAAGTGCCTGAAATTCAGCAAGGGAAAGTCCTCTATCATTATGTTCCTCCATCTCAGGAGTACTCCAACCATAGGTTGCCAACATCTGTCTGGCAACATCAAAATGTTCCAAAGTTGTAGCAATCATATTGTCATTAACCTTCAATTGCCCAGTCAAATGATGATGCCCCTTTGACGAACCATCTCCACACCAATCTTTTGATTTGCAATCTGCACTATGGAAAGAGGTTGAATCATCATCACTCATCGATTGGTAAGCATCCTCATGTGTGCTATCAGCCCCGCACACTTCCTCAACAAAGGTACTGCTGTTATGTACCTCATGGGATGGCTCCAATGACATGATAGAACCTGTAGATTGGACATAACCATCGCATACTGCTGCCTCCAATGTAGATGCATGCACAACCAAAGAGCTATCCTGGGACCCATCATCAACAAGTAAATTTTCTGATTTTTTCTCGTCTTCTAAGGTCTGATCTGCAAAATCAGACTTGTTGCAGCTTGAATATGCATCACAACCAAGCTGAGTGTCATGCTTTGTCTCAAATTCTGAGTCTTCTCTTGGATCCCATACCTGGTTATTTTTTCCCAGTGCAATGCTACAACCGGAAACAAATCTATCATCCAACTTCGAAGGTGGATTGTCATATGTCATGTCAACACCCATCTCAAGTAATGGGTTATCAGCAGTCACCACGAATTTATTCTTGCAATCGAATTCATTTAAAGGAAATGAACCGCTGTTATGAGGAATACTAAAATCAGAACCTTCATACTTATCGTCAATGACTCCAATGCTGTCCCAAATCACTTGTACCTCTTCCTTATCATTCCCAACCGTGAACTGTGAATCTAATTCAACAAAGCCACAAGGTCTCTGCTCAGGATCAGGTACATGCAATGTGAAATCAGATTTGTTTTCAAAATCAAGAACACCGCCTATAACATCATTCCCTGTCTGATAAGCATCGTCATGGGTGCTATCAACTAGCTCTTCTGAAAGGTCTCTTGGTTCTTCCAGTTTTAAGGGGAATGAATCATTTTCTTCATTACTTTGTTCAAAGGCTGATTTAAAATCTTTATCCGCATACCTTTCACCTATGTCCTTTGAGGACTTAAAACTTCCAGCATCAATACTCTCAGGCTCGCTTGTAAAGTCACTTTCTAGCAATCTATCAATAATTTTTAATTCATTCTCAAAAGTAGTGACTTCAAGATCTTCATCAAAGCGAGGCCCAGCTTCACAACTTTCTGCTGTAATCTTCTCCAAATCAGCAAGCTCCTCTTTACATGTCTCTTGATTAGTGATCTTGTTTTCATCATACAAAGGCTTAGACTCATTTTTCCCAGCCATCAAGTCTTCATCTTCTTTGCTCTTATCAAGACTTGGTTGCAATAAACAGGTGGTAGGAGTTTCTATTTCACATTCCTTGTTGTTCCTATCTCCATGGTTTTTGTCACCATTATTGTTCCTTTGTTTGACATTGTTGTTGTTGTTATCAATCCTGCGAAGATAATGGGTCACCATCTGTATTATTTTATTATCTCTCCTCTCCCAGATATTCAACATCTCTTCCTGTTTCCTGCGCCAATTATCCAAACTTTCCTGGAAACTATCCCAGTTTGTATCACCATATCCTCTATCACTACTATATCTGTACCTGCAAAGGGATCAATATGGAAAACCTGTATGTGTACTCATGCAAGTGCTGATCACTCACATGCAAAGCTAAGTTGTATGTCTTAATTTCACTTCTGCATGTCTGATTTAACCTCACAGGATGGCAAGATCTTTAGCTTTGATACCACTGTAATTTGCCGTACTTGTTTGTATTTTTTAAATGATTTTTTATGTGTGATTTTTATTATTATTTTTTTGTGTTCTTTCAGACTAGAGAGAAGATGCAGAAGGGATTTTAGTTTTCCTGCAGATGTGTGTTGTCGAAGCATACAATATAGAGCATATAACCAAAAACCCAGCAAAAATACAATGATAATGGACAAACTAACAACAACCCAGATAGCAGAATGGCTAATAAAAAATTATCATAACATACCCATATGCAGATTTGAAACTTCAGTTTTTGACTATTGCCGGACCAGCCATGGGTATGGCTAGAAATCACTCCGATCTCCCAAGAAATACAAGGAATGTCAATACAAGTGTTTTCAACAACAAGGAGGCTACAAATTGCCCAAGAAATAGGTACAAGACTGCTGCAACACTAACAACTAGCTCCCAAAATCAAATGTCACTCTGGCTGAGTGGTACAGCCATGGCTGGAATGTAAACAGCAATACAAATAACCCAATCCCTGACTATTTCTCTTCCAAACCAGGTCTGAAATGGTCCTTGGGTAATGGCGATCAAGTGTGGCTGAAAGAGCTGCCCTTAAACACTTCAAAATACCTCCTACAAAGTGGTACGGCTGGCTGATATGGTACGGCCAGCATCTGCAGAGGAGAACAGTCCCAAACACCAATAAAATCTGCTCATCAAACACCAATAAACTGATCTCTATGACTGAATATGAAGAACTAAATGAAATGTGGGAGAAATATGCTCAGTCCTTCCTGAAACATCAGAATCTAGACTCCAATGAAGCACAGTTGTGAATGCTGAATACATCCACCAACAAAGGCACTGTTGGGTGATCTTTCACACCTGTGGGATACCGCTACTCAGGGAAGTTTTCGTCTCCAAGAGCCTTTGGTTTGAATCCTCAAACCCTAGAGCCAAGCTCCAAAACCCTAACAAGGGAAATCTCAAAGAGAGAAGAAAATAATAATCCAAGCATATCCAAATGAGAGCACTTTTCCTCCTTTATACTTTTTCAACTTGGAGTCTCTAAAAATCCTCTTGCATATGGGATAAAACATGAGAGGGAAATATATCATTTTTAAACACTTTATTATTCCCTTGTGATGTGCGCTCAAGACATTAAGTGACCCTTTTAAATAATTTCCTTTCATAGTCACATTTGCCGTTAACATTAGAATATGCCGTGAAATAATAAAATATAACTTCGGCCATTAAAATATCCATCAAGACGATGTCGGAATGCCATGAACGAAAGCTCGTCGGAAAGGTCTCGACAAGACGAACACAACCCCACTTTGAAAATCCCGATCCGACACCGAACCCGAACTTACTAAAAATAGTAACAGCCATAAGCCAACTAAGCCAACACAGAGGGTGCCAACTGGATCCCCAAACCATCTGAAAACTCCGAGCTCAGTGCAATGTCTATGAGAGCCAACAGCTGACTGCCAAGTCGCCCAAACAGAGCCAAACTGCCACTTACTAAAAATAGCAATGACCACCGGGGACCAAGGAGAACAAACCTAGAAAAACCTAGAAAGATTAACGACATGCAAGCACTTACTATAAATAGTAAGTTCAGACAAGTTGTCCGAAAACCCTCCGGAAAGTGTCAACCGGTTCCTCTGAAACACCCGAACACCCTGGTGACATAGAATTACTCATCTGACGACGTTTTCACCCACCCAGAAAGTCAGCTCAAACTGAGCTGCAAGAGAACTCGAAAATGGGGACATTACATCTTCTTTCTCTCAAATTGATCTTGCTTGTAGCCCTTCTTATGTTGTTGATATCCTCTCCCTTTCTTCATGTTGTAGTCTTCTTCATCTTTGCTATTCGCATTCTTACTCTGCGAACACTTAGAGGCAAAATGACCTCTTCTACCACAATTAAAACATTTGAAAGGAAACTTACTTTGAGACTTACTTGAACCCTTTAGCTTCCTCGTGAAATGGGCTTCCTCTTCATCTGTCTCACTTGAGCTATCACTTGGTTTGGGTTCCTTATTCTTTCCTTTCCTTGAAGCTTTGAACGCTGCCTCCCTTTTTGATGGTTGATCTATGGTTCTCATTTCATAGGCAGTGAAGATCCCATGCAACTCATCCTTTGTTAACTTGTCCAAGTCTTTCATTTCTTCAATCGCTGAAGCCTTTGCATCAAATCTCATAGGAAGAGATCTTAGCACCTTTTGTACTATCGTGGATTCTTCCATCTCTTCGCCAAGTCCTCTAATAGTATTGACAATTTCATCCACACAGAGGAGGTAGGCTGTAATATTTTCATCATCTCTCATCTTTAAGCTCTCAAATTGTCTTCTATGGGTTTGGAGCTTGGCCTTCTTAACTTTGTTATCGCCTTCATAAATGTTCTTAAGCTTATTCCACATCTCTTTGGCATATTTGCAGTGCATTACCTTTACAAATTCCAATGTGGCCAAACCACACAGAATAGCATTCTTCGCTTTGGCATTGTTCTCTCTTGCTGTCTTTCCATCTTGATCCATAGGTGGAGTTGCTGGAGCTGTATTGTAACATACACCCCTGGTATATGTTTTGCTTTGTGTATATTTTTGTGTTTATGCTGTTTTGAAGTTTAGGGTTTTATGGGTTTTAGTTGCATGTGCGTTTTTGCATAAAATACATATAATATGAAGCATATATAGAAAACCCAGAAAAACTAAAAGAGATATCAACAAAATAACAATGACCCAGATTGTATTAAGCCAAGATATAAATTATGGTAACATACCCAGATCAAGATTTACAACTCCATCCGGATGCTATAGCCAGACCGACAACAATGCCATAGAATATTGCTCACAACTACGTGAAAAGATGAGATATTGTATTACAATGAGAAGCAGCAGCAACTATTGCTCTAAATCCCAAGATTGGGAAAGGTAGATGCCACAAATCAATGAAGAATAGCAATAGCCAAGCACCCACGTCCCTAGCTGGTATGTACGGCATTGCTGGTAAGTTGTATCAGCCACAAACTCATACAAAAGACCTTAAGAACTCTGTTTTCAGCCTCCAAAACTTCTGCAGCAATGAGGCGACCTCCATAGGATGAAAAACATTCACAAATATGCAAGAAACCTGTTGCTAATGAGGAGTATGGCCTCCTAGATAGTATGACCAGACTCAAGGAAGTATAGCTTGCTCAATTGGGGTCTGTAACAACAAATAAATATCATGTAAACTCTCAAAATCTGCCTCCTATCAGCTGCACAACTAACTCCTTTGAATACCCTCATTCAATGCTCAAATAATCTTCAAAATGGATTCCCTAAATGCATAGATGAGACCTCTGAATGAAGCCTCCACAAATCCTCTCTTGATACGATCTTTCATGCACGAGGAAAGGGATCAATGCCGGGGTTTTCGTCCCAACACCGTTAAGTAAGACCCTAGAGCCAAGCTCAAAGCCAAAGCACAATCAAACTCACAAGTGAGAGCAAAATCCAATAATCTTCGCATAACCAAATGAAGTCACTGTTGCCCTTTTTGTTTCCTCTCTTTTCCAACACCCAAGATGAGAGAGTTTTTATTAATTTTTAATTTATCATTCATCCCCTTATCTCTCCATGAGGGTGTCCATCTCCTAGGGGCCCAACTTTAAGTTATAACTTAATTTTATAAGGTAACATTACTTTATAACTTAAAGTAATTTAACTCTCAAATAGTATAAGTTAAATATTTAATTTAACTTATATATCGAACTATAATACCTTGGGCCCTGAAATAACATGAATTCATGTGCCAAGACCATCCACACTGCCCTGCCATAAATAGCGAGTGCCTGGCTCCTGACTTACTATAAATAGTAAGTCCTCTAAAATGACCCCTTAAACATCTCTATTAGCCTACGGGAGTTTGGTCATAGGCTAATCCCTGTCCACTAGTCCAATGGGCTAGATGGGGGACATTACAGTCTGTGCTCCCCAAGATTGCTTGTCCTCAAGCAACCTCAGCTCAGGATGCTGTAATATCTGCTCACTCTCCCAAGTGGCATCCTCAACCGGTAAATTTTTCCACTTAACCAGGTATTCTCTGATGACCCGTTTCCTCAAATTCCTCTCTTGGGGGTCGATGATAGCCTCTAGTACTAGAATTAACTTCCCCTCCTCATCCAACGGAGGAAGCTCTACTGAAGGAATCACATTGTGGCTAAGAGCTTTCTTCAACCTGGAAACATGAAACACATTATGCACTTTGCTGTCTGCTGGCAATTTGAGCTCATATGCCACTTCACCCACTTTTTTGGTAATCCTGAATGGGCCATAAAACCTGGGTTTTAATTCTTCTGCTTCACTCTTCTTGAGAGTGGACTGCTTGTAGGGTTGGAGCTTCAAATACACCATATCTCCAACCTCGAAACTCCTCTCCACCCGGTGCTGATCAGCATAAAGCTTCTACTGATTCTGTGCCTGCTGTATATTTTCTTTGAACTCCTTCACTATGTCCTGGCTCTTCTGTAAAAGATCTTTTGCCTTAGGCACCCGACTGTCACCAAGTAAGAGATCTGTGAAGCATGGGGCATCATAACCATATAGTGCCCTGAAAGGAGTCATTTGAATAGACATGTGGAATGTGATGTTATAGCAATACTCCCCCAAGTGCAACCATCTAATCCATGCCTTCTGCTGCCCCGAAACATAATTACGGAGATACCCCTCTAACCACTTGTTCACCACCTCTGTTTGGCCATCTGTCTGCAGGTGGTAATTGGTACTAGGAGTCAACTCGGTACCACAAAGTCTGAATAGCTCCTGCCAGAATAAACTCAGGAACTTCTTGTCCCTGTCACTGACTATACTCTTGGGAATCCCATACAGCCTGAATATCTCCCTGAAGAATAAATCAGCTACTTGAGCAGCTGTATAGGTTGCTGAAATGGCGAAGAAGTGTACGAATTTGGTAAGTCTATCGACTACCACATAAATATAGTCCTTCCCCTGCACCTTAGGCAACCCTGTAATGAAGTCCATGGAGATACATTCCCATTTTTGGTTGGGAATAGGCAATGGTTGTAGTAAATCTGCTGGGTAAGTCTGCTCGTGCTTATTCTGCTGGCAAATAGGACACTCATGAACATACTTTAGCACTTCCTCCTTAAGCCCTTTCCATGTGAACCTCTCCCGAATTTGCCTGTAAGTTTTGAAGAATCCAAGATGGCCAGCCATTGGAGTATCATGGAAAGTTCTTATCACCTTTTGCTTAAATTGAGAATTGGGCACCAAAAATATTCTGTCTTTGTATATGATCAGGTCATTCACCACAGAATATCTGTCATCCCTGATAGTGCCCTTAATGACTCCTATTGCCCAAGAGTCTTTGGCATACTCTACTGCAATCGACTCCCTCCAATCAGCAGATATCTCTCCAACTAAGCACAAGTGAGGTCTCCTCGACAATGCATCTGCAACTACATTCCTCTTCCCCTTGACATACTCGATGTCAAAGTCATAAGCCTAGAGCCGATTGACCCACTTCTGTTGTCTGTCATTCAGATCCTTCTGGTTCATGAAATATTTTATGCTGTTATGATCTGTCTTGATGATGAACTTCCCTCCTACCAGATAAGGTCTGAATTTGGCCAATGCATGCATTATGGCCAACATCTCTCGGTTATACACCGAGTAACTCCTCTCAACACCCCGAAGTTTCTTGCTCTCGAATGCTATCAGGTGTTTCTCCTACATGAGCACTGCCCCTATCCCCTCTCTTGATGCATCACACTCTAGTTTAAAAGGCTTAGAGAAATCGGGGATTGCCAACACAGGGCAAGTAGACATCAAGTGCTTGAAGTGATCAAAGTACTGCTGAGCTCTATCATTCCACTCAAAGGCTCCCTTCTTGGTCAAGTCTATCAATGGTGCAGCTGTCTGAGAGAAGCCTTTTACAAACCTCCTATAAAACCCGCAAAGTCTAAAGAAGCCCCTTAAGTTGTGTGAGGTTTGTGGGTGGGGGCCAATCAACAATTGCCTTTATCTTTTCTGGATCTACCCTGACACCATCAGCACTGATAATATGGCCCAAATAAAGTAATTTTGTCATGCCAAAGTCACATTTTGACTCTTTGGCATAGAGGGATTCACTCTCCAATATGTTCAATACCTCCTCCAGATGTCTCAGATGATCCTCCCAAGTCCTGCTGAAAATTAGGATGTCATCAAAAAATATCAATACAAACTTCCTAAGCTACTGTCTGTATATTTGATTCATGCAACTTTGGAAAGTAGCAGGGGCATTGGTAAGTCCAAACGGCATCACAAGAAACTCAAAGTGGCCGTAATGACACCTGAAAGCAGTCTTCTCTATGTCCTCTGCCCTCATACAGATCTGGTGGTATCCTGACCTCAAATCAATTTTGGAAAAATAACAGGTGCCATGCAGCTCATCTATCAGCTCATCAATCCTCGGAATAGGATACCTGTTCTTGATGGTTTTCTTATTCAGTGCCATGTAGTCAATGCACATTCTAATTGTACCATCCTTCTTTTTCACTAAGACCACTGCAGAAGCAACTCTTGCTGGGCCGAATGTGTCCCATCTCCAACAACTCCTTAATGGTCTTCTCTATCTCATCCTCAGTCTCTTAGGATGTTGATAGGGGGTAATCATGATGGGCTTAGTCCCATCCTCGAACTCAATGACATGCTCTATGCCTCTATTTGGAGGCACTCCTGGTGGTATATCTCCAAACACCTTGCTGTGCTTGGACAAGAGCTTCTGAATATTAGGATGATAACTGCCCTTCTGCTGTGGTGGGGACTCTGGCATAATGAGGCATTTTACTGCCCACTCTACCTGATCATGTCGCAATAACCTCTCAATTCTCTTCAGTGACACCACCCATGGTCCACCATCTGATAAGCCTCTAAGACATATTTTCTTTCCATTGAATTCAAATTTCATTTCCATCTTTTGCACATTCATGGTGAACTCTCCTAACTGGCTCATCCAATGCATGCCAAGTACAACATTTGTATCCCCAATGCCAACAACATAAAAATCATCCACCAACTCATACTCACCCATGATGATCTTCAATCCTGATATTTTCCTGTTACACTGCATTTTGAATCCGTCGGCTACCATCACTTTGAAGCCTTCGAATTCCTTTACCTTCAACCCCCGTCGAGCTACCAACCCCTCATCAATAAAGTTATGTGTGGCTCCTGTATCAATGAGGGTGATGATATGCTGGCCTCCAAGTACACCACGCACCCTGAAAGAACCAACCTTTTGAAAATTGGAAAGCTGGGCAAGAGTACCACCACTACCAACACTATGTTGTGATGCCCTCTCATCTCCAGTATCCTCATGGTCTGAAGGCTGATCTGAATGTGAATCGAATGCCTCTGATTGTGACTCCTCGGCCGAATAGTACTCAATCAACTTGGCCTTAGCCTTGTGTGGGCACTTATGTGAGGGATCCCATGGCTCTTTGCAATGAAAGCAAAGCTTTTTCCTCCTGTACTCGTTGAGCTGGTCATTTGTTAGCCTGTTTGGTTTATCTCTAGGTAGCTCAACATCTCTCTGGAAGGGTCTCCTCTCCTCCTTATCCCTCCTGTGTGGAAAGCCCTTAGTCTGAAACTTATTCCACCACACTGATGATTCCATATCTCCGGCCTTCTTCATGGCCTCCTGTAGTGAAGCAGGGTCAAAACCCTTAACCCAACCACGTAGTGGGTTTGACAATCCATCAATGAATAAAATAACAAGCCTACGCTCTAAAATATCTGGGACCATAATAGACAAGTCCTGGAACTCTGATATATAGGAGTCTATTGATCCATTCTGCCTCAACTGTGCTAACTCCTTAAATTGCAATTCTGGGTCCTTTTTGTCGAACCTATCGATCAGTCTAGCAGTGAACTCCACATATGAAGTGATTTGATCGTGACCCAGTGTAACCTTCCCGTTACTCCACCATTTATGTGTTGTCCCCTCCAAGTGTAAAGCTGCATAGGTAATGGCGTCCTTCTCAAGCATGGGACTGATCTGCAAGTAGCTGTCCAATTTCTGGACCCAAGCTCTTGCGGTGGTCTTCCCCGAACCATCAAAATATGGAAGTGTCATTTACTCACTTTCTTCTGCAACTCCTGGTTCTGGGGTTTGCCTCCCTTGCGAGGTCTATTCTTTATCCTGATGTCAGAGTACTCGGCAAATGTCATCTCGCCTTAAACTCTGCACTAGATGCTTTCCAATCCCTTAGGATCTTGTCCTGGAACTCAGCCTGTGTGGGGTCCTGTTCAGGAACTTGGTTCCTGGGTGCAAAGGGATGCCAGGTCTGTCACCTGCTGTAAACTATGAAGCCCTCCTGTGGGTAACCGAAGCCTCACCCTCATCATCTCTGTCCCTGTGTCTGTCATCCTAATTCTTGTCCCCATTGTTCCTATCTCCCTGGTTCCTGTCACCATTGTGCCTATCACCGCCGTTATTCTTGTTTCTATCACCGCCATTGTCCCTGTTCCTGTCACCACCATTGTTTCTGTTCATGTCACGTGATTGTACTTATTATCCTTGTTATTTCTTCCATCCGGAGGTGCCAACTACTCGAGGAGGTGTGCTATCTCAGCCTGTGATTCTCTCAACTTCTCCTGAGACTCCCTCAATTCTCTCTCCATAGCCAACTGACTCTTGGTGAGCACATTAAGGATCTCGCGCATGCTAGGTTCCTCATTTTCCCTGTCACCCATCTCTCCTGTAGGTTCTGTGACTGGTGGTAGTTCACCTGAAAATGGATCCTCTATAGGTACTTCTCCCTCCCGTATCAACTGCGGAATTTGTATCTCTGGTTGTGACCTGTTCCTTCTCAAATTGTAATGGTGTGTCAATGACGGCACAGGATAACTCGTTGCATGTCTGTTTCTGTATCACAGGATGGCAAGATCTTCTGCTCTGATAGCACTGTAACATACATCCCTGGTATATGTTTTGCTCTGTGTATATTTTTGTGTTTATGCTGTTTTGAAGTTTAGGGTTTTATGGGTTTTGCTTGCATGTGTGTTTTTGCATAAAATACATATAATATGAAGCATATATGGAAAACCCAAAAAAACTAAAAGAGATATCAACAAAATAACAATGACCCAGATTGTATTAAGCCAAGATATGAATTATAATAACATACCCAGATCAAGATTTACAACTCCGTCAGGATGCTGTAGCCGGACCAGCAACAATGCCACAGAAAATTGCTCACAACTACGTGAAAAGATGAAATATTGTATTACAATGAGAAGCAGCAGCAACTATTGCTCTAAACGCCAAGATTGGGAAAGGTAGACGCCACAAATCAATGAAGAATAACAATATCCAAGCACCCACGTCCCTAGTTGGTATGTACGACTTGCTGGTAAGTTGTATCAGCCACAAACTCATACAAAAGACCTTAAGAACTCTGTTTTCAGCCTCCAAAACTTCTGCAGCAATGAGGTGACCTCCATAGAATGAAAAACCTTCACAAATATGCAAGAAACCTGCTGCTAATGAGGAGTATGGCCTCCTAGATAGTACGACTAGACTCAAGGAAGTACGGCCTGCTCAATGGGGGTCTGTAACAGCAAATAAATATCATGTGAACTCTCAAAATCTGCCTCCTATCAGCTGCACAACTAACTCCTTCGAATGCCCTCATTTAATGCTCAAATCATCTCCAAAATGGATTCCCTGAATGCACAGATGAGACCTCTGGATGAAGCCTCCACAAATCCTCTCCTGATACGATCTTCCACGCATGAGGAAAGGGATCAATGCCGGGGTTTTCGTTCCAACACCGTCAAGTAAAACCCTAGAGCCAAGCTCAAAGCCAAAGCACAATCAAACTCACAAGTGAGAGCAAAATCCAATAATCTTCGCATAACCAAATGGAGTCACTTTTGCCCTTTTTGTTTCCTCTCGTTTCCAATGCCCAAGATGAGAGAGTTTTTATTAATTTTTAATTTATCATTCATCCCCTCATCTCTCCATGAGGGCGTCCATCTCCTAGGGGCCCAACTTTAAGTTATAACTTAATTTTATAAGGTAACATTACTTTATAACTTAAAGTAATTTAACTCTCAAATAGTATAAGTTAAATATTTAATTTAACTTATATATCGAACTATAATACCTTGGGCCCTGAAATAACATGAATTCCTGTGTCAAGACCATCCACACTGTCCTGCCATAAATAGCAAGTGCCCAGCTCCCAACTTACCATAAATAGTAAGTCCCCTGAAATGACCCCCTAAACATCTCCATTAGCCTACGGGAGTCCGGTCATAGGCTAATCCCTGTCCACTGGTCCAATGGGCTAGATGGGGGCCATTACACGTATAACCACACAATGGATTGCCAAATATCAAACCCTAGAGTATTTAAAATTTTAAATAAGTTTCCATCCTTATGCTCCAAAAAGCATAGTTTGTCTCATCAAATAGTGGTGCCCTATTTGAGGAATACCCATATCCTTCGTGACCGGCCATGTGTGCTTCCAAGATCTACCTTCTAGTTGTTAGGCTATTTGTGAAGGAACCCGCTCTGATACCAATTGATGAGCACACGGTTATACTGAGAGGGGGGGTGAATCAGTATAAATTCAAACTTTTACTTTTCAAACTTTAACCAATCACAATAAATCACATATGTAAGATCTAGCAATTATGAACACAGAGAGAACACATGGTTTTACGTGGAAACCCTTGCGGGAGAAAACCACGGCAAAATATTGCTTATATATATTGATCTTCTTTTGTAGGGACCAACCTACTTCACTTACAAATCTTCTTTTGTGAGCAGCAACCCACAGGAGACACCAATCCCCACAACTAAGCACCAACTCAGCAAGAGACACCAATCTCTTATTTGATAGGCTTCAACTTATTAATTCTTCAATGGCTGATATGAATTTCTCCTTCACCCAAATCTGATCCAAATATAATCACTATCTTTCTTCTCAAATCTGATCACTATTATGCACCAATTTCCTTCACAAAGCTGATTATAAACATGTAAATATTTTTCTTTTAAATCTTCTTTAACAATCACACATACTTCCTTCTCAAAATAAATCAGATTTGCTTTTCATAATTCTGCTCCTCTTCCTTCAAACTCAGAAATAAATCATTGAATGCTTGCTATCCAATCACCTTTTCTCTCACCTTTTATATCTCTTCATTGTAGGTGATAGACACACTCTTTCGTAAAGAAACCACCTTTCATTAAATATGTAACTCTTCAATTTAATTGCTGCCCTTCATAATAAATCGTACCTCTTTGTAATCGCTGCCCTTTTATACTTTGAATTGCACCCTTTTTGTATTCTTTGAATTGCACCTTTTTACATTAAAAGTGATTGCTTCCCTTTTGTATATCATACAAATCGTTCCTTGTAATCACGTATTAATTGCTGCTTTTGTCCATGCAAATTGTATCATGTAATTGTCTTTTTAGAGTAAGACCATTTTGTCTTATATACAAGCGTAGTCTTTTCTAGAGGGAGGTCGGCCACTTGGGAGTATAAATAAATTCAATTTTAAATCTCATACTTGGTGCCAAGGTAAATGGGTCGGCCCATATTGACATTGTCTTATTCCCTTTCTTATTTTGTTTGAATCTTTAATTTAAACAAATGCATATCTCTAAGTCAGACTTCAATTGCAGAATCTCTCCAACGGGAATGTATAACAGGCAACTCTTATTTTTCTTTGACATCAATGACTCCGTTAATGACTTCGTGCCTTTGACATCAATGACAACATATTCCAACAAAGGTTTCGAAGTTCAAACATCTTGTTGGTCTTCGCTTGGTCTCTTAGGTTGGTTGAAGGGGTACTCAACATTGATGATTGATTGTTGCCCAGATTCCTGGTATTGGTTGAGGATTGTTGCTGTTGGACAGTATTCACATCAGTCCAAGACTCCAAAGGCATGATGGAAAGACAACTTCAGAATATTGCATTTTCCAATGCAGTTGGTCACTATTGGATTGGGTTTCATCTTTTGAGCCATCCTTTTCAATCAACTATGTCATTGTGAGTGTGTTTAACCACTCAAATGAAAGTCCAGTCATCTCTGGATTGAACTTTGTCAATTCCTCCTTGCATTTTCATATCTTGCTCCCATGATGTATTTCCTCTTTCCTGTAGTGCTAGCTTTTTTCAGACACTTTTGTTTTAATCTGCATTTGTTGATACATTTCCTCTGCTAGATTTACTCTTTTTCTTATTTCCTGCATTTTTATACAGTTGTCATCTATTCTTGTGGTAAACTAAAATTGAACTTCTATTAGGAATTGTAAGAATGTATATTTTTTAGAACACACCATCACTACTGTGTAGTTTTTGGACCATGATGATCTCCCTTTTTAATAAAATATTATGACACATGTTCCTGCCGTAACTCTCCCATTAGCACATGTCCTCCTATTACCCTTAATTTCTTCTGTTGGACTCTGAGGAGCAGTTTCAAACATCAAGCTTCTTGCTTGTTGGCTTCACATATCAATAGAATTTTCCATATTTTCCTTCGCATCTCATCAAGCTTTATTCAGATACTTTTACTGTCAAGCACTGTAATTCTTTCATGGTTTTTCAGATCTCACAGCCCATATTGACCCCTTTTTGGCATTTAAAAAATTAAATATAATAATTCCGCTTTTCATATTTTTGCAGGATGGTTTGAAGATGGGAAAATCCATGGGTAATGTGCTTGAGCCAAGGGATCTTGTGGAGAGGTTTGGATCTGATGCTGTTAGGTATTTCTTCCTGAGAGAGGTTGAATTTGGTAGTGACGGGGACTATTCAGAGGAACGATTTATCAGTATTGTGAATGCCCATCTTGCCAACACAATTGGTAAGTGTTGTTTATAAATTTAAATAGGTAATCATAATCAATTATTGATCAAATCCCTTATGTTCCTATGGGCAAGTAAAATAAGAAGTTTAAATACTAGATTAACTGTCACAGATGGTCTTCACTTATTCTAACATTTTGGTATTGTACAAGTGTACACATTTTTTGGTTTTTTGATGTTCTTTATTAGGTTAGTTCTGCAAGAGGATGAAAAAAATGGAAACCACTTAACTTTAAGGCATACACACTTTCTATGTTGTAGGAAATCTACTTAACCGCACACTTGGCTTGTTGAAAAAGAATTGCCAATCTACCTTAGCATTTGACTCTAACTCTGCTATAGAGGATAACGTATTCAAAGAGCTCGTCACCAAATTGGTAAGGTTCATGTTTCAGTTTTATTTTACTTCTTTGATTTGTAATTTTGTAATTACCAATCTGCATAGGACATAAACTAGCTTTTTGATAAGGAATGGTCGACTTTCTGTTATCTTATACATTTACAAATTTAGCTTGGATATGTTTATAAGATCTTTTCAAATCAAGAGGATTCTTTATAAGAACGTAATTCATTTCTTTCTGTCAGCATTACTTGTTTATGTGTATTGTTTTGTATTGTGTTTGTTTGCATCTGTTATGTAAATGTTTCAGAAATGTTTGGCATGATAGTGAGATCACATAGATTATCTGAACTCATATGATTATCTGTGTTGAACAGTAGGATATTTTTGCAAAAGAGAGAGTATTGAAAGGGGGAATCTCTGTTGGTAGACATGTATACCCTAAACTGAGTTATTCATTTGAATCTATCTATTTTATAGCTTAACAAATGCAGAAATATATAGTTACTAAAAATAGTAAATGAAGCGTAGCTTTACAAATGCAGAAACAGATAATTACTAAAAATAGTAAATGAAGCGTTCTCCTTGAGAAGCAAACTGTCAAATAGAGACAAACAGCTCAGACATTGAAATGAACTATTGGAGTGGAGTCTTCACAGAGATGCCACTTGCCGAACTCCTTTACCGTAGCTTGAATTCAAACTTCAGATAAGCATTGGGAAACTTAGTTTGTGAACTAGTTTTGGACCTTGGTGACTCTAAGATAGATGAACATTGGGAAACTTAGTTTGTGAACTAGTTTTGGACCTTGGTGACTCTAAGATAGATGAAGGACATCCTTACAATCGTTTGACTAATTCCCAAAGTCAAATTCCACTCCGAAGGGCCCCAAAAATGCAAAATAAGAAAACGTAGAAAATACCACAATTTTTTTTGGATATTCTCAGAATTTTGTCCAGAACTGCCACTTGGATAACCCTAACTGCTCTCCAGATCATTATACACAAGAAACTATCAAAAGGATCATCAAGAGTCGTCAAATACAAAAATGAACACAATACAATCTAATGGAAATAAGAAGATCTTCATTGATATGCTCTATAATTTGTATGGTCTCCAACATGCTTGGGATTGACTCAAATGCAATTATAAAATTATGAATGGAGAACAAAGAATGTATCAACCCAACATGTATATAGGGAAGGGAACAATAGGCACGTTAATTGACTATAATGTTTGTTATCTAATCTTGCTATAGCTAGTAGTAACTTCAACAACCAAAACCAGAATTGTGAGGAGATATCTCACCTTTGTTTACTGGCAATGTGGTATTCATACAGACAGAGTAAACAGAATTATGTAGTATAGTGCATAACATAGAACATGAATTTATAACAGCATTGCACAAAATAAAACATTGTTTCCATTCCTTGAATATATCAGTATTACACTACAATGTCACAATGCTGCGGGTGCCCCGACTACAAAGTATTAAACCGATATATAACTTGGCCAAGGTTGGTTGAGATACCAACCGCTGGCAATGACTCTATAACTATCCAACCGTCGGGGTTAATTCCCGATAACACTCCTAACTTAACAACACTAATTACTTTATGATTATTTACTTGGCCAACTACGGCCGACTACAATTATGACCGACTACATCCCCCCCACAAAATTAGTCGTCTTCCAGACGACAGAAAACCATCAAGTGACATTAAGTAAGCTTTGCCGATGACAATGTTGAAGTAGGAGCTGTGTAAAAGTAGAACCAACACATTTGGAACACCTGCCAGTAGACCAACCAACCAACCAAGGGACCCAATCTCATAGCACACTGAATGCTGCGAATGTTGCACCCCATTGCTCACTGAGTCAAGATAGTACTGATTTGATGGGGGTTTGGGGGCAACGCCCCCAACGGGGTTGAGGGGCAGCGCCCCTCGCGGGGGTTTGGGGGCAGCGCCCCCAGCGGGGTCGAGGGGTTGGACTTTCATGGCGCACATCATTTTTTTGACAAAATCAAACACTCATCTACAATCCAAAAACTCATTTAGTCGGCTGAGAAAAAAAATCTTGAAGTGTTCTTTTTTTTTTTTTTTTTTTGCGGGGACGGGGTGGGTCGTACACCGTACGACTTGGTCGTACGTCGTATGGCCTGGCCGTACGTCATACTATTCTTTCCCTTTTTTTTTCTTTCAAATTTTTCCAATTTTTCCCAGCATTTTATTTTTTCCGTCTTTTCCAATTTTTCATCCATGTCAACCTGAATCAGATATTTCTATTTTTCTCCGACAGGGTCTACGTTCGATCTGCAACTCCGACTTTATTGATTTTGTAATCGTCGGCAGGGACCGGAACTGTTGTCTTTCTTGGAACCAGAATTGTTGTCTTTCGGAAGCTGCATACTACGTTCAACAAACTGTCCGACTTTTTAACATCATTTTTTCTTTGTTGCTTTTCACCGATCGCCAAAAAATTGCAAGTCGGCAGAATTACTTTATAGTCCTTATTCTTTCTGTATGGTCTCTTTTTGGCCGGTGTTTTCAATGTTGTGTTCTCGTCGTTAGTTTCATCACCTGATTCACCTTGCTTGTCAATGACTCTTCATATCTGATCATCTTGTCTGATTCAAATTTATGTGCAAGTGTATCATCTATCTTGGCTTCACCCTCTGTATATTCTTTTTGTGCCTCTCTTGGTCGACTTGTCTGTTCTGGTCGACTTGTTTCTGCCACTGGTGTACTGTCTATTCTAGCCTCTCCTTCCTTATACTCTTCATATGCTTCTGGAAAAGCATTACTTACTTCCCGCTGATTATTACCTTCCTCCCCTTTGTCACTCATTACCGATTCCCTCTCGCCAAGTGGTCGAGTGTTTGTCAATCCATCCAGTGCTTCATTCATCAGCAATGTTTCACTGGGCCCAATATTGCCGAGTGTTTCACTAGTCGCCCGAGAGCATTCGCCACTTTCTCTTATTGAAATCATGTTACACTCTAGCTTGAACTCATAGTCTTCCATCTGCCAGTGGAAGAGCCCACTAAAGGAATTAGTTTCATCCTCAGAACATTCTTGCAGTTTTAATTCTCCTTCCTCATCAGGTTCTATTAGTCCTCTGCCAATTGACTCCCCTCCGTCTGAATCGGAATCTGATGCTAATTCTTCACTTACAGCCTGTGTTCTCAGATCTATGACGATCTTCTTACCTTTGTTCTCTATTGACAATGTGTTATTTTTCCAGTTGTGGTTGGCCTTGGCGGCTATCAGCCACCCTTGCCTGACTAATGCATAGTACGATGCATTTTGTGCTGTTATGACTACAAAGTTTAACCGAAAGAGTTGGGTGCCAATCTTCACTTTTTGAGCCATTAGCACTCCCAGCACTTTAATTCCGTGCTGGTCTGCTCCCAGTAACTGGAAATTTTGTGGCCATAATGTAGGTTTTCCCAAGCACTTCCACGTATCTTCTGTCAACACATTCACTCCCGATCCACCGTCGATTATTGTGTTCGTCAAGTGACATCCACTGATTGCCATGTGTACGACGGCTGGATTCTTGCCATTGTTAACTGCCAACAGTCTCGGGTCGATGACTTGTTCTCCTTCCAACGGTGGCTCTACTATGACATCTTTGTCCTTTGTTTTGCCGTTTGGGTTCTCTTCCATCGCCTTCGAGATTGCCATCCTTAGTTGCGGCATGCTCTGTAGAAGATCCGCTATTCTGATCGATACAGTGGTTTGTAACACCTGATTCACAATACTCTTGTCTGACTCTGGTCGTACGGTAGTTATTTTTCTGTTCTTTCCCTCCGTTTCCATTGCCATCTCTACTTCTTTTTTAGCCTCCCGAAGTCTCTCCTTCTCAGTTCTGGGATCTAGATTTGTCACTTTTTTCCATTGTGCTCGGGTGACCGCAAGGATCTCTTCATCATTTCCCTTGAAACTGATGAGGTTCACCTCTTTCTGCTTCGGGTAATCTTTTTCTTTGTGATCCCCAGGTCCACACCACTTGCATAATGCATTTATTTTGTTCTGATTATTGTTCAGGCATTCCCTTGCAAAGTGTCCCCATTCGTTGCATTGTCGGCACTGTATCATGGGTCGCCGGTTGCTGTCTTACTGTATTCTGTTTCTCGGACTTCTATTGCTTTGGTAACCTCCAGGGGATGCATGGCTATTGTACTGGGGCTTTGGTGGTGTGTTCGGCGGTGTTGACGGTTCTCTTTGAGTGAAGAGTACTTGTGTACCCCTTGCTTTCAGATTGTATGGGCATTCCTTGATGGAATGTCCCATCACTTGGCAAATATCACAAAACAATTTTTTCGGACAATTTGCCTTTGTGTGACCTTCCCCCTTGCAATCTGTACACCACAGTTCTCTGGCTTCCCTCGTACTCTCCTTGTCGGCCTTCAGTTCTTTCATCATTCTCATCATGTCCTTCCTGAGTGCTTGCACGATCTTGGACTCACTATCGCTGTTGTCGTCCGTACTCTCTTCGTCGTCCGTCTTCCTTTTTCCTCAGAAGGATGTTTTATTTTCACTCTCTATATCCATCGCTCGATTGTACGCTTCATCGAACGATGACGGAGGCACGACTTTCATTTTCTTTCTCAGCGATGGGCGCAACCCTTCGATGAACCATCACTTCTTCAGCCCGTCGACCGACTGAGTCTCCAGTTTTCCCAACAATTCTTTCAGTCTTCGGTTGTAGGTTCGCACGTTCTCGTGCTTCCCTTGCTTCGTACTGTAGATCTCCGCTACAATTTCACTGTCATCCCTTAGGAGTTTGAATTCGTCTTGGAATGCCTTCTTAAGTAATCTCCATGATGCCTTGTGTGCTTGGTCCAACTCTGTGTACCAGTCGATGGCACTATCTCTCAGTGTCGCTGGAAATGCTTTCAGCCAGTAGTCCACATCATCTTGCCCATTGGCTATCCAAATCGTTTCACACGTCTTACAGTGTCGTACTGGATCTTCTGACCCATTCCCCGTAAATTTTGGCAGCTTCTGCCTTTCGGCTGGCGGAGTCACCATCCTTCCCCGATGCCCTCCTTGTGCGTTGGACCTGACTGGACTGGTTCTCTCGCAACGTCCTGGTGCGTCACTTGCACTCTCGGCCACGTTCGAGTCTTCCCTGCGTCTTCTGTCAGCGTCCTCTACACCTTGAATCTCCTCGGGTTCGTTCTGATACTCCCTCGACCCTGGGGTCTTAGGCTCAGATCTTCCAACTCTCGGCCCTTCGTCGTCCGATATGGATAACTCTCCGATGCGGAGTATGCTTTTTTCAATTTCTTCTGTCAATTCATTTTCATTCCCTTTTTCTTTATTTGTCAGCGGTGTCTTGAAATTCCTTCGTCGGCATGATGATGTTCATTGGCAATTTGTCTCAGTGTTTTCCTTCGTTCTTTTTGTTCCTTTAATCTCAATGATCTTCGTGTTCTTTCCTCTGGTGTTTCATGCCCACTTGGTACTCGGTTCTTATCCTTATTGAGTTGTATGGGCATTAATTGCTACTCGGGTGAGGAGATGGTCGACCTCTTGGTTGACGTGCAATTGATTCCAGATGACCGACTGAGGGATCTCTCATCTGAGAGCCTCCCTCCGTACGTGGTCCTTCAACGAGTTTTCCCACAAACTGCAGAGGTCTTCTGTCAGAGCGTCTTCACGATCCTCGTTTGCTTGTACTGGCTCTTCGGTCGGCTGCCCCATCATGACGCCATTCTCCCGTCTGGATGTTCACCGGATTCACTTAGGCAACGGCGCCAAATGTTTACTGGCAATGTGGTATTCATACAAACATAGAGTAAACAAAATTATGTAGTATAGTGCATAACATAGAACATGAATTTATAACAGCATTGCACAAAATAAAGCATTGTTTCCATTCCTTGAATATATTAGTATTACACTACAATGTCACAATGCTGCGGGTGCCCCGACTACAAAGTATTAAACCGATATATAACTTGGCCAAGGTTGGTTGAGATACCAACCGTTGGCAACGACTCTATAACTATCCAACCGTCGGGGTTAATTCCCAATAACACTCCTAACTTAACAACACTAATTACTTTATGATTATTTACTTGGCTGACTACGGCCGACTACAATTATGACCGACTACAACCTTTTGATCACCAAGATCCTGATGTGGGCAGTGTGAGCATACAATGAAAGGATATGAAAATGCTTAAACACTAACTAGTAGCAAGTCGCATAGCTCTACAATGTATGCAATAGTTGGAAATGAATTTAATGTACTAATGTCATGGCGACATAGCCTTCCAGACTTACAATGCTGAAATCAAGTAGAAAATTAATATCTTTTGTGGCAGTGGACCACATAGAAAATTACAAAGCCAACAGAGACTAATAGTGCTAGAAATGTCTACAAACTGAAGTTAAACTCATGCATTAACCAGCAGCTACAATATGCAATAAACTTCCAATAATCAGTTGTGAAACAAGGGCAGGCACTTACAAAATAATTCTGAATATTGCCAATAATGAAGCTATATGGCTGCTGTAGAAAACTCTGATCAGACCTAGAATGGGATGCAACAGTCCTAAAATACTTATACTTAAATTCAAGAAGGAGCAGCTGGCTTGGAAAAGGGTGCTGCAAGTATTCACAACCCTTATTACCCTTAATAGATGTAGTGAATCAACCCAGAAAGGTGTATGACTTGTGTTGTACCTTGTATGGCCTCATAAAAATGTTGTGCCCAAGTTATTATTGCATACAATAGTCTTCAAACCTAGCGGCAGGTGTTAAGGATGTTGTAACCATAGTTGGCAGACTCTGACTCAGCAAAAACTCAATAGACCCAAAATTTGCTACTTGTCAAAAACTTGGCAAAAAACTCAACTTAAAATTATTAAAAGCAAAAAAAAAAAAAAAAAAAAAAAACTTAAAAATTTCTTTAAAAACACAATTATTTTAGAAAATTCAATGACAAAATGTATCCAATGAGTCCATAAGTGAGTACAAAAGTGTTTTTTATCAGATTTGATCTATGTTCCACCAAGCCCAAATTCTGGGCTTTGATACCACACAAACCTTCATGGTGCACATCATTTTCACAATTTTATCACTACGTTTTCTGCAATACCAAGTCCTTACTTTTCCTATCCTAATACAGTATACTCACTCTTGCAGCCTTTAGCCTTTCTCATTTTTTCACTTTTGTAACTGCTTAGGGTGTGGGTTGGGCCCATAGATAGGGTTACTAGCACGAAGAACCCAAAAAAATTCTAACTTATTTAAAAAAAAATTAAAAATTAAAAAAAAAAAACTTTTTGCCTCAGTTGCTGCATCTGGTGAGTTTTTCGCTCAAACTTGCCAAGTGTTTGGCAAATACTCACTAAAAACTCGGCGAGTTACTCGCCACACCAAAAAAATGGTGAGTACATGCTGAGTCTGCCATCTATGGTTGTAACAATGGACTTTACCAAGCGACCATGCCTCTTTGATATTTATTCAGCAAACAAATTCATACTCAAATCTGGAACATGTACGACCTTCACAAATGGTATGGCTAGGATATTCACTTCAGAAATAACAGTGATCAGATTTGCTAAAGCAAATGAATAAGCAATAATCTCCTCAAATCTGGTAACTACTTTGAAACTTCACTCGATACCCAAAAACCCACAACAAAATCCGAAAATCCACACACCACACCACACACCAAACCAATAAAACCGGAAACAGTTCTGCAACCTTACAGCTCACTAGTTATCTCTGAATTGAATTACTCATATGAATATGAGGGTTTTCGTCCTCAAATCCATTTGCCAAAAGGGTTTTCGTCTTTAAGGAGAAAGACGAACATATGTTCGATTAAGAAAATGTGGTTTTGATTTCATAAACTGGATGTCTTCTTCTATTCCCAACTTCTCCTTTTATAACCCTCTTTTTAATTTTAAAAATCATTTCCTGCTTTATTTTAAAAGTGTCTAGGAAATACATTTTAATAAAAAAATACTTTTGGCCCCTTTTCCTAATGAAATTTTTTGATAACAACTTGGAACCTTTTAATAATAAACATAAATTGCCTCTTTATAAATATAACATAAAGTTACTTAGGAAATTTAAGTTAAATTATTAAATAATTTCCCTTGCTTCACCCCATTAGCCTACGGAAAATAAAATAATAGGGTAAGGGTCTCTCGATGACTTATGCTTGGAAAGGAGTCATGACATGTTCATGATGTTCATGTGATATGACTAATTGTATTGGAGGTGTTGAGCATGCTTGGAGGTTTAGATTTTTTGAACTTCAGATCTAGAGTGTTGGGTTCTATTTCCATTGCACTAGGCGATCCCCTTGACAACAAGCGACAATCACTACTACTTCCTCATCTTTAATTTCTAGAGATCCATTTTTTTGTAATCATCCAAATTTCATTTGATTACTTTGAATTAGACTTTCTTTTTTTGCAAGACCTAATAAAAATCAAGTAGCTTGCCTAGAAATTAAGGCTTTAGGTTTTCCTAGATGAGTATTTTTATGATGTTGTGTAGATGGCATTTGAACTTGGATAGTGTACGATCCATGTACTGTAAGGATATATAACTCCCATCAAGCATGGGAATTGAGAGAGGCCACTAGAACAATAATGATGTTTCCACTAGAAAAATCTACAACTGGCATTTTTGGTGTATCAAAATGTTTTGAAATGTGGCTAGAAAATCTCCTTGAAATGGATGTCGCGGCAAGGTCAAAGGCATCATCCAACTACTACAAGCAGTGTGTATGAGAGGCTAAATTTGTGTGGGATGAACCAACATTAGTTGAAAGACTGAAATTGGATGGTTACAACCTTAAGAAGCCCTATAGTCATTGATGCATGTTGTTGAAGTGATGGCAAGGTGCATATAGGTGTCATGGAGCTGCTCTTTTGTGGAAAGCACCATGACAATAGAACCAAACACGATCGTGTTTTCTTTTTGATGGCCTTGCTCTAGGTTATCATTAATGATAACCATTAGTGTTGGTTTACTTGTTCACATGATCTCACTTTCCCTAAGAGTTGGTTTGATCCCTATCCATAATAAATATATTCCTAGCTTGGTGTTGTCTCTGGAATACTCTTGATTGGTGGGGGACGGACAAGATGGAGTATGAAGGGAACAATGAACAAAACAAGTACACTGCCAAGATTTATAATGAGCTTGTTGTAGACGAGCTTTGCAGTGACAATTGATATGGTTGTAGACCATAAATAAAATGGGATATGAATAGGTATGAACATTGGGCACCATAAGGACTAAAACTTGTCCTTTCCGACAATATCAAGTATTGGGAGTAAATGCTGCTTAAGATGTCATTGAAAGGGAGGTGAGATTCATCTTATTTATGATAGAGCACTCAAGGGAAGGGGTTTGTCACATAGGGGGCTTTATTTTGGTCTAAGTTGGTAGTTTCATGGAGGGCCATTGTGGTTTGTTGGGTACTTGCTTACTTTTTGTTCATGGGATGACCATGGAAGGTGGGCAATATCATATCGCGTCTCATTTATATTAGTTCAATCCTTCGACTTGTGCACTACAGTCCATTGATGACTAAAAGAGGGTAGATAATGGATGTGTGAGGTGGTGTTAGGATGGAGACAATAATTATGAGGAATGAGAGGGTGATGGAGTTGGGGTGGAATTTTAAATTTTAGGAGATGTCACCAGATGAATTATAAGAACAATTTCAACAACAGGAAAAGTGTGGAGGTGTTGAACTTGATGCTAGTCATTCAAGGATGAGCAAGGGATATGTGGACGTGAGTTTTGATTAGTAGAGGGGAACAATGGTATAATGTGTACTATATACAAGTACTTAGGTTGTTACTATCATAACAATTTAAATAATAATAATGACCACCATAATGATGATAGCAACAATTGCCGATAAGGGCGTGGTTCAGTGGTTAAGTCGCTTGGTTGTAGTGGCGGCCACCAGAGTTCAAACCCCCGCTAGGCCAACGAGCTCACAAGGCTTTATGCCTTCGCTGGGCCAACGAGCTCGCGGGTTTGAAGTGTTCTTCCTAGGGGATGAGGTCCCCCGTGTTGTGGCCTCACCGGTTCATTGCTCCGGGCAAAAGCATTCGCATGGAGCCGGAGGGCGTGTTGCACCAACGTTGCCGGTCACGTTAAAAAGTTTACCAGGCGCATTATCTTTGAAAAAAAAAAATGATGATAGCAACAACAACAATTATTAGTATTATCAGTAACAGTATTAATCAGAATAGTAATAATAGTATTAGTCATGTATCCCTAGGCATTCTCTAATTTGATTGTTAAAATAATATATTGAACATAAATGAGCAATGAGTTTATTCATTTACAATCTAGTTGTCCCTGAAGAGACATCTGAAATTAGACCTAGAACATCATAGTATGTGGTGATGATTCAAAGCAGATAGGAACCTATGGAAATAATCTCAAACATTGAAATCTATCTCCTTACATCTACATTTTAATCAAACAGGCTATGGTTTTAGCTTATTGCTATTGTATGAGAATGCTATTTTAGTAGACCATATGAAATCATAGACTGCTTCTTTCTCATGCTTGAATAAGGGGTGAGACTAAAAATTTTGTGTTTTTACTTTTTAGGTAAGGACCTTGGTTTGTAACTTCTTGAGCTTGTGCTTAAGGTATAACGTATTTATATCAGTAAAGAGAAGTTTAATATGGTTAAGTTGAATGAGACTTCTGCAGTGAATCCACATTTTAGCTAAAATGCAGTTCTGTGTTATGCATAGTTCCTCAGGCTTAGGTATCAAAATGATTATGGTTTAAAGATATATTTCTTGTTTTATTGTTTTATTGAATTCATTTCTTGTAACTTTACTTCATTGTTTTGTCTTTTGGTCTGTTTTACTCTTAGGGTTTCTCTACCCTAAGTCTTTGCTATTATAACTGGGTTTATTTTCGAGTTCCATTGACATATTTTGGTGACTAGTGGACTGAATATAATTTCTTTCTATCTGACATTCTATCTTTCTTTCTTTATTATTCTTTCATAATAGAAAAGTTAATATGGAAATGTCTTTTGTGTCATGTCTTTATTGTAAAGTTAATACTTCTGTTCTCTGTAATTGGATTTGCATATTAATTATTCACAGGTTGAGAAAGCAAGAATCCACTACATGGATCTTTCTTTCTCTTCAGCATGTGCAACTATTATAGATATTGGTAATGCTGGGAATATATATCTCGATGAGCATGCTCCATGGTCTCTGTTCAAGCAAGGGAGCTCAAGTGCTGAAGTAGCTGCAAAGGTATAAGAATGAGCACATCTTTATTAGCTTATGATTAAAATAACACTCAAGAATGAACTATCTTGAATTTTCTATCGTTACTATGCTGTTACCTGGTCACAATGTCATCTGTGTTGGGTCTTATTTGTCATTATTTCTAAAAATATTTACTTTTTCAAATTGCAATGGAAAATTTCTTATATGACCTGCTTTTCATGTTCTTCAAGGGAGTAATTCAGCAACTTTTTACATGAAGAAAATTAGTTTGCAGAATGAGATTCTATAGAGTCCAATGGCACTTCCTAAATGTTTACATTGGCTGGTGCTGTGTAAATTCAAAAGCATTTTGGACTAATAGGGTCTCATGAGACATCAATCATCCACTGTGCTACACTCTTCGAGGAGCAGTAATGGAACTATGTGACCAGGGAACTATTACAGACAATGGTCTGTTAATATCTCTTCCATTTGCAGCACCATGGGAATGATAACTTAGAATCCTTCTCGAATGCCTTCCACGAAGACAAATTCTCAACACGATTTTAATGTTTTACAAATGAATTTATGTCTTAAAGGGCTTTGAATTAGAATTGGAGCTGCTCACTTTATTGCCATTACCAATACAGTCAAAAGAAGCTACGAGGTATAAGCAATATAGCCATGGTAGTTTGAATGATTTTCAATCCTTCTCCAACATAAAAATACTGTAGTGCTTAAACTGGATATGGGTATAGATCTGGATCAGGAACTTAAAATCCCTGCAGAATCTACTGGGGTTGGGAGGAAGGGCCTGGGTATAGAACTGCTCATGCTCCTGATGGAAGGTATGCTGCTGGTACTGGATCAAGAGCTTATACACAAGCTTAAACAGGGTAAACTAGGTACGATGCTACTGGTCCTGTCAACAGAATCAACAGCTTAATCTACAGGTCAATCTACTGCTGCTTCATATACCAATACTGGTGCTGGATCAGCAGCTTAACCTTGATATGGATATCGATATGGATTGATTGATGCACCTGCCCTTGCTTATGAGTAAACAACTAGCTTTGCTACTTGTACTGGCTTTGGATCTGTATCAAGGACTGCATAATCAAGGTCAGAATCAAAGGCTTAATCTGCTGGATCAACGTACTCACCAACGTGTGCTTCCCCTGCCCTTGCACTTGCTTATGCCCTTACCTATGCGACCAAAGCTTCTGGGAATTTTAACAAATAGTAGGACCCATAGCAGATCCCATTGCGATGTTCACATACAGAATTCTCAGTCAATTCCAACCATCGATGCAATCTCAATTTACAATCATCTATTCACTAACGCCAAAGACCCATACAGTCCCAGGGGCCAGAGCCGGGGTCATAAACCATCTCTATCCATCACGAACCTATCACCACGATGTACCCAATACCATACCTTGACCAGAACCCATCCATCCCAATCACTATGACGAGTCAATCAAAATCCTTCCTATTCCAATGCCCCATGCTTCTGGCCCTGCCCAATGCCCCTGTCTACAGCTTCATGCCCTAGGATACATCCTATTGTCGTGCACACCTAATTCTAATATACCATGCATCCTATGCATCTTTGGTCCATTTTGTGTCCATTCTCCAGTGATCCGAATTCCATAGAAAGTACAATCCGCAACTATTTTTATGTTGAGGCAATCTAATAAAAAAGGAACCGACTCTGTTGAGTTTCCAGTAGCCGACATGTTACCGGTGGGGGAGTGGAGGGCATGTCAGAGTCTCCAGAATTGTGCATATGGTTTGTTTCCAACCGTATTACGTAGATGATGGAATAGCATACATCCACATCCAAATCGATCAATCCAATCCCGGAGACTAGACCTTCCCACTATATAGGCTCTGGGATGAGCTTGATTCTTGAAGGCAGGCGACCGGGGGAGCCGCTTGTGAGAAGGCTTTGTCCATGCACTTGAAATGTCCCACTGACTTCATGTCAGACTCAGCCTGGTGTAGCTGAGGCAAAGCCTTCTACTATAGTTACACGAGCTAATCTACTCCAGTTAGCTATTATTGTGATGTGCTCAGTAGCAGGATAGCGGAGCAGTCCAAACGACGATGGGCGGTACTGATGACCTTTCATGTATAGTTCTACATTGGAAGTCTATGCTAGGATATTACAGGTACATGTTCTTATGTAGTGCATTTGTATCACTATCACCTGCTTACTGGTTGTGTTTTGTTCTAACTTGTATTTGTAAGCATTGCAACAACAATACCTGCCATTATGATCAGTTTTTTGAATTTTTAACTGATGAGGGGCTTGAGGACAATCACATCCCCAATGATTTCACTATCATGATCCTTAAGGTTGAAAATAGATCTTGATTTAGGCTTCTGGTTCTTTATATTCCTTAGTTAGAGGCTCTTTGCTACCTTCTTGGCCTGTTGATGTCGGAGCGTCTAGGTCACCCACAATCCTGCATCACCCAAAAACAGTGGCCGTTCAATTTTGGTTTTTTGTTCTAATTTTGTGTGTGTTTTCAAGTTGTTACATGTCTATTTCTGGTTTCAAGCTGATTGGTTTAGGTAGTTTCCTTGTTGGGGCCCACTTGCTAAGTTGGCTGTTGGAATTCCTATGGAGGTTCAGTCCTTACCATAGCTTTTGTTTGCATGTTACTGGGACCTGAACCCTTCTTTGTAGTGGTTGTCTTTTTGTTGGGAACATTGCTGTCTTGTGTGGGGTCCACCTCTAAGGATGTGTTTGCTTTATCTCTAAATGATGTAACTTTTGTTCTTTCCAAGCTGGAAATGCGACAAGCTCATCCACCTGTGTGGGATTTTTTCAAACATTTCTGACTTGTTTGTTGGGGGCCACAGAACTAGTGCTCATCCTTTTATGTTGGATGTTTCAAGGAGGTAGTGGGTGTTATTGCTTGCGGTTCTGACAGGTGGTTACCTATAGGCGTTCCTTCACTCACTATTTCTGGTGGATTGTGACTCTTATGGCTGGCGGTGGTTTCCTTTGTTGGGCAGTAGATATCCTCTATAAAAATAGATGTGTGAAGATCAAGATCGGGCAAGGTGATCGCAGGAGTAAAGAAGTTGAGAAATATTCTCTGTTAGCCTTCGTGGGACTGTGATGACTAGGCAGAGATGGAGAATTTTTTAATTATTTGTAATTCCTTGTGGTTGTGCTGCATGCCTGTAGGCAAGTTGTAACCTGATTTCTGATTAATAAATTCTTCGGTGTTATTTCCATACTGCATTTGTTGTTTGGTTATGTGTATGAAGCTGCTAGGATTGGCTACCTTTCATGGGTCTTTTGATCCTTGTTTGCATCACTTGGTGATTGGATCTATAGAGCTATTTTAAACACTTGGCAGTCCATAAGAGCTATGAGCTATTCTAAATTTTTAAAAGATGAATAAAACCTATTCTAAACACTTGGCAGTCCATAATGGACACATGCGTATGTTTGTATTCTTTAAGAGGTGTATTTTAAACAAAGGATGATTGATTACACAAAGTATTCTGCCACATCCATGAATCATAGGCTTTAGGAGAACATTAGAAGGTGCTAATAATAATTTCAAGCTAAGTTGAAATGAGATTTGTGTAGGTCAATGCCTTTTCTCCTAATCCATGATCCAAAATAATACCTTGCACACAATAGAGGCCTATCAAATAAGGTCTATTTTAGCTCACTAGGTGCTTCGTACATCCTTGGAAACCTTTTTACCAAATCATGTAAATGTAGTTGGCCTTCCTATCTAGTTAATAACTTAATCTTTACACCATCCTCCCTTTTTGGTAGTCATTGATAATCATGAAAAGGGCTTAGATTGATACAATCTATAAACACAATCTAGCACCATTCCTTCTACCATTGCTAAGATGATTTCATGCCAAGCTTGTTGGACCTTATAGACAACAATCTTGTTAAATCTGTTTAAGAGAAAAAATGGATTTGATCACTCCAAGAGAGCTTCTTTTGTTGCTAGAAAACAAATCATTAAAAATGTTAATAGCCATTCTATAATACCTAAGTGAATTGAACCATGGGCTATCCCTAGGACCCCAAAGTGGTTGATTTAGTGAATGATCCAATAAATCACTGAAGGGAATGGTTATTTAAAAAGATGTCTTTCTTGTATGCTTTGTCATTCCAGTTAAATATTATTAGCTAGAGATATTAAAATATATCTGCTATAGTAGAGGTGGATTGAATCCAAAGCATGTAGCTTCTCAGTCTTGCGAAGCATAGTTGAAAACCTTGCCACTTTTACAACCCATTGAAATGGTAATAATTTGAGAACCAATATTGATGTCCTGAAACTAGTGACAATGTGACGGTAAGTACATAATGCAAAGTTTGCACATCACATGTGAAGATGAAGTTTTACTCAAAATGTGGAAGGTTTCTAAATTTAATCAATTTTGGGGAACTTGAATGGGAGGTAACTGAATTATTATAATTAATTCTAGACATCATATTGACAAAGACTCTCTTCCCCATGCCAAGGAGGATAAGTTCTTGGCTTCTGGAATCTTCTAACAGTCAAGGAGTTGGGGTAGAGGTTGAGTTAATAAGTGAGGGAGGAATTCCAACACTTTGTGTAATGTCCCCTTCTCCTAGGCAGTTATCAATTGCAGAGGTTAGTCCATCACTTAGTCCCCGTGGACTAACAGGGTGGTTAGGGGGCCCTCTGAGGGCGTTTGTGGACTTGGTCAGTCAACCATTTGAGCTTAGTTGGTGTTTCCCAGCTCAGTGTTACCAGGGTTTTTGCTGTGTACGTTCCAGAGCTTGATTTGGACACTTTGTCCATACTATTTTTAGTTAGTCACAGGGGTCAGCGTCCTGGTCAGTTGGCGATATTTCTATATCAAGAAAGTTGGCGGATTCTTACCATGAAGTTATCCTGACAGTTATAATGGTCATGAGTATTAAATTTAAATAACGTTAATAATAAAGTTAAACTAAAAATTTAACTTATTGCGTTATTTATATATTTTAATGACTTATGATAAAAAGGCGTTATAAGGAGTTTTAAAAGATTATTTTATAATATAAAGTTGGATGCCAACTTAAGGGGGATATAAGGTGGAAAAGAAATTAAATAAAATAATTTAATTGCCAACTTGGGCGTGGGAATTGGAAGGGAATATAAAAGCCCATTTGTGAGCTCATTTGCATTATTCATGTGAAGAAGAAAATTGTTAAGGGTTTTGCTGGTTGGATGGGAGTTCACCATTGCTTCTTGGGGACAAAAACCTCCTTGGAGAACAGTATCTGCAGGTATGAAAGATCACCCAAGGATACTCTGCTGATAGCCTCACACAAGGGTTATGCTGGAGTTGAATAGTTGAAGATTTTCAGTGATTTGAAGCAAGGGTTTGGATGTAGATTTTACAGAGTGATTTAGAAGAACATAGCAAAGGATTTTTTGCAGGTTTTAAGTGTTTCATTGTTGTACCTTCTCCATTGTTGGCCGCTCCAAGTGTTGTAGTTGAACGTTGAGACTTTGGGAGTTGTTTTCAAATGATTTCAGTGCTATTTCACCTTGAATGGGGATGCCTAGGGCTAGAGAATAAAGGGTTTTGAGCATTTTGTAATCTGAGCATTTCTGCTAGGGTTTTTTGGAGCTTCCATTGTTGTTCACAGATTATTTCAGACCTACACATTGTATGACAGAAAATGGGTATGTTTCAAATATGATGTTTGAGTGATTTTATCATCTGAGTATTTGTTATAATCTCTCTATTTGATGTATTCAGTAAATTTATCTTAAAAAACATGTGATAGCAGCTAGGGTTTTGAAATATCTGATTTTTTAGGGTTTCCTAACATATGGATATTGCTGATTTATGTTCCTAGTGGTTGTTTCAATTCATACAAGCTTCTGGGTATTATTAGAAATGCTTCTTTAATGTTATATCTCAACTTTATGCAAGCAAAAACCCACATGCAAGCCCTAAACAACAGCATCAAAAACAAAAAATTAGAACAAAAAAATACAAACAGGGTGGGACATTATAGTGGTATCAGAGCCCAAGTTCCTGCCATCCTGCTGGGTGATCCAGTGAAAATTCAGAGTATGACAATGGGTTTTAGCAGGGTTGAAGATCAGATTAAGAGGAGTTATGAGTAGGAAGCTATCCAACTCTTTGAAGAGTATCAAAGTATCCCTGATGGATTTGAAACACAGATTTCCTTTAATGACTTCCTGAGTCTAGTTGTGACCTTGAGACTTGGAAATTTGGGCTTGGTCAAGTACATAAGAAGAATGTGGGAAGAGAACTCAAAAGTTACCCTTGAAGAAGGGTTAGAGTAGGAAGAAGAAGCTCTTGTTTGTGACTTGTAGCCTACAGGTGATCGTAGGGAAGATAAAAATTAGTCATCTATCGCAGCCACATCCAAGGAGAAATCTTCATTTGAGAGTGCAATTTTCGGTCATGGGCCAAATGTTGCAGCAGGTGATGAGATTGGATTTCAGTGTGATACACCTCATGGGTCAGCATCTAATGATGGGCATATTGTGAGCAGTTATGTTGGAGCCTTCAAATCAGCTGATGATGACAATTCTACATTCAATTTCAGAGATGTTGACATAGTTGGTGTTTGGTTTGAAACCCAAACCAAGCCTATGCAGGGGAGTGACAGCCATGATGCCCGTACTTGGGAGTTGGAGAAAGATTTGTTCACAAAGGGCACCAGTCATGAGGAATACGTGATCACATTTTCCCTAACAGAGAAAACAACATTTTAGCACATGGGATCCGAGTGTGATGGTCCCTACATTTGACGTGGATCCCGCTTGGGCTGGATCTACTTTTGACCATACTGCAGTTCCTGCTTCATCTACATAGTTGAGCATGAGGGACAACATTGATGGCATTGGCGGTATGGTTATGAACGTTGATAACAAATATGATTTTGTATTGCATGATGCTGATTATAAATCAGAAAATTTGGATGAGATTGATAGGTCTCAGGAGTCGTATCATTTGACAGGACAGTTGAAAGTAAATGAAGACCAGTGTAATGTACCCTTTTAGGATATTCCTGATTTCTTTACTTGCATACAGTAATATCACTAGAAAGGGACATTAGATATATTAAAGATCAATAAATTAAGATAATATTTAGTTCAATTCATAACACAATTCAGTATCGACTATGTTCAAGTCTTAATCCTTACTTCCTTTCTAATCCTCAACCTCGGATGGGGAATTACTTGTCTAGGGCGTGTTAAACCTTCTCCAATGTAATTGGGATGGGATTACTCCGCCTTTCCCTAGCAACCTTGTCTAGGGCATGCTAAACCATCTCCAATCCATCAAGATGGAATTACTCCGCCTCTCCCTAACAAAACACCTACACTAAAATTAGAGGCAATAGAAGTAATGAAGTATTAACTTGACTATGTTCACATCTCAATCTTATTTCTCTTCTAATCCTCAACCATGGATGGGGAATTACTTGTCTAGGGCACGCTAAACCTTCTCCAATGTAATTGGGATGGGATTACTCCGCCTCTCCCTAACAAACTAGTCTAGGGCGCGCTAAACCATCTCCAATCCCATCGGGATGGAATTACTCTGCCTCTCCCTAACAAAACCAACCTACCCTAAGGTTGCAGGAAATAGAAGTAAATAGGCAATGAACAAGTTTCATAATGTATATATATACATGTCTAATGATAATCTTCCCATTATATGCATTTGTTATTACTTAATAAGTTAGTAACTTAATACATAACATATATCCTAAGATTAGATACTTCATACCAGATAACTCTGTTGTCATCTTACCTTTTAGATTTGCTTAATTTTACTTTTCCTAACTCTGAAATGTATACCTTTTATTCTGTATTAATCAGAAGTTCCTCTTTTTTTCTAACTGATATATATATATATATATCTGTTATTCCTGATCTATATATATATCATTCCACTTCTTTGCTGTTATGCTTAAATATATATAATCAGAAATATATATATTTTTCTTCCTTCCTTGGTATGTCTTGTCTTCTTGCTTTCTATTTACTTTCTTTACTGCCTTAGACTTGAATTCCTCAATGGCTGCTTACTTTCCTCCCAGGTATATTTATATTTTTATATTCCCTCCTCAATCAACTCATCCCAATTGATATCTTATACTCATAGAGCAGCCACAGCCTTTATGAGGGGATGCAACTTTTGTTAATCACACAATACTAATTTGCAGCCCCTTTAATATTAATTGCTGGCTCTAATTGCTAATCGTACCATATATATAACTATTGTTCTTTTTCCAAATGATTGTCACTTTGTTTTGGGTTATGATATTCGCTTGTCTCCTTCTGTCTTTTAATGATATTTGCTGTTTGACTTAATAGCTGTCTTTGAGGATATGAACCGTTGCCTTATATTGATTGCATTTCTTTTTGTATTGCTGGCTGCCATGTATGGTATGCTTTATATTAATCCTTTAATAATAATATTCAGATTATTAATATATATACATTTTATGTTTATTTATATTTTTTTTTATATAATAATATATTAATAAATACATTATATATTATATTGTATTAGAATATTTATAATATTTAATTTATAACAATTAATTTGTAATATTTTATTTAGGTATAGCTTATGTAAATATATTCAATTTATGATTTTTAGATAAATTTGATTGTCATTCATATCTTTAATTTGAATATAATCGATTCAATTGTGAATTATCAATATAGGGACATGACAACCAGGTTATTGCAGCCATTAGACACTTTGATGACACCCTTAAGTTGATGGAAAAATGTTTTTGGAGGTCTTCAGGGGCACATATGGACCTTGATGGAGAACTTTTCCTTTTAGATTCACAGGCGCTTAGAAAAGCATTAGTGGTAATGAAGTCAAATTACCTACAACTACTCTCCGATAGAGATCACCTTCTCATGCTGGATGAGATCTATTTTGATGCGTTGAAAGGGAAAGAGGAGGAGGTTGACAAGCTTTCCAACGAGCTTGAGGTTACCAAAGATTCCTTGAAGAGCACTTAGATGGCCCTTCAAGAATTAGAGATTCAGATTAATGAGCTCTGTGAGGAATTGAGCTTGGCACATTCATCTTCATCCACAATAGAAATTCAGTCTTCTAGGGCTATCATAGCACCTGCAAATGAGAGTGGTACTCTTGGTTTGAGGGGAGAACCCCTTATGATGGTCAAGCACGAGGAGGGTTCAGATTTGCATAGGTTTGAGGACGAGAATGATTCTGAAATTTCTAAGTATTCACACAGCTTGCATCATGGAGATCATAAGTCACCTTTGTGGAGGAGCCAATTGAAGGCTCAAGACACAGATATGATAGAGGTAGTGGTGCATACACCTTGTGGACTAGCCATCAGTGAAGTGCATGCATCCACGAGTGACAAGGGCACAAGTCTCTATATTGGCGATGTAGAGATTGCTATTGGTGAGTCTTGTGATGAGGAGGCGGATTCTTGTGTGACTTGCGTGTTGAACTATGCTCCACGGGGACGCGTCCCCTGCTCCAGGAGGCCCCGTATCGTTCTTGGGACGTTCCGGGGACGCAAAGACAGGGAGGAAACGTCCCCTGACCGTCCTAGTTTCCCCGGGGACGTCCCCTAATTTTTTGGGGACGCGGGGGATGGTTAGCCGTCCCCATGACAGTCAAGACGTCCCTCGACCGTCTTGACAGCCCAACAACGACCCAACTCAATTTTAAAACAAAAAAACACATTTAAAAAAAAGGGATGGCACTAAACCTAAACCTAAAACACAACTCATATCATGCAAAAAGAAAAAAGCACAACTCACTATTACATTTTGGCATTGGTGAACAACAAGAGAAAGAGGAGCAACAACAGTTTGAGGAGGTTAACAGTAGTCAAGAGAAGACATTAGGGTATCAAATCATCATCATTTGAGGTAAGATTGACATTTTTTATTTATTTTGTCATATTCCTTTGAATTTTTTTTAGTTTTTTTTAAATTTCAAACACATAGGGAGGGTTTTTTTGTTTATTTTTTGTTCTATGTTTGCTTGCAGTTGTGTTTTGTCATTTTTCAAACAAAAAAACAATGAGCAGCAGTGAGGGTAGTGAAAGTGAAGAAAATGAGATTAAAATTCAAGTTAAACCAAGTAGAACTACTACTAGAGGTCATAGAAAGAGTGGGGGTTCTATTGGTGGGAGTGGTACAGTCATAGGGAATGTGACTCATCTAATCCATTTGAATGCCCTTCCACTCTACTTGTCAAATCTGCAAAAGGCCCATTTAATCCTTAAAAACCTCTCTTACAATTTGCAACCTGCATAGACAATGACAAGAAAAAGAATTCTGGGGGTTCTAGAGTATGGCTTTGTCATATTTGCAATGAATCCTATAGGGGCAGCTATACAAGAGTTTATTCTCACCTTTTGCATTTGGGTGGAGTAGGGGTAAAAGGTTGTAAAACTATCACCCTAGCTGAGAAGGTTGAGGCAACTAGGTTGCACATGGAGGGGGAGGCAATATCTAAGGGATTGTCAATGGAGAGTATGCCTAGTGTGTCATTGCCTAAACAAAGCCATATGGAAGAGGTTTCTACTTCTAGTAAGGGAAAGAAAAGAACCACTACTGTAGCAGGGTTTAATGCACAAACACGAGAGGTGGCCGAGTTTTCCGTTGCTAGATTTTTCTATGCCCATGCCATACCATTTCATGTAGCACACTCTCCCTATTTCAAACAAATGTTCAAAGATGCAACAACTATTGGTCCTTCATTTGCCCCCCCCGGAGAACATAAGCTACACACCACCTGACTTGATAAGGAATATTCTCAGGTGAGTGTGTTGATGGAAGACATGAGACAAACTTGGATTAGGGATGGCTGCTCTATTGTCATGGATGGGTGGACCGACATCAAACGTCGGCCACTCATCAATATCATTGTCACATGTCCAGTTGGCTCTTATTTTTTTAGAGCTATTGATTGTATAGGGAAGAGGAAGGATGCACACTTCCAATTTCAGATTTTGAAGGATGCCATAGAAGAGGTTGAGGCATCTAATGTTGTCCAAGTGGTAACAGATTCAGCCTGTGTATGTAAGTCAGTTGGTTTGATGGTGGAGGGTGCTTATAAGCACATTTTCTGGACCCCATGTTGTGTTCATGCATTGAACAACGCATTGAAAGACATTGGGAAGATTGTTTGGGTGAAGGAAGTGGTGGCAGAAGCTAGAGATATATAGATGTTCATTTGCAACCATCAAGCCTCACTTGCATTGTTCAAGATTTTTTCGAAGACGGAATTCCTCAAGCTCGTGGAAACTAGATATGCCAGCTATTTCATTTTGTTAGAGAGGATGGTTGAGGTGAAGGAGCCTCAACAATTATTAGAGGTTAATACAGAATGGAGTAGATGGCCTGAGTCAAATACAGTTGAAGGAAAAAGTGTGAGGCAAAAGGTCCTTGACAATGATTGGTGTTCCACAATAAGGTATGAAATTGAAATTTGAAATTTGAAATTGCTGATTTTCATTTTATTATCAATTTATTAAAAATTTAAATCTTATTCTTAAATTGCTGATTTTTATAACTTGTTTGCGCTTGCAGCTATGTTTGCTCCTTCATTGCACTTGTTGTGGAAGTCATAAGATATGCTGATACAGGCTCTCCTAGCCTTGGAGAGATTTATGAGACATTTGATAGCATGCTTGGGCAAATGAAGCAAGCCATTCAGAGCAAGGATTTTACTTTGGGATTTTATGAGGAGCATCTTAGGCCCATTGTGACGCGGAGGTGGGACACTATGGACACCCCACTTCATATGGCAGCCTATGCTCTAAATCCCAAATGGTATGTAGCTAGACCTGGAAGAGTGCCTCCATCTTATGATGATGAGATGAAATGAGGGTTCAAGAAGGCCCTTGCAAAAATGTATACCGAGGAGGAGGCTTCTATACTTCGCTCACAATGGATGGCCTTTGTCAATCTACGTGGTCCAAACTTTAGGAAACTAGAGGTGAGGATGGATAGAGCTACATTAGCTCAAACCGACCCTATCAGATGGTGGATGTGGCATGGCATGGATGCACCAGAATTGAAGACACTTGCCACTCGCCTCCTTTCACAAATTGCCAGTTCCTTTGCTGCAGAGAGGAATTGGTCCACATATAGCTTCATTCAGTCGGTGAAGAGGAACAACCTTACCTCTAGATAGCCAGAGAAGTTGGTGGCAGTGCATAGTGCATTGCGGCTACAGGATCGACAGAGACCTGAGTATCGTCAGACTCCAGCTGCACGTTGGGATGTTGATCTCGAAGATGTTATGCAAATTGATGAGGCATAAGAGGGATTGGTTGGGGTTCCACTAGATGAGGCAGACCCTCATGGTGGCAGTGATTTTGGACTCAGATTCTGATTTTGATGCAGTCTTAGGAGAGGCTGATTAGGGACATGATGTTTTTGTGACAACAACAACAATAGAATAAAACACCAAGTGCTCTATCCTCTCTTGAATAAAGTCTCTCAAAGGCTAAGCTATGTGATCCAGTGAGACAACTTCAAGGTTCCTTATTTGTGATTTGCAATGGATAGAGTTAGTGGTTTGATGTGATCTTGCTGGTAATCACAAAGGGACTTACGCTAAATTCCTCCTTCATGAACATGGATGAAATTCTTTACTCGGATATGAATGAATGGAACTTCTTCAATCAAACTTAAAAGAAAATGCAAAAGATAAGGGTTTAGAGAATCTATTCTAAGAACAATGAAGTAATGAATGATGTCAAGATAGACAAATTCCTCACAAAACCAAACTCCACTTCACCATGAGAACCAACAATTACACGAAGTAGGTGCAATCTCCTAAGGTAACCCAATGATTTTCATATTGTGAAACATCCATCCAAACACTCACAGCTGACGTAGCTTGAACAAGTATTCACAACCGAACTAAAGCAAATGTGGTTCAGGCTAACTTTGCAAAATGACTTATCATTGACAAATCATAAAAAGTATGAACCAAGAAGGAATTCATCAAATATCTTCGCATAAACATTACATCAATGAACTTTCTAATCTATTGTATTCTACTTGGAAACACATCTTAATCATCTTTGAGAAATAAGAAACCATACTACGTTCCAAAACAATACAATTGTCACCAAGCTTCAATGAGAAATGCATTAATCTTGGAAGTGATTACAACAATTTCATGAGTTTTCTCCAACAACTTAGAAGAGCTTCCTCTACTCTACTCCTACTCTACTTGCCTACAGCAATTCTACTTCTAATTCTAATCTATCATGTCTTACAAATGAGAGAAGTGAGCCTTTTATAGACTCCAAAATTACATGAACGGCTAGGATTGATTTGCAAATCGATGGCCTAGATTGAGACAACAAGGCAATTTGTTACAAAGTTACTATTTTTAGAACATGAGAGAGGCATTGAAGGCACACTTCCCAATGTGATAAGCTTGAAGTGGAACCTTTGAAGCATCTTCCAAATGGGCGCCCTCTTGGACGAGTGATGTGGCCGACTGTGATTCGACTGGTGATGTGCACATGCCACCTCAACATCTTGCAAACTGGTTTGATCTTCTCTGTGTTCACACTGTTTGGAATATTTTCCCAAATTGTAACATTTTTCTTCAAACTTGGATTCTCACCTTTGGAACCTAGCTTCTGAAACTTGAAAATTTGGGAATTTTGGAATTTCTTCATGTTGTCTTTCATGCCTTAGTACTTTGAATGTAATTCATGACTTTGCTTGATGTACATGCTCATTTCTCATTTTGTGATGTTCTTGTTCTTGTGCAAGATTCTGACACTGGATTGTTGAAGTAGAGGATATCTTGTGCGTGAATTCTTGGAGTAGACCTTATGATGTTCGCTCTTGATGAAGTGGAAGGCTCTTGATCGTGGAAGTGATCTTCTGGATGCGGATGATGAAACTTGCAAGATGAATGATGAAGTTCTTTCACTCCGGCGATGAAGTTTTCCTCTTGAAGCAAGGTGGATGATGGTGAACTTGATGATGAAGTGCAATAGAACTTTCCTCGTTCTGGTGACGGTGCCTTCTTTGGATGCAAGGTGGATTGATTTGATGATGCTTAATCCTCTAAATGCTCCTCTATCTAGATTCATAGCTCACCTCTGGATTCTCCAATATCTACAAAATAGAAATTCACAAGTCATAGCTTCATATCAAATTCATCTACCTTTACGAACATGAAGAAATTGAAAACATTCAGTATATTTTACAAAATTGCCAAAGTACATGAGGGTGGATGCAAGTGGCGCACTTTCCACTGGCAGTTGGAATTTGTGATTTTTTCTACTTGTTTTGGTTCAAATTCCTTGTGTATGAGGAATTTCCCTCATTTTTGGGCGGAAATTCCTTGTGTAGAGGGATTTTCCACTTTTTTACACTTAATCAATTTTTCATTTTGAACCTTCTTTACATCGTTGGCATGGATTTTTTAAGGGTTTCAAATAGTTTTGCATTGGATTTTTTTTCATGAATTTGAAGTGATTTTTCAAAAATTGCTAATAATGCACCCTTGGATTTTGATCGCATTTTCCCTTGGTGGAAGGAATTTCCACTCTAGGTGCATCCTCCTTGCTAGCATGGAATAGGCGCTCTGTCATGACTCGATGTTTTCCGATTGAAGATTGGAAAGACTATCAATTGCATACATTCCTACATTATGACTTAGACTATATTTATGCTAAAAGACAAACAGCATGTCATATTCCCACCTTAACACATTTGAGATATCAGAATCATAATGCAAGTAAGCAAGACGAATTAGAGGAAGAACATCGGCACCCTTAGTAGATCGGGAATGCAAGAGATGGAGATAGATTCCTCATGACCGTCGATAAAGAGAAGAACTCCATAATGAATAAAACTCAATATAAGTGCAAAGGATCGCCATATAGTATGAATATAGACGGACACCACAAAAGACAAAATTAGTTAAGATAACTAATGAAGGGAATTGTAATTCAAATCCGATCCATTAGATGCGCTTATGATATTAAGAGTGGCGTCTTTAACAAAGGGACGTAGCCCATCTAAATGCGAGGGTATAAGAAGATAGATCGTGGGTGGAGTGGAGCATCGAACATCATAACACATTGCTTCTGCATATCAATCAACAGAGATTCAAATCAAAGAAGGCATTATACATTCAGATCGAACATAAGATAGTGGCAGCGATCAACACATATTCATATAAATAATCATCCCTGCATATCAATAAATCTGCATATCAAGCATCATTCATTATCAAATAACAATATAGTTTTCTGATCAATCGCAGCAAAAAGGAAAGTCTGATTACATTGATCATCAAGTAATAGGAACACATCGGATCTACACATCGAAGAACACATCTTATATTCAGAACAAACAATCCTACCTGCACAGCAAAGAATACGCATTATACTCAGACAATACATCATATCTATAGCATATCAAACATCTAATCTGCATATGGAGTATCATATTACTCAGGAAAGACAAATCAGATCGAACATCGAAAGAATACATCTCAGCGATCAGCAGAGATTTATATCATCACATATTCAGATCGGGGTATTTAAAACAGTATAACAGCACATTAAACTTGCAAATCAATTACAAGCTGTCATATTACAAAGGTATGAGTTATATATCCCTCGAATACTATTATAATATGAATAATGAAATGTCAAGTAAAAATTGTTAAGACATTGAAGGCATAGGAATATTTCTAATCAGCTTACTAATCTTGATTTGGCAAAATGAAAGTGATAATTGTTAAGTAGGAATCACATTCCATTATGGTTAGGAAGTTTAGAAAAAAGTATCATTAGAAGATACGAATAGATTATATCTTAAAATGAGAAATATGAATAGTAGTATGAATTATTACATGATGTATGATCATTATGAAAATATATATATTTGATGCATGATTATAAGAGAACATCTTGAAGAAGTGTGAAAGGTTAACATATGATCGAAAATGTAATTCATAACTATGAAAGGCCAGAATAAGAGATGGACCTCCTTGTTAATCCATCACACCACATAAGCGAGGCTAAGGGTTAGGCAATTGGCCAAGGTAAAATAAGGCTCGAGTTGATAAGGCTCTAACCTTACAAAGCAAGTGTAGATTGCTTGTCCTAAACGGGAAGAGTACTCAACCGAGAAAGGCCCTTATCTCATTGGGTGTAGATTGCCAATATGAGGTAAGTGGAAAGAGGCCCTTATCTCGATTAGTGTAGATTGCTAATCTGGGGTAAGTGGAGATAGGCCCTTGTTTCAATTAGTGTAGATTGCTATCTTGAAGCAAGTGGAGAAAGGCCCTTGTTCCAATTAGTGAAGATTGCTAATATGGACAAGTGGAAATGGCCCTTGTTTCCAATTGGTGAAGATTGCCAAGATGGGACAATTGGATAGGCCTTTGACTCTAGTTGGTGAAGATTGCCATTCTAGATCAAAGGAAAGGACAATGGACCTATGGCAAGATTGTGCCCAAGGAACCCTCTCTTGTTGGGTGAATGATTGGATTAACATGATTGGCCCAAGTATAGTCTCTTCCGGAAAGGAAATTATGATCTTGAATAGTGAAATTGAGAAAGGAATAATGCATATAAATTATGATTATAAGATTTGATTTTATATAATTGTGATTTATATAATGAGATAAGAAGGATTGAATACTAATGTGCTCTTTTACAAGTTGAAATTGTTTGCAAGGTTGCGAAAATTTTGGCTTGCTAGAAGGGGACATTACACGCTCTCCCTCTTGAGCTTCTCTTTTTCAACTTTTCTCACTCCTTGGCAAATTTTCTAAGTGCCTTGAATGATTTTGCATGGATTTCAAGTAAGGAGGTAGAATTTTCATTTTTTATATCAAAATTGCAAACACAATGGGCGGGATTTCCTCATGTGAGTGGAATTTCCTTCATTCTTGGGCGGATTCTCCCTCTGAGCATGGAATTTTCACCTTTCGCCTTATCATCTTCTCTCCTTCAAATTTTGCTTGCCTTCAACTCTTACTTCATCGTCGACATGGATTTTAAAGCTTCAAATGGTTTAATGATGCACCTTCAACTTAAACGCATTCTTCACATGATAGGGCGCATTCTCCATGCCTCTATGGATTCTCCGCAAAACTTGGGCGCATTCTCCTCATAGACAAGGATTTTCCAACTTTCTCCTCATGAACTTTTCATTTTTATCTTTCAAACTTTCATTCTACCTTGGCGAATTCTTCAAGTCTTTTGCATTGGATCTTCATAGAATCACATCTATTTGCAAGGATTGTTGATTTGAGTGGATTAAGATGTGGCGCACTTTCCTCATGTTGAAGGATTTTCTCTTGAGTGTGGGCGCATATTGCTCATGTAGAAGGAATTTCCGATTTTCTCCATGATGTCATTTTTTTTGCCAAGGACTTATCAAATGATTTTATCTCATGCCTCTTAATGATCTTTCAATGCATTTTCTAGGTTTCCATTTGATGATTTACAAAATTTGTCCACAAGAGGAATTCCACATGTTTGGATGAATGTTTTCCTAGGGCACATATTCCTTGTGCAGGGGGATTTTCCTCTCTCTTGGAGCGCATATTCCTCATGCATGAGGAATTTCCACTCTTCCTTGCTTTGATAAATCAATTTTTGTCATGCTGGATGAATTTTCCAAGGAATTTTGAATAAAAGATTGAATTTTTTCATTTTTTTACCAAAATTGCAAACCTTCAATGGGTGCATATTCCTTCTGTTGGTGGAATTTCCTTCCAAGAGCGCATATTCCTCATGGGCAAGGAATTTGCGCTCCTCCTTGATATGAATTTTCTAAGTGTTATCATCTTTGCAAGGGAATTTCCAATGATTTTCAATGATCAAACTTGATTATTATGCAATGTTCATGCTTAGGTGACTCTTCTTCCAGGACTTATTCTCCTCATGGGCAAGGATTTTGCCCTTCCTCAAGCATCTTCATTCTTAAGTTTCATTTTTCTTTAACACATTCATCAAGTTGAATGAGCTTTCTCTCAAACCTTCATCAAGTTGGAAGTTGCTCTCAAAATTTGTTGATTGAGCGTTATAGAATAAGACTAGGAGAGCGCATTGTCCTCATTGATGAGGAATTTCCGCTCAAGGTCCAAGACTTAAACTTTTTTTGTCCGATTTTGAAGGTGAAGATCCCTGGGTGGAAGTATTTAAATATTTTGAAATATACTTCCAGGATGTTTGAGATAGGTCTCGGATCCATGAGATTTAATATGCAGATTCTAGATTTTTGAGGATCCACCAGATTTCAAACTTAGTCAGTTTTCAAGATCTCAGAACATCAGACTTTAGGACATCAGACTTAGTCAATTTCGGGATTTCAAGATATGTTTTGCCCTCACTTGCTCTTTGATTGAATCACTTGATACATTTCATGTTGTTCCGGAGAAACACTGTCCAATTGGTGGAGGAGAGTTGATCTAATGACACTTCCTAAAAGACCCTACAAACTCAAATTACAAAAAAAAAGGGGGTCCCCATTTGCAATGGGGCAATGCGTGATTAGGTCACAATAGGACAGCCATATATTCTCTATGTTTTTGTCATTTTGTTGTTGAAACTTGTAGCCTTAGGGCATTTTGATGTAATTTTGATATAATATATATGCAGATTGTCATTGAAAACAATTAAATTTTATTTATTTGTTTGCCAATTCTCATGTGACAAGTTGAAAACTAAGTTCAAGTATAATGTTATTGTTATGTATTCATGTTTTAAGGTTCTATAATCTCTATAATGAATGCCTTATCAATGTTATCATATAAATATTTGAAATTTCCTTATATTTTTAAAAAAATATTAGTTTTTTAGTAGCCATCCCTTGCCATCCCCTTAAAAATGGCCCAAAAAAAATGACGTCCCCGAAACTCCTCCCCCCGTCCCCGCCCATCCCCATCCCCATCCCTGAAACTTGGGGGAGCATAGGTGTTGAATCATCACGCTATTCCATCTTATCGCATGAGGATTGCAAGGCTTCATTTTGTGGGATCATGTCTCCTACATTTGCCAGAAAATCAGGTAAGGCATTGGTTGAGGCTGATTGTAGACATGAGCCTAGTGAGTCACAAGAACTTAAGGAACAACTAAAAGTCAATGAGGATAAGGTTGTCCAAACCTTAACCCGTTTTGATAGCACGCACATGTTTGTTGAGTACCTCCTGTGGTCAGCTCAATTGGAAGGAAGGCAGAAAGGGGTAGTAGTTTGTAATGTTCCCTTTTTGAGCAAGGAATGTTTATTGGTTGAGCTAGGGCCTTGGAGGCTTGGAGAACGGAAAGTTGGCTCAACTAAATCTATTTCACTTGTATTTTTGGCTAATAATATTTTATAATATTTTTATAAAGTCAAAAATAATGTAATATTTAGCTAAGGCCAAATTGGAGGATTGAAAGATGAAAAGTTGGACGAATTAAAGATTGAAATTGGGAAAGTTGGAGGAGCAAATAAAATATAATATTTTTATTATATTTTATTATTTTATTTTGCCCAAGGAAATCGGCACCCAAGTGAAGGAGAAAAATAATAAAAAAAAATTAAAATATTATTCCATTAGAAAATCGGCGCCCATGGAGAAAAGAAAAAAATATAATAAAATAATATTATTTTATTATTTAGGTGGGATGTCCAAGTTGGAGGAATAAGGAAAAATATTTGATATTGGCTGTGGACTCCAAAATTATTATTTTATGGCTAATTGGGTTGCCCATCTTGAGGAAGATAAAAGGACATCATTTGGCATCATTTTTCATATCTTGATCATTTTGGTATTTTGTATATTGAGTGTTCTTGGCTGTAAGTGATTTTCAGCTTGTTCAAGGACAAAAACCCTTGGATATTAGTGGTTTGGACGAAAACCCAATCCACCATGAGAGATGGATTCATTTGGAGTTCATCATTGAGCATAATTGGAGGTTTTTGATGGAGTATTTGCTTCAAATAACTAGGGTTTTATGAATAATTCATTTTCAGCTAGGGTTTGAAGGTTTTGTATGCAGATTGAAGGAAGGATAAGGCAAGTCGGAGGTCAATTTGATCATATTTTTATGTGAGGACATCATGCAAGGGTTTCTAGGTGAATCGCCCTTCAATTGGAGGCAATTTTGAGGCTTGACGTCAATATTTGTTGGTCTGATTTTTATTACAGTGGGCTGGAATTGTGTTTCAGAGGTTCATATCATCATATTTTGGCATTCTTTGAGGTCTACAAGCTTGTTGGGTCAAATCGCACCACTTCTAGGCATAGGCGATTTCACAATTTGGCATAATTTGGCACATTTGGGCATGATTTGTGAAATCTGGGCTATAATCAGCATAATCAGACATCTACAGGTTCATATCAGATTCATATTTGAGGGTTTGATGGCATATTTTGATAGCATTTGATGATATTTGGCATCTAGGATCAAATCGCGCCAATTCTAGACCTAGTGGCCAGCATTTGGAGGCATTTTTGGCACCTTTTAGCTAGGGTTTTGATTTCAGACTTTGCATCAACACCTATAGATCATAAATCAGACTTGTTTGGCTTCATTCCTTCATTGGTTTTCATCATCTATTGGTTGGCACATGTGGTGACTTCATTGGGTATCCATTGTACATGTTGAGTCATCTTTGGACTCCATTTGCATTGACTGTGTAGTCTGATTTTTATATCAGACCTCTTCATTTTGTAATCAGCCAACTACAATTCAATAAAGGAGCCTATCTATTCATCCGGGTATGTCTTTGTTATGTTTGCATTGATTTTGGATGTATATGTGAGCTGATATAATTACATTTCAATCATCTTTTGGTAGTATTTGTTTGTCTTGTTGCAACCTTTCCATCCTTGTTATATGACAAACACATTGGTGAAAATGAAACTTGAAAATGCTAAGTGAACTGCAGGAAAATCAAATCAGAAAATTCAGGGCAGCGAAGGAAAAAATTTGGTTTAGATAAGACAGGGTTCTTACATTGTTGAAACCTTTGTCTCAAGTCTGCAAACTATCAAGGATACCCTAGAGGAAATGGAATCAGAATACCTCCATTTGCTCTCGGATAGGGACTTAGCCATCAAGTTTGCCGAGGGGACTTATAGAGCCAATACCAAATCTGCCCTTCATGATCGGAGATGTGAGCCACCTCCTGATTCGTGCGATGAGAAAGATGATGCGTGGAATCCCAGTGAAGTTATGTAGGTCTTCCTTTGGCACAAGCGGGTGAATTTCACCTTGACTGCGTAGTAAGGAGTGCTCATCACTTCTCTTTTAGCTCGCACACGGATGATTTGATGATGCATAAATGTGGGTTGGCTCAAGGATTATATAATCCACTCTGGAGTGGTGTGTTTCCATTTTTAGAGGGTGGAACCAGAACCTGCAGGTATCCTAGTCTATTTCCTTCAAATGGTTGTATACATGTACAGGAATCAAAGTCTCATCATGCAGATGACTCTTGGGTAGAGTTTGCAGCTTCTTTGCTTTAGGGATTTTCGGTGGAGACACTTACCCTTGTGTGGCATACACTTGGGGGAACGAGGATTCCGGGGAGCTATGGCCCTGGTGAGCATGATGGCGTTGGTGTTCCAGCTCGTAGTTATGGAGTTTTTTGTTAGGAGATGGCCGTCCTACTTCATGGAACATAGACTTCTTTCATAACTTTTGGAGGACATCAGCTGCACATGAGTTTGGAGGAGAGTTGCATCATCTCCTCCCCATTGGAGAGCGGCACAGGATTGATACTTTGGCACCATATGACCCTGGCCGAATTATGTGCATCCTTATAGGTCGGACTTTCAGTCTTGAGGCTGCTGATCTGTTCCATATCAGCAACCTAGAGGGGGCTGCTATACTTTTTCTTGCACCTATCTGGTGTATTCGTCACATCCATGGGGAATCTGCAGAAGTTGGGGAGTGGTTTTGTGATGCTGGCACTTAGAGATACCAACATCTTCTCATGTTTGGCGGATGTGAGGATGAGATAGTTTGGGATCTGAATGGTGACATGCTTGGCACTTTCTTTTGTTTGGGTCTCGAGGAGTTGTTTCACAACTCATGGCGCAGTGATGATGGTTTTATCAGAGTGGCGCAGTGGAAGTCAGTGGATGTTGGAAATGGTGGACCTCCAGTTTGGCTGTGGGATCCAGGGATCTCAATGTATGGTAGATTGCTTTGCACTGGGGCAGTGGTTGACAGGGCTGTTGAGATTGGTTTTATCTTTATTTGGTTGATACAGAGGGCATACATTGGGGCATTCTATAGGTCTATTTGGGATCTCGATATTCAGATGACAGGCCAAGGTGTTCATGTGTGGATTGCTTGGGGACAAGCAATCTTGGGGAGGGCGGACTGTAATGTCCCCTTCTCTTAGGCAGTTATCAGTTGCAGAGGTTAGTCCATCACTTGGTCCCCGTGGACTAACAAGGTGGTTAGGGGGCCCTCTGAGGGCGTTTGTGGACTTGGTCAGTCAACCATTTGAGCTCAGTTGGTGTTTCCCAGCTCAGTGTTACCAGGGTTTTTGTTGTGTACCTTTCGGAGCTTGATTTGGACATTTTGTCCATACTATTTTTAGTAAGTCACAGGGGGTCAGCGTCCTGGTTAGTTGGCAATATTTGTATATTAGGAAAGGGCAGATTCTTACCATGAAGTTATCCTGGCAGTTATCATGGTCATGAGTATTAAATTTAAATAACGTTAATAATAAAGTTAAATTAAATATTTAACTTATTGCGTTATTTATATATTTTAATGACTTATGATAAAAAGGCGTTATAAGGAGTTTTAAAAGATTATTTTATAATATAAAGTTGGACGCCAACTTGAGGGAGATATAAGGCGGGAAATAAATTAAATAAAATAATTTAATTGCCAACTTGGGCGTGGGAATTGGAGGGGAATATAAAAGCCCATTTGTGAGCTCATTTGCATTATTCATGTTGAGAAGAAAATTGTTCAGGGTTTTGTTGGTTGGACGAGAGTTCACCATTGCTTCTCGGGGACGAAAACCTCCTTGGAGAACAGTATCTGTAGGTGTGCAAGATCACCCAAGGATACTCTACTGATAGCCTCACACAGGGGTTATGCTGGAGCTAAATAGTTGAAGATTTTCAGTGATTTGAAACAAGGGTTTGGATGCAGATTTTACAAAATGATTTAGAAGAACATAGCAAAAGATCTTTTGCAGATTTTAAGTGTTTCATTGCTGTACCTTCTCCATTGTTGGCCGCTCCAAGTGTTGTAGTTGAACGTTGAGACTTTGGGAGTTGTTTTCAAATGATTTCAGTGCTATTTCACCTTGAATGGGGACGCCTAGGGCTAGAGAATAAAGGGTTTTGAGCATTTTGTAATATGAGCATTTCTGCTAGGGTTTTTTGAAGCTTTCATTGCTGTTCACAGATTGCTTCAGACCTGCACATTGTATGACAACAAATGGGTATGTTTCAAATATGATCTTTGAGTGATTTTATTATCTGGGTATTTGTTATAATCCCTCTATTTGATGTATTCAGCAAACATATCTCAAAAAACATATGACAACAGCTAGGGTTTTGAAATATCTGATTTTCTAGGGTTTCCTAACATATGGGTATTGTTGATTTATGTTCCTAGCGGTTGTTTCAATTCATATAAGCTTCTGGGTATTATTAGAAATGCTTCTTTACTGTTATATCTCAACTTTATGCAAGCAAAAACCCACATGCAAGCCCTAAACAACATCAAAAACAAAAAATTAGAACAAAAAAATACAAACAGGGTGGGACATTACACTTTGTGGGTGTAAATTGTAGATTTCTATCACAACTTTTGCCTCAACATGTTCCCCCTCAGCATTGTGGTCATGTTTCTTCTTGACAGTGCAGTTCAACTTCTTCTCATCAGCATAGATCTACTCCTCTCCAACCACCTCCCCAACCACAAGGACAGATGCATATTACGGGCTTTTTTACTAACACAGGGGTTACTTCGGCCTTGGATGTCAGATGTGATCCTAGGGGGAGTATCTTGCTTAACCCTCCCAACCCTCAACACTCCTCGATAAGCATTATCAGATCTTGTATTGGTCCTTTCATGGTGATAAATGATGGCACCAGTGACTTCATTTCAAGTCTAGCCAATGATACTTGATGATCTCCAATTTTTTTCAGCATTTGGTCTTTGGGGTTCTTGTTCCCCCTTCTTGGCTATATGTAATAGTTTCTTGATCACTTGTGTTGGTGGCCCCTTGTTTTGTATTTCTTTGCTTTTGTTCTTCTCTTTTGTGGGGCCTTTCTAGGTTTCTCTTCCTAGAACTTTCTAGTGTAAACTGTTGTACTCTTGAGTCCCATTGACCTTCTTTTGGTCTTCCATGGACATTTATATAATTTCTCTCTTTCTTTCTTTCTATATACCAAGAGGAAATAAATCATTGTATACATTTATAAACTTTTCATATGACGGAATGCATCCATATGTTTTCTAGTGGAGGTTTTCTACACCTAGAGGGTTTTCTCCAAATAAATATGGTGTCAGTCTATGTATGAGTGTTGTTCTTTACCTCCCTACTTTCATTCTCCATTGTTTATTCCACAAATTTTGTGTTTGTGACAATTGAATTCCATCATATATAGGTTTCCTCTTTATATATGTAGATTTTAGCAGGTAGCTGTTGAATTTAGCTACTTATAAATGTAAGCATCTGTGTGAATATTTGCAACTGCTATAAGTTTTCCAATTACAGTTCATATTGGTATTAGGGAAGGTTTTTCTTGGGTTGGGAGAGATTGGGATATGCTTTTCTTAGACCCAACAGAGGAAAGACTGAGATAAAGGAGAATTAGAGCTTGACAAACCAGAGTGAAACATGCGGAAGGCCTGAGATTCACCTATGGAACGCTATGAAGATGGTGTGCATGAAGCTCAGTATGTAAGGTTTGAAGTTGATCTTGCCAATTTGGTTCAGTCACAAGCTAGCCTTATCGATTTTATTAAGTTATTAACCAATTGGTGGCCATCAAAATCCGGAAGGCTTGAATGCCTTTGTAACATCTTGAGAATTTTGGAGGAGATTCAGCAAATGAGAAGAGGACATCAAATGGGGAAGCACCATGGGCATTCTCCAAGGTAGAGGTAAATTTTGAAAACCATCTTTATTATGGTCAAGTTGATGCAAACAAGATCAGCAATTGGCTCAAATACTTTTAGTCTTGTTTAGTATATACATGGTTTTGATGATGAGTAATGAATCTCATTTTCTCATTTGAAGATGTTTGGTCATGCCTGGATATGGTGGGAGAGTTTTGTAGATGCTTTTATATTGAGGGAAAAAAACGATGGTTGACCAAATGGAAGTGATTCCAGGAGCTAATCAAATCACAATTGTAATCTATTTGGTTCTCTTAAGAGCAAGGAAGAAGCACACAAAAGTACACATTTGAATTCCATAGGTAAGCTATCTTGTTGAGCATCTCTCTAGAAGAATCTGGGGTGGTAGTGAAGATCATGGAGGGCTTCATAATCATACATAGAATGTAATGACCCCTCTATTTGGCCATCAAAAAACCACAAAATAACCTGAAAGCATATGCTAATTTTTCTATCTTTTATTATAGAACAAGCCATCTAGCATTTCTCATGAACATTTACGGTAAGTACATCTTCAAAATATAATACATCACATGCTCAAATGGAACCACAGTACCATATACAAGATTTACCCACAAAGTAAAAGAGTATGCTGCATACATATACCCGAGTCCTAGGATCACACATTTTAGGCATGTTGCATATGGTTGCATATCATTGATTGGATTTAAATCATGTAGGTCATTTGCTATGTTATATGTCTGTGAGGACATTGATATTTTGTTTATATGTTGAGGGAGGGCATTGTTATGCTACTGTTTATTTGCATTGACATGATTATGTAAAATTGTTTATTTGGTTGTATGGATGTTATTACTTTGATATATATCATAAAAATGTCATCCCTGGACATATAAACAAAATATCAATGTCCTCACATAGACATATAACATAGCACATGACCTACTTGACAAATCCAATCGATGATATGCAACCATATGCAACATGCCTAAAATGTAAGATCCTAAGACTCAGGTGTACTTAGACTAACTTAGTGGCTTAGCACCGACTTAATTGCAATTGGGTTAGGACCAGAGATCCCTCCACCTGGAATCTATAAATAGTGATCCCTAACTTGTGGATTAGGTTTCACAGTGCTCTAGCCAGAGACTTAGCAAATTGGACCTACTTGCTGTCGGCCTATGCACCATAGTTTGCTCACTGAAGAGCCATAATCTAGAATACAAGTGTGTGAGTGTGATCATTAGATTATGCTGAGGTCACTGCTTTACAAGACAAATAAATAATCATGTATTTCTTGACTTAGATTTATGTGCTACTACTAAGGAAATGTGAAAGATCTCTACTTGAATTGACTGAGTACCCAGTCTTTATCTGAATGCGACTATTTACTCAATAGTTTTACTTGCATAGTCTCAATATAAATGTTCAAATGAATAATTCTTGCCAAGATATATTTAATCATGATTCACAATCACGTGTAATATAAAGAAGAGAACATCTATCTCTATCACATATCATGTATAAAATAGCTTTTACTTTTGTTTATCAATTATACAGTCCCAATTTTATTTCACAATCTCAATTTAGTTATGCCTATGTCAGTTAGATTATGGATTTTAAGTATATGCCTATTTCAAAGTTCAGGAAGTTCATATCCAATTTTTTCATTATAATTATATATTCAAACAACTATTTTCATAGTTACTCTTAGACTGAAGAACCCCTCAGTTACTAATGTTATTGACCTGGCTCCATGGAATTTCTTTTTCCATAGGCATGCCTACATAGCCATCTCCATGGAATCAAGATCGCATGTAGTTCTCCCATTAAAATTACCTGTTATCTAGGTTAAGATTGTGTGTATTTAGAACTTTAGATGTACTCAAAAAGTTGGTATCATCACTTTCCATTTATATATCAAAATTACTCATCTTAAGCCCTATTTTTGCAAGTCAGTTATTGAATTATTGGTTGAGAATTTTCAAATTCCATTCTGATGGAAACGTAGATAAACATATTAACTATAACTCCAACTATTTTTCTGAAGAATTCCACTATGGGAAGTATTTGTTGTCTTATGACAGGCATAATAGTAAAATTAGGAAATTAGTCTTTTGGAATTCAAAACAAGCAGTTTCAGACCTCTGAGTAACAAAGTTCAATCCCAAGCCACTCAAGAATGACTCAGTTCAACCTGAGCCACTTGGGTTCGATTCCAAACCCATAGAAATGAACCATATCCTGAGATTTGAACCTTACTTGTGGAAATGAATTGTGATAGTCTAATCTAAAAATGACGACCCATGTAATGCCCCGCCTAGGAACCTTGAAGAACAACACAAATATGCTATACAAATAGGACAATTTTTTTTTTTAAAAAAGAAATAGCAAATAACGTAAATCATATCTACACATATCATTAGGCTAATATGATGTCCTCTAAAGTTCCACAGCTGCATTACTAACAAAGCTATCATCAAGATCTAAACATACATCATGAATTAACTAACAACCATAGTTTATTCTGGATCTATTGCATTAATGAGTATACACACACACACACATTTTGTAATGCCTACCCAATAAAATATTAATAAATAACTACAAATAATTAAGAAATAATGAAATTAACAGGATGATAGGAAACAATTTACAAAATTTAACTTAGTTAACTTCAAATTAAATATCGGGGTATATCAACATTCATCGTAAATGAAATGTAAGATACAAACGTTTCAAATTAATCTAAGTTGCCGGTTCTGGTACGGGAACGGGTTCGGGAGCGGGGTTCTGGTACGCCGGTACGGCGAAATTTTTTTTTTCTGTGGGTACGTTTGGGTACGGCTGTACTATATATATATATTTTATATATATATATATTTATTTATATAGTATAACTGTATATACCAAAAAAATTAAAAAATATACAGAATTGAACATACATAATACATTTGAATCTTGATTGATAATTTAGATGACCAATGAACAATGAAACATTGAAAATCATTACAAATACTCAGTAGTTAGTACTGTATTACAAAATCTGAAATTTCAAAATAGTAAAATACTATAAGTATAAGTCTATAATCAAGATTCAAAAGCCAATCTTTCTCTCTTCAATCTTCGTCAAAAGGATCTAGATCTAAGTCATCATCATTGGTTGGTTGCAAATCGTTTGAAACACCAACATATGGAGTGCCACTCGCACTATGTACATCATGTAGAAAATTCTCCTCATCATCAACAGTGATTGTAGCAAGCTCTGTAATAGATGCATCCAAGTTGGCACACTCAGGGGCTATATCCCAATTCTTCGCTGCCCCGTCCTTGTACTCAACTTGCTTATGTGATAGAAGACGCAAGTTGGAGTGGACATAGACCAAGTCTTCTGCTTTTTTAGCAGCCAATCGATTACGCTTCACTGAGTGGATATAGGAGTATGTACTCCAATTCCGTTCAGCCGAAGAAGAACTTGCAACCTATTCAAATTTCAAATTAGAGCTCTAGTCAATACAACTTTAAAATGCAAAAAATGGTAAGTACTAAGAATGTTAAATTTTAAAATAAAACATGCTTACTTGTGATAGAATTTTGATTGCAAGAGGCTGGAGCAAAACATAATCTTGCCCATGGAGGTACCACCATGTATGTGCATCTTCCTTGTACATGTCTGCAATAGCACACAAACTATGCTCTCGTCCTTGTATGAATTTGCCAAACTCTTTCCTAACACCATTCACCATTTCTGGATCGGAATAGATTCTTCGAAATGCTTTCATGCAGCCGGAAGCAACTTCTCTATCTCTATATGGTGCGGTTCTCCCTGGCAAAGCAAGTATCTCAGTACTATAATATTTGGGAGACAAGGCATATGCAAGGAGGTGCAAGGGTGTGTTCATCTTGTCCCAACGGTCATCAATGATTTTTTTGACACTTAGGAAAAATGTTTCATTGGGGTCATTGTCCTTTTGTGTTATTATGCTCTTTATTTTTTCTACCATGGAGTCAATGCCATCATAGATTTCCCCCAAACATGGCTGATCTGTATCAGCAAACCTAAGCATACTCATGATAGGCTCCGTGAAACTCAAAACATATTGCACACGTTCCCAGAACTCATCAGCTAGGATCAATGACTTCACCTTTTGAGCCCTTTCTGAATTAGTTGTCTTCCATATACTCCATTGGTGGCTAGTGACCATGGAGCCTAATGCCTCTTTCACCTTCACAAGTCGTCTCAAAACGATTGTGTGTGATGCAAATCGGGTCTCAGCAACCTAATGTTATGTAAAAAAATAAGTTAATAACACATTAAAAATTAAAATCTAAATCAAGAATCTAAATCAATGAATCATGCAACTCAAGTAAATAAAAATATGGCATAAATTAAAATTAAAATAAAGTTTAAACTAAATTTACCTTCAACAACTCCAAATGCGAGAAAGACCTGAAGATGCCTTGTGACATATGATGGTTTGTCACAAACATTTGAATCTCCTCACCCTCATTGTATGTATTTTTCACCCAATCTACTTGAGTGCCAATTGCTTGCATCACCAAGTTAAGGGAGTGTACGGTACATGGTGTCCAAAATATGTGTGAGTATCTTTCCTCAACCAAAGCACCTGCTGCCCTACAATTTTTTGCATTGTCTGTAATGACTTGGACAACATTATCAACACCCACCATCTCTATGGACTCAATGAGGATTTTGGAAATAAATTGTGCATCCTTGATTTCCCCCTCACAATCAACCGACTTCAAAAACATTGCCCCTTTGGGGGACACAGCAATAACATTTATTAAAGGTCGGTTTTTGCAATCTTTCCATCCATCAGAAACAATGGACACTCCTGTTTCAATCCATGAATCTCTAATTGGTTTTAGTGATTTCTCTACATAACTTTTTTCTTTTGCCAATAAAGTGGTTCGCACCTTTTCATAACCAGGACCTGTATAATCAGAAGGTGCATTACTAATTGCTACCACCATTTCCCGTCAATATGGTGATCTCACCAAGTTGAAAGGAAGACCATTGGCATAAATGCAACGTGCAATTTTTTCATCTGCAATATCTCTCGTTTCATTTTGAAATGCCTTTGCCAATGGACCTCTTTTGCAGGAAGAAGAGGGTTCATCATCTTGGTTTACATCCAAGTCCAAGAAAGGATGTTGTGGCCTAGAACAAGGAGCTTCTGTAGGTGGATTCATTGATGTTTTCTTTGTTAAAGGATGAGCTCTTGATTTTGCTCTTGCACTCTTTTCATCAGCTTCTTCTTGTTCTTTAATGTATGCCATAATTTGTGCTTTTGGCAACCCCCTCTTGTTTGGCCCTTCACATATTTTTATTCCTTTTCCACTTATGGCACATAAGTGAGCTTTCAATCGAGTATATGAGCTCTTAAATGTGACTTTGCACTCATTACAAACCCAAACAAAAGCCCCACCTCCTGCTAGTTGTTCAATCATGTTGACATGTCTCCAAAGAGGAGATCCTTGGTCATATTTAAGTTGTTTACTCTTCTCAAGACCCACCGAACTTGAACTAGTAGGCGTAGCCATTTCACTTTCAAATAGATTGTTGTTTAAAAAATTACAAAATTTAAATTAAAATAATAAAAATTAAAATATAATAAAAATATTCCAACCCTACACACTAATAAAACACCTAAACATTCAAGAGAAACAATAAAATATGTTTAAAAAATGTTCAGACTTGTTTTTTTTTTCAAAAAAAAAGTCGAAATTTTTGAAAAAAATTTGAAAAAATTTAAAAATCCATAAAAAACTTGAACAAATTCAACAAAAACTAGAAAAAATAGGTTAAATTACTTACCTCAGATCAATAGATGACCTTTGTGCAAGCTACAATCCTTCCTTGGTGCTTTGCAATCGATTCTGGATTCCCTCCACAATGCAAAAATGAGCAAAATGTGAAAAACTCTTGTGAAATGGAGGAGTTGTTGCAAAAATAAGAAATGAATAGGGGCGTTTTTGTTATATAGACCTTTTTAGGGTTTTTGTTTTTGTTTTTTTTCATTAATAAATGAGTTTTAAATTCGTTTTTTTTAATTTCTAACGTTAAAAAAAAAAAATCCCGCCCGCGGGAGCGTCTGGGAGCGGGTGGGAGCGGCCGGGTGCGGGCAGGGAGCGCCCCGCCCGCTCCCGCTCCCGCTCCCATTGGGTACCGTACCCGCCCCCTGAACAGAAGTATCCGATAACATAGAAATTAATTTATACACATTTACAATAATACCAAATAATCATCTATTTGCAAGGTGGAAAGGTACCTTCTTAGCTTCAGAATCCTGCATGGCTTAAAGATCTCAAACTGCACATCTAATGAAACATTAGTTCTGCATAGTTACTAATTACACCAAACAAATATCAATTGCATAAAAAGACAAGCCTAAGGCCCTAAGGGGCCGACCTAATGTCTCGGGGGCTCATCTAAGATGGCCTTGCCTACGTACGCGTAGCACAGAGACTTCGTAGTTCGGGACCACTCATCTTGCAACCCTTAGGTTGACTAGATAAAATAACTCATAAGAGATCAAATTCAACTCATAATATTTTCTAGAGCATAAAAAGGGATTCATCATCTATGACTTCAATTATTGCACCTTTAATGCCAAACATGCTGATATTAATTCTTTATTACGGAATACAAATCTCAACAACTCATTATGGTTGATTTACGGTATAACATTCCATAATTCAAAACTAATTTCCATTGCTAATTTATGCGTACAATCATCAATACTCCATATATTTAACTACTATAAGAGATCATAAACAACCACATAATTTACTATAACACCCTTCAACACGCATCTAATATTAGTCACTCAACTAAATACATAAGAGAACATCCAAGGCATTGCCAATTAAAAATATCTACCCTACACTCCAAAAGACTATGTAATGCTTCTAAGTGAATATTTGTTTAGCTGACCCACTTAGCCTAGAAAGACATAAAATTCTTAGTAAATGCATCAAATGAAGTTTATTTTAATGTAATAATGAAATAAAACTCCTCCTGAAAAGATTCAACCCCAAACATTGATCTGCCTTCTAATTTCTGACTACTAATAATGGCTTTATACCTTCAAGAATCTACCATTATGACATCCACATTAATCCAAAAGAATACCTCAACCCTCTTTATCTATGACAATGGTCATAAAACTCACTAGTAGTGTAGAGATATTACAAGGAATCTTTCTTATTCCAAGTCAATATAAATATTATACTAGTCACTTTCTTTCTAATCAAGTTCTAGAATTCATTACTATACTCTATCAAAGGATGCATGCATATTGCCATAGATATTCACATGCAAATATTATGACAAATCTAACAAAAAGGAAAACTACTTTCAAATTACAAATTTACTTTAACCATCCCAATAACGGCTTAACAATAATCAAATAAAACATATTTCTATTTTTACCAATCTTGTGCATTCAAATACTTTATCCATTACATATTCCTATAAATCTGAAAAAATATTAAGAATACTTTTATACTTCCAACATTAATAACCATAATATTCTTACTAATTTAGAATTCTTATTTTATTGTTTTACTAATCAATATAGCATTCTATACTTATGAGAGGAATCTTTTAAAGATAAGGAAAATATTTTAAAGAAAACTTATACTATTTATATTCTTTCTAAACTAGCTTCCTCTCTTTTATAAAGAAGTTAGGAAAATATATAATAACAAAAAGCTACCTTTCCTAACTTCTACGGTTATTTAGAAGAAAAGACATGCTTTATTTAAGTATTTGGCTTCTATGCTAAAATGGGAGATGCCTCAAATAGCAATTTCAGAACTAAATACAAAACCTTTTACCATTGTATGAAACACGTCGCTGCCCTCACAAATCTTTTGACTTTTGTGGATAATTTGAAGTTCCATTTCAATTTCTCAGATTTTGGCCATTTGCTAGATGATGAAGAGGAATAATTTGAAATTGGTTCTTCCTTCTTCTTGCACGGTGTTCTCTTACTAGTCCTTACCCAAAACTCCATTGTAGTAAGTGCACTGGCTAGAATTTAATCCTGACAGTAATCTTTTAGCTGTTGGAAAACGCTGCAAAATTAGTGCTTTTGTTTAAGCTTTATTATTACCAGCACGCTTGATGGATAACTGAGATAGATGAATGAGGGGACATCGTCTTATCTTTCTTTTATGATTGATTGGCAGGGAATCATCTATCTCATTCATAGGTTAGGTTATGATAATCAACTTTCTTGACATTAACACTACAAAACTAGTAATTAAGCATGCAAACATATTATCTATTAAACACCAAGATAAGGTAATTAAAACACACGTAATATCCCAAGACTTAACACCAATACATGTTGTAGGTGGCAGTCTCAAATACTCATCACCCTTAAAGAAATGGAATATAAATTAAGTGCGACCGTTACAGAGGATCCCTACTAACTGCGACTTTCATCCATTATGGGCAGATTCTTCTATTCTAGGCAGGTATATCATTATGCTACGGCTGGTTGAATGCAATATATAATATGCAAGTATATCACAAGTCACGGCTAGCAGAGTATATATTACATTGGTACAGATGAGAAAGCAAAGTAATAAGATAGATTATGAATACGATGACTCATATACAACATTAAAACAATTTTCTAATCAACAAGAAAAGTAATAATGCACGGGAAGACATGTAAAATTGTTGGACAAGAACCCGTTAGAAATGTAGTTTCAAGGTCTTCAATGATTACAAGATATGCCAAAAATAAAATAGATCGTTTGAAAGGATTGAACATACCAGCAAATGCTCTGTGCATTGAAAGGCATAAGGACTATTTAACAAAATACCTGAAGAGAGGCCTCCTCAATCAATGGAATAATCAGTAGTTCATAGTAGAGGAAACCATCATCATGAAGAAATGAAATACAAACTAATTCTATAAGTTTCTTTTACCCTGCAAGCTTGTCACGGCCAAATCTATAAGTATAAACAAGCATATCCTAAGCTTAGACTTAAGCGAAGATGTCGAGAGAGTATGATACTCCTCACAAGTTATGGCCAAACAAGTTCATTGTAATTGAAATATATATGCGTTATAAAAATAATTTTATTTTAGCAACAGTAACGTAAGATAAGCTTAAAATGATTATTCACTATCGGTATTAGGATATCTTTATAACCCGACTGCGCATCCAGTGACATATGTGAGGGATGAATAGCTAGAATAAATACTGGCTTGACTACAGAGCAGGCATTGTGCATTTGGATGCAGCATGACAAAGACTCATGCATGTATGACAGCAACAGGATGAAAAAGAGTTATCAAAGAAAGACAAGAACATCAAACTGGAGCCCAAGCATGATTCAATGTCTCAGTAGATGGTATATATGCAGCCATAATGAAACCAATTCAAAATATTATGTGGTGGGGATATCAATAAAAGCGTACCTTTTTTTTTTTTTTGCTCATCTGGATCGCCATGGTTTATCAACAAATTGAGAGTTTACGCTCACTCACCTGCTGCTCTTCTATGAAATTATTATGGTAATCTGTGCAATCTTCTCACACTTCTCTTGGGTTTACAAACATGCTTGTTTTCATGTCATGCACATAGCTAATCTTTGCCAGTCATTTCTTAGAGAGATTTCATCTCTTGAATGCAATGATTGTCCGTTTTTTTTTTTTTAAGGCGCGATACCCAGGTACTTATATAGCAGCTTCCCCAAAAACTCCCTCTTTTAGAAAGGATGTCCCTTCATCTTCCACTTCTGACACTAATTTACTCATGCACTTCCATAACTAAATTAGCTTCTCTAATCTTGTAAAGTTGCAATTAAATATTGCTCCCACTTCTTGCAAATAAAAGATAAAAATTACCATGCATAATTTCTTTGGTAGACAAAATTAAATTATCTAATTATTTCTAAGAAAAATAAATAATAAGTTACAGATATGCCTTACATAAATAGAAGTAATGCATTAAAAGAATCTTTTCAAAACAAATTAATTGAAAATAAGTTGCATAGATTTTAAAAATTAATTATTTTTCCAACAAGGGAGAGGTTTTAAGAATCTTCACAAAATCAAATGTTCAGAAATAAAATAGCAAATGAAATTAATTTCCTTCTGTAACTCCTACAAAATAGTAATGACCCAAAAACTGGAAAGATTCCATCAAAGAGGTGGATAACCACCATTTCTTGTTTGTGGCTAAAATTAGAAATCACTTAGTAATGATAAAGCATAAAATGACTATATATGATTTTCTCATGAAACAATACTAACTCATATAGATAATTACTCCAAAACAATACAATTAATAAAATATCATAATTAGTAAATAAGTTTCAAGTCTGCTCTATACCTCTCGGTGGAGAGTGTATTCACTGCACATCCACGGTGAGAATGGAGGGGCACTACAACCCAGATCCCTTAAATGGGATTTTCCAAGATTTTAGTCAACCTGGAACTTTCACAAGAACTCTAATGAACTAGAAATAAGTAAACAAAATTACACATTTTACAAATTCATAATTCCCAATGGACATACAAAATCTAATCATTCATAGACTATAATGTCCCCTTCTAGTAAGCTCAAACTGTTCATAACCTTGCACAATTTAACTTACAAAAAGGAAACATTAGTATTCCAAATTTTTCTCTTTCATATCATAAGTAACATATATCCATATTCTTTCCATATTTATCCTAGAATTTATAATTCCATAATCACATAATTCATATTCATATTCATATTCATAGGCCTTATGTTCTATCCTCGAGAGGATCGTGTGTCGCCCTATCATTAATCCATCTCTAACTCCATAGGCATGGTTCATTAAGGAGACACTAACCATCCCATACGTAGGCCTAAAGGCTTCACTCCCACACAGAGTTCTTCACCATTTGGCTTGATGGAACTTCATGTCCACACAACATTCTTCATCCCACCAAGAGTCACCTCACGTTGGGCACATTTAATACTGATGAACTCATCGTTACCATAAGCCCAAGGACTTCACACCCACACAGTGTTCTTCGTCTCTTGCCTCAAGGGACTTCATACCCACATGGTGTTCTTCATCCACTTGAGGGTTACCTAGGTCTAAAATACATTCTCCTAACTTACCCATACACCTAGGATAGCGAGACGATTAATGATGAGGCTAATCCTTCTCTTGGATATAGCACAATCCTATGATTCCTAAGTCCTTGTGGACATTCTCATATGATGTCTTATCATTTTTGGCCTCATATCATAATTGGCCCATCATATATTTATATGATATAATGCATGATCACATTTCATTATCATGTTCATCCTTATATAAATATTCATCATATTAGTTCATTCTTTATTGATAGCCTCATACTAGGCTTCATTGATAATTCATTTTATGCTCAATTTAACATACAAATGGTTTCATATTATTCCTACTTACTTTCAAGCATGAGGTACTTAATTTCACTTCTAATCATAATTCATTTATTTCTACCATAATTATATTATTCCAGCATTCCATTTCTTATTCATCATCATGAAATCAGTTCCTGCTATTTGCCTATTAACATATCTTTATTTATTTAATTTCATATATTTTTTGAATTCATTATTTATCTTACCAATATATGCTAGAATATATTATACTATATATTTAAACACTTAAGGAACAACGTACCTGTAATAGTTGCAGACTTACCTTGGCTGCCCCCGTGTCTTCCCTGTGATATCTTCTTACCGCGTCTTTGATGAATTCTAATGCTGTTGCTTCTTTATTGCCTTTATTCACTTCACAGCTATTTATTTATTTCCTTTTATTACTTCTTTTTTCCGATGATGATTTCCTTCTATCTCACAACCTTTATTTATTTCCCTTTCAAGGGATATGTTCAAAGAAGCATGTCTCTTATTATGCTTGGTGGTAAAAGACATACTTACCCTCTTATAATTTTTATTACTTTATACTAGTTCTAACCATACGTAACTTCGTTATCATAAGAGGATAGGTTAAAAGATGTTTATTTATTTTATTTATATTTATATTATATCATTTATATTATAATAAATGATATATTACATATTTTATATTATTTATACTATATCATTTATATCATAATAAATGATATATGATTTATATTATATTATTTGTATTTATATTATAATGTAAGATAATTATAAGAATATTCGTATTTATATTATTAGATATATTTATAATATATTATATTTATATAATGTTATTTATAATATGGCTATTATATTTTAATTATAATAAAATATTCATACAATAATATTATTTATTAAATAATATATAATGTATGTAATTATTTCTATCATCCGAAATAATATTTTACAAACCATCTTTATCATGTTCAAATCTTTACTTTAACAATGTCTTGATATGGGGACATGACAACCCTCCCCACTCAAGATTGCTTGTCCTCAAGCAACTATAATTAGATATCCTATAATATTTTTTAACATTATATTTTATTGAGGTTTATGTGCACAATAAATATTTTGAGCTAGTTGTTTACATATATTTTAATTTGTTTTTCTCATGCCATTTCAAGCCGTAGGTTACCCATAGAGATATTTTAATTATTTTATTTTACTATTTCATTTAGTATATTTACTTAATGTAATTTTAAGAGTTATTTTATTCTTATTTATTTTTTACCTTATTTACTCATTACTTATTACATATTTGTAAGTAAATTTTTATTTTATTTTATTTATGTTGCATGATAACATATTGAGTAAATTTTATTTTTTTAATGTTACATATATATATATATATATATATATATATATATATATATATATATTAAATATTTTAGCAATGTATTAAACACCATTATTCCAGCAATTCATGAAATTCACTTTTATTATTATTATTATTATTTTAATTTTAATTTTATTTTATTTTATTTAACTATTATTCACAGGATGGAGGATGACTGCTCTGATACCACTTGTTGAGCTACAGCTCATATGGACCAGCTAGGACTCGAACCTAGGAAATTCCATTTGCTGCTGGAGTGCTCTACCAACTGAGCTACTGGCCCCTTGTGTTCAGCCCATCGTCGGTCCGGGTGTGGCTTACTTCCAACACCCCCCCTTAAGCCACACTGCAGGTGCTTGGGGCTCCTAGCCTGGCTCTGATACCACTTGTAATGTCCCCTTCTAGTAAGCTCAAACTGTTCATAACCTTGCACAATTTAACTTACAAAAAGGAAACATTAGTATTCCAAATTTTTCTCTTTCATATCATAATTAACATATATCCATATTCTTTCCATATTTATCCTAGAATTTATAATTCCATAATCACATAATTCATATTCATAGGCCTTATGTTCTATCCTCGAGAGGATCGTGTGTCGCCCTATCATTAATCCATCTCTAACTCCATAGGCATGGTTTATTAAGGAGACACTAACCATCCCATACATAGGCCCAAAGGCTTCACTCCCACACAGAGTTCTTCACCATTTGGCTTGATGGAACTTCATATCCACACAACATTCTTCATCCCACCAAGAGTCACCTCACGTTGGGCACATTTAATATTGATGAACTCATTGTTACCATAGGCCCAAGGACTTCACACCCACACAGTGTTCTTCGTCTCTTGCCTCAAGGGACTTCATACCCACATGGTGTTCTTCATCCACTTGAGGGTTACCTAGGTCTAAAATACATTCTCCTAACTTACCCATACACCTAGGATAGCGAGACGATTAATGATGAGGCTAATCCTTCTCTTGGATATAGCACAATCCTATGATTTCTAAGTCTTTGTGGACATTCTCATATGATGTCTTATCATTTTTGGCCTCATATCATAATTGGCCCATCATATATTTATATGATATAATGCATGATCACATTTCATTATCATGTTCATCCTTATATAAATATTCATCATATTAGTTCATTCTTTATTGATAGCCTCATACTAGGCTTCATTGATAATTCATTTTATGCTCAATTTAACATACAAATGGTTTCATATCATTCCTACTTACTTTCAAGCATAAGGTACTTAATTTCACTTCTAATCATAATTCATTTATTTCTACCATAATTATATTATTCCAGCATTCCATTTCTTATTCCTCATCATGAAATTAGTTCCTGCTATTTGCCTATTAACATATCTTTATTTATTTAATTTCATATATTTTTTGAATTCATTATTTATCTTACCAATATATACTAGAATATATTATACTATATATTTAAACACTTAAGGAACAGCGTACCTGTAATAGTTGCAGACTTACCTTGGCTGCCCCCGTGTCTTCCCTGTGATATCTTCTTACCGCGTCTTTGATGAATTCTAATGCTGTTGCTTCTTTATTGCCTTTATTCACTTCACAGCTATTTATTTATTTCCTTTTATTACCTCTTTCTTCCGATGATGATTTCCTTCTATCTCACCACCTTTATTTATTTCCCTTTCAAGGGATATGTTCAAAGAAGCATGTCTCTTATTATGCTTGGTGGTAAAAGACATACTTACCCTCTTATAATTTTTATTACTTTATACTAGTTCTAACCATACGTAACTTCGTTATCATAAGAGGATAGGTTAAAAGATGTTTATTTATTTTATTTATATTTATATTATATCATTTATATTATAATAAATGATATATTACATATTTTATATTATTTATACTATATCATTTATATCATAATAAATGATATATGATTTATATTATATTATTTGTATTTATATTATAATGTAAGATAATTATAAGAATATTCGTATTTATATTATTAGATATATTTATAATATATTATATTTATATATTGTTATTTATAATATGGCTATTATATTTTAATTATAAAAAAATATTCATACAATAATATTATTTATTAAATAATATATAATGTATGTAATTATTTCTATCATCCGAAATAATATTTTACAAACCATCTTTATCATGTTCAAATCTTTACTTTAACAATGTCTTGATATGGGGACATGACATAGACCTTCGAACAGTCCCAAGGAACACTCACACACTTCCATCCAAGACATCAAGCTCAACATGCTAATTGGCTCAAAATATCAAATCAAGACCATCATCTCAAAATTTGAATCCAAACCCTAAAAGTAAGTAAAATTCCACTAAGCACATTTCCCAATGTAGAAATCTGAAAATGGATTGAGTCATTCAAACTCAATCAGCTCACAAAACACTCGGGAATTCTAATCTTTACATGGGTTTGCATTCAATTCACTATATCACAATTTGTTGAATAATCAATTCTTAGTTTAAAACTAGGGTTTTGCTGAAAATGGTTGACTCATTCAAACTCAATCAACTCACAAAACCCTCAAGAATTCTAATCTTGACATTGGTTTACATTTAATTCACTATATCATAATTTGTGTAATAATCAAGCCTTAGTTTAAAACTGGGGTTTGGGGTTTTAGCTTCTCTAAGTTAAATCCCACATGGATTTCTCAAATATTCTGATTTTCTAGGCTTAATTAGTTGAAAACAATACTCTTGTTTCTCTGAAGTTTCAAAACACTCGTATTGTTTTCTCCATGTATTTTCATGTACCATGTTTTCCATTTTCACCTTCTAGTTTTTCTTTCAAGAATCCATTAATTCCATAAAATCAGAATTATTTTAGTTTATTTCTCATTAGCTATAAGTTTTAAATACAAAAGCTCTTTTGGAATTATTTTAGTTTATTTCTCAATGCTATTTAAAAAATTTGTAGAATTTTGATGAACTTCTTTACAACCTTTGACCTTTGGTTGAGTTCTTGAGAATTCCAATTGCAATAATAAAACCTATGTATCAACAATAAAGTTTGTAATGCCTTTTAATAATAGCTAGGTTTTTATTTTCATGCACACTGCTATCTTTCTTGCTTTCCAAGTTTTCTTTCTATCAATAGTTTAATTCTTCTCTTCAAATCTCAACCTTTGATCTTTTAAATGAAAAACTTTTATTTTATTTTTATAATTATCCATAAATAATTTCTATTAAAGATATGGAATAATTAAATCATAAATTAATTAATTAATCTTCTTTTATTCCCCACTTCTCAATATAAGCAATTGGATTTGCTTTTATCTATTTATTTATTTTTCTCAAAAGAATTGATTTTTTATTATTTTACTCTACTCAACAAGATTTGTGCAACCAATCATCTATTTTGATATTAATTTAATTTTCTTATTATCCAATATTAATTTTCTCTTAAATTAATATTTCAATTCTTGGAATAAATCCTATAACTATAGGATTATTATAATATCCAAAATTCATCTTTGCATATATTTAACAATTTTGCTCCACCAAAATTGTCTAAAATAAAACTTCCAATTAATCCATTCTCAATAAATTAATAATCAAATAATTTATCTGCTCAAAAAATTATAAATAATCCAAATAATTTCTACTTAATAAATTTTAAAATAATACCTTAATACAGAATATCAAGTACTGAATAGGGTGAGAATTACACAGAGCTAGTTGTTACTCTTCAATTTGAAGAGTATTGATGAGGGAAGAAAAGGCTCTCCATGTTAAGATGGACCAAAAGGTGGGACAAAAAAAAATTACTGCCAAGCTGACCAACAAGAATTTGCTAATGGTAAAGGAAAGAGAAACACTTCTACCGTTCACAAAGGGAAGAAACATAGCGATGTTGATTCGCATACAGACGAGAAGTTGTGGAAACTTCATATCAAATTGCGCCCTGTAATGCCCCTTGCTTTTTGGCTTGTGATAGATGTTATTTTCATATTGTTTTTCTGTCAGTTCTGGAACAGTTGATAGTTTTATATTGCATAATTACAGTTTCGAGACATTTGGACTAGTATGTATTGGTTTATGCTCTCCTTAATCTTGATGGACTATGTTCGATGGATGTATTGAGACATGTGTTATGAGTTTTGATGACTTTATGATTACTTCAGTTATGATGAGATGGATATGCTTAGCGATGATTAGAAAATATCATGTTTATGCTTCTGATTATAGTCTTGTGTTGGAGCGGGGACGGTGTAGTACTGCTCGGATCCAGCACCCTACTACGTCGCGATTCTCTGTCTCGGTGTGTGTGATATATATATTTACAGTTGATCATATATAACCCATTGGTTTTCACGCAGGTTGCAAGTACCGGGCCTCGACTCCACCTGATTTAGTAGGTCTGAGCGGGCCCTACACCATGGATAAGGTGATGGAGATAATATGAGGTCTTTACCGCTAGGTCAATTTCAGTCCTTGTCGTAGCCTTGTATACTTGTCGTCATCTCGGGTCCTTGCCATAGTCTTGTGTTGTGATGCGACGTTGTCCCTTGGTTCTTGTGGTTGGTCGTCGCGGGTTGTGGAGTGTTGTTAAGTTGTTATACTTGTTTATGTATCTCTTGTATTTTTTTTTATGACCTTACAGTATGGGTATAGTCGCAAAATAGGAATATTGTTTGTGTTAAGCCTTTTGTTGACAAAAATTAGTTATTGTAATGTTATAAACATTTATGAAGGAAATGAGTGCATAGTTGTGTTAAAATATTCCTTTTAGGTGACTAATTTAATGATTGTTATTGCCGGATATAATTAGAGATTTGAGAATCTCTATGTTTGGAAAAATTTCAAATTTTCTTTATGGAGTGGGATTATGCAGTTAATGGGAGTTATGGGAATTTATGGATTGCCTATTTTTGGTCTCGGGAAGTTTGGCATGAAGGGGGGGGATTTTGTTCTGAGAGAGGAGACAGGTTACAGAGAAAATTTTGTTGTGAAGAAAGAGAAGGAAATTCGAAAAGAAGATCAAAATTCTGGAGCGTTTGGTACGGGTATGTCTTGTAAACTTCTGCATTTCCGGTTTTGTTGCTCTGAAGTATTGAGTTCTTGTTGAGTTCCTTTAGATGGTCACTCTGGCCTGTAAACTCCTTGTTTTGTGTTGGTTGCCCTGTGATTTTTTTGTCTGTAGGATAATTGGAACCTTTCCTCATTTGCTTTGACCTTGTCCTCGAGTTTAATCACTTCCTGTATCCTGCTTGTAACCTTCTGTAGTAGCCAACTAAATGTGTGAGGCATGTATCATCTGGCCATAAAAAAAAAGAGCAACCAAAACCATATTGCATATATACGATATCGATCACAAGACAAATTAAAAACCAAAGATCTAATCTAAACCAAGGGGAAAGGCGGTTTACGCAATAAAATAATACAGGCACCTTTGAAATATGTCCAATTAACTGTAACTGTATCTTTCATCTTGTAACAGATTTGAAGTTAAACCTATTGACCCTGTGTGCCATCAACATTAGCTTAAAATTCTCAACCCTCTCCATTAGTTCATGATTCTACCAATAGGATACAATAATTCCTTCATATTTCAATTGGAAAATCCTATCGCAGATATATCGAATTCCTAAAAAGAAACTGACGTTTACCCAAATTTACTTCAGTTCAAAATAGAATGAGATCAGGATCAAGCTGAGATATATCTAAGCATAAGATAGTGCCTTCTTTAAACATGTGTAGTCTTTAATGGTTTTCTAAATTGAGTAAAATCCAGAGGTTTTCATAGATATTCTGTGTAGACCTGAGACGCTGCATCAGAAACTTACTTCATTATAAATTTATAGCCCAGCTAACAAATCGATGGCAAAACATTACTCACTGCACATTTTGATCCAGAAATGGGGGCTTAATTCAGAAAGCAACTTTAACTAAATATATGTATATATATTGCAGGCGGGTTTGGATTTCTAAAAGCAAAACTCGTTTATATCAGCCAGAAGATAGGCCCTAAATTATTCAAAACATAGCATTTTTGTCCGGTAAGAAAAGAAAAGACAGTCGAGAATTTTTGTAGTGACAATGGAATGTCCAAATTTACGACAAACTCTTTTATCACTGTTAAAAGCACGTTAATTATCTCTGTCTTCTGTAACCTGTATCCTGTTTTTCCGCAGCTCGCAAAGTTAATTGAATTGAGCGCACACACACAATTAGCTTCAGCTGGCATTCAAGTTATCAAGCTTATAAAAAAATAATAATAATATCAGGATTTCCCTTCTTAATAACTAGTGATGTTTGTTTTTTTTTTTAAAAAAAAAATGATACTCATCCTTGACGAATCTTCTTCCAATCCATTATGATTTATTTTTGAATGCCTGTTAAATCCTGCTAATTCGTGAGATGTTAACAATGGCAAATCAAATAATTGTCTATACCAGATGCTAAAATCACATTTTATCATCCAAACCCTTTTGCTGAGTATGCCGCTAAAAGAAACTTCCATCAACCCGAACCTTACCCAATCTGTGTGACCCCAATAAGCGCCTGTGCTTCTACGTGCTTCTGCAGTCCTGAGATGCTGTGTCGCCTATCTTTCCATTGTGATTTGTTTAAATCTGCTATTCACCTCATTGAATGCCAGGGTGCAACGCAACTTAGGTATCCGCATGCTAATGTGATTTAACCAATTCTTATCTTAGAAGAATTCTTTTCCAATCCAGTTTATTGCCTTAATGAGTCTTATAGGAATATAATGATTTAGTTTTATGATTTAGCATCTCCCTCTGTCGCTTGGATAGTTTCTATTTTACCAATGCCATCAATTGTAGTCAACTATAGTTTTCCCCACTTATTTCTGGGATCGTTCGCTTGATAGATGGATAGCATTCATGTTAGGTAATTTAAATTAGTTGTTACTTTTAACTTCTTTTCTTTACAATTATTAGATTTCCAATTCGACCTTCCTCGTTTATTTAAGGGAGCTTTTGATATAAAAGATTAGTGTTCAAATTACATTGTTATGTTTGAAATTCAAAAGTTGTTGAAAGTTAGATTAGGGTACAATTACTTTCAATAGTTGATAAGTTGAAATTAATTTATAAGTGTTGCAATTAGATATTGTCTTTTTTTAAGATGAATCTTGTTAGGTAATTGAAGTTCTTTTGGAATAGGAGTCTGGTTTGAATTTCCGAGGCCTAGATGATTTATATTTCTTTCAATTCATGTTAATGAGATTTGTAGGAGATAGTTTGTTGGTCATAGGAGGGACATTTTTGGTCTTAGAGTAATTTGTATTAATGTTCTTGTTCTTGAGGTAACAATATTGTGCTCCGGGCATTAATTACCTTGTTAGATATTTAATTTTTGTTTTGAGGTATAGTATGAGGAACTAGTTGTTGTACTAGATGTGTTAAGGTTTTGGTTTAAGGTTAATATGGTTGTTCTAATGCACGAGAGTGAGAACTTTTGGTTTAGAGAATGTGTCATTGTATCTTCCTTTTGATGTTATGATTTCTTTCTTTGCAAACCATGGCGTGAAGCCATCCTTGGGTCTAAATTTGATTATTTCACCATCTTAAATTAAGAATGTTTGGATGTCAACTACCCCCTTGTCGATTTTCTAAGGTGCCATGGTCCTAGAAAACCTAGTCTTCGCAACATGGTAAAGTGTCCTGTCACGACTCCAGAGGTTTAACTTTTTGTCCTCACCCTTGGTATTTGGGTCTTTTGTCACTTGAAGTTGTTTGAGTTGAGAAGGGTAATGGGAATTGTAACATTATGGCCAAGTGAATGGCACTTGTAATGAGATAGAATCTCTTTTTTTTTTGTAACCTTTATCCTTGCATGTTGTGGATTATCTGGTTGGTCAGAGAACGCTAAGGGAGTGGCTTCCATGGTGGGGCCGGCGCCTAGTGAGAGGTCGCCTGGGTAACCCCATGGAAGTTGTAAGCAAGTGAAAACCTAATAATGTATTTAGGAGGGTTGGGTAGTAATACACTTAACAAGATAATCAATGCGACCTCACCCACACCTTGAGTGCTCTCATAGGCTAAGGGAGGGATGAGAAGGCCTGGTTGGCAAGGCCGACCTCCTTGTCTTCATGAGAGGACATGTCGGCTCCGCATGTGTCACCCTATGGGGCCGGCACCTAGAGAGAGGCTGCCAGGGTAACCATAGATGGGGTCCGGCTTCTGGTGAGAGATAGCCTGGGTAACCCATGCTAGGGCCATGCGATGACACTCTCCTTACGCAGTTCAGTTATTTTCTCTTCATCCTTGTTGGTACCTCTGGAGTGTGGTCTTGTTTTCATGATTGATCTAGTCTGATGTTCTGATCTGTCTGGTTGAGTACTGTCAGTTCAATGCAGTCCTTTTATCATGTTTGTCTTCGTGGAGTCTGGTATTGGTGTTTGTGTTCTTGACTGCAGCCTTGACCTAGTGGTAATCCTCTTGTTATCTCCTAGCTCGGTGGGGTGGACCTCAGGGTTCCACATGGTTGGGAGGTAGAGCTATCCAATGGTTTTCTTGGAGATTTAGTTTGAGCCTTGTGCGGAAATGTTCCAGTTTCAGGTGGCTTTCATTCTTCAGCAGTGTTGCTTATCTTCTTATGTACTATTTTGTAAATCGACAAGATCAATCTTGTAATCTTGTACTCTTGCAATCTTGTATTCTGGTAACCTTGTAATCTTGTAATCATGTAACGGAGACTATGTAATCAAATTATATTGTTGTTGTTAAAGTTAAGGGGTTAGTTACCTCTGCAGATTGATGGTTATCACTCTTATGGTTTTACTTTATTTCCTAATGCAGTTATGTTGCCCTAGAGTGGTTAGAAGTGTACCTTTCTTTTAATGTGTTTTCTAATATCTTTGGATCCTACCTTGTACTTTATTGTTTTTTTTTTAATAAAAAAAAAAAAAAATAGTTCTGTTTTCCGCTCTAGTTAAACTAACACTCTAGGTTTGCATGACGGGGCATTACATTTGGTATCAGAGCCAGGTTAAAACACTGGGTACCCTGGTTATATTTGAGCCCATTATGTAACCTTGTGCTTGTACTCTGTAGAATAATTTTATCCCTATTGTGAATCTTTTTAATGTAATAAAAGCCGTTGGTGCTGTAGGTAGATGCCTAGAGGTAGGGGTCGAGGTCGGGGCAGAGGTAGGGGTCGTGGGAGAGGTGGTGGCGGTACACCTCCTCCCAGTTCTCCTCATTCGAGTGCCCATGAAGGCGGAGGTCAGAACATGGAGGGTCAGGGTCAGCCTGATGGAGCCCAGTTGAGACAGATTCTGGAGGAGGCCCTTGCCCGTTTAGGCCCTAGGCCGGAGGGCAGGCAGACCCGAGGAGAGCAGGAGGTAGACCAGCGGGGTCCTAGAGAGAGAGAGAGGTCTCCTAGACCTAGGGAGTTGACAGCTGAGCAAGAGGCCACCCTAGCCAACCATATGAGGGATTTACTGAGAGCACGCCCTCCCATCTTTGATGGAGCTGGTAGTGGACTAGAGGCAGAGACTTGGCTTTTGGACTTAGGCAGGTGTTTTGCCATGCATCCGTATGGCAGCAACACCAAAGCCAGATGTGCTATTCTGCATCTTCAAGGGTTCGCTTCGACTTGGTGGCGGCTAGAGGAGCAGAAGCTGCATTTGGATATTAGCACTGTGTCTTGGGAGCTATTCTTAGAGAGATTCAGAGCCCGTTTTCTTTCTGACCATTGGAGGTAGCGTCGAGCAGATGAGTTCCACGAGCTGAGGCAGTTGGCCATGACAGTTGAGCAGTATGAGCGCAGATTTTATGAGCTCAAACAGTATGCAGGTATTGGGGATGACGAGTCTATGTTGGTGCAGCATTTTATCAGGGGCTTGAATGCCCGGATTAGTGGAGGGGTTCGTGTTTTCGAACCTAAGACTATGGAGGTTGCCGTGGAGAAAGCCCGGTTAGTGGAGGAGAATCTGGCTATGGCACTTGGTGGGCATACAGGTGTGCACATTGGCAGTGCACCATCTTCAGGATATGGTTCTCGAGGTGGTCACACTCAGGCATCAGGTTCCCATGCACCCTCAAAGGGTGGTCAGCAGCAGTTTTCGCAGGGTAAGCCGAAGAGCTCTCAACATCAGCAAGGTAATAGATTTCAAAAAATGAAAGACCGGTCTTGGCAGCGCAATAAGCGGAACCATTTTGATCAGCCAGCTCAGAGTACGCAATCCGCAGTGAGCAGAGGCAGCGTCCAGCAGTCTAGTGCTTTCAGGGGTGACGGAGGTTTTGGTAGAGGCACCGGGTGTTTCTCTTGTGGCCAGCAGGGCCATATTGCTAGACAGTGCCCGCAGAAGGGTGCATCAGGATTTGGACATCGACCGGCGTCATCTGAGCCGATAGTTGGTGATGCAGGCAGGTCACACCGAGTCTTTGCAGCGGTAGATGACCGACAGGCAGAGCATCAGGGCACCGTGGTGGAAACTTCTAGTCGCATGCGAGGTATTGATTTTTCTGTTTTATTTGATTCCGGTGCATCTGATTCGTTTATATCTCCTTCTCTTGTGGAGCGTTGTGGCTTAGTGGCAACAAAGCAGGTTGATAGGTGGCAGGTTGAGTTGGCTTCCGGGGCTAAGATAGAAGTTGAGTCTCTAGTTTTTGGGTGTGTTTTGTCGATTGGCTCTTTATCTACTTCTGTGGACCTTCGCATTCTACCCCTGGGTTCATATGACATAGTTTTGGGGATGGATTGGTTGGAGGCCCATCAGGCAGTGATAGATTGCCGGCATAAATCTGTGAGGTGTGTGGATGATTCTGGTGCTGAGGTCGAGGTTGTAAGAGTTCAGAGACCCATTTCCGTACGTATGATCTCTGCTATGCAACTCAAGAGATGCATGCGTCAGGGATGTCAGCTTTTTGCAGTGACGGTTAGTGATTTGGAGATGAAGGAGAGTCGAGAGGCATCTCTTGACGATCACCCACTCTTGAGGGAGTTTGCGGATGTTTTTCCTTCTGATATTCCAGGGATGCCACCTAGGCGTGACATTGATTTCAGGATTGATCTGGTTCTCGGTGCAGAGCCTATCTCACGAGCTCCATACAGGATGACCACTCAGGAGCTCAAGGAACTTCGACTGCAGTTGGAGGAGCTGTTAGCCAAAGGGTTCATTCGACCTAGTGTTTCTCCTTGGGGAGCACCTGTGATCTTTGTCAAAAGAAGGATGGATCTCTACGGCTGTGTATCGATTATCGACAGCTCAATAAAGTAACAGTGAGAAATAGGTATCCCTTGCCTCGGATCGATGATTTGTTTGATCAGATTAAAGGAGCAAAGGTTCTCTAAAATTGACCTTAAGTCGGGATATCACCAATTGCGGATATTTGAGGCAGATATTCACAAAACAGCTTTTCATACCCGTTATGGACATTATGAGTTCACCATGGTACCATTCGGGTTGATGAATGCACCTTTGGTTTTCATGAGCTTGATGAATGGTGTTTTCCGTACTTACCTTGACCGGTTTGTCCTTGTGTTCCTTGACGATATACTGATTTATTCTAGGACTATGGAGGAGCATGAGGAGCATTTGCGCCAGGTATTGCAGTGTCTGAGAGAAAATCAGCTTTATGCCAATTTATCAAAGTGTGAGTTCTTTCAGTCAGAGGTTAAGTATTTGGGTCATGTCATCTCTGGAGAGGGTATTGCGGTGGATCCCTCGAAGATCCAAGCTATTATGGACTGGCCTGCACCCACTAATGTTTCTGAGGTACGTAGCTTTATGGGACTGGCAGGTTACTATTGTCGTTTTGTTATGGGGTTTTCGAGGATTGCACATCCTATAACCTCTCTTCAGAGGAAAGGGAAGAAGTTTGTTTGGTCAGAGCAGTGTCAGGCAGCTTTTCAGACTCTTAAGGAGCAGTTGACTAGTGCACCGATTTTAGCAGTTCCTGATCCTGATAGAGACTTTGTTGTTTGTACCGATGCTTCCTTGGAGGGTTTGGGGGCAGTTCTGATGCAGGATGGTCGCGTGATTGCCTGAGTCTCGCAAACTCAAGGATCACGAATTGAACTATCCTATTCATGACCTGGAATTAGCAGCAGTTGTGCATGCCTTGGTGAGATGGAGGCATTTTCTGTTAGGGCATCGGTTTGAGCTGCACAGTGATCATCGCAGTTTGCAGTATATTTTCACGCAGCCAAACTTGAATGCGAGGCAAAGGCGTTGGATGGAGTTCCTGTGCGAGTATGACTTCGTGGTCAGATATATTCAGGGCAAGGAGAATGTGGTAGTAGATGCTCTTAGTTGTCGAAGGCACGAGATCTCAGCAGTTTCTCTTACAGTTGATTTGAGAGGTCGGATTCTCGCTGCTCTTCCGACGGACAGTTGGTGTTAGGAGGTGAGATCTGAGATTGAGTCTGGTAGACCTTTAGAGGGTAGATTCTCCGGTTACTTGTTTGAGTCAGATGGTCTTTTGCGACATTTGGGTCGTATCTATGTTCCTAGTTCTGAGGGTCTTCGTACTCTAGTTTTGTCTGAGGCGCATTGGGCACCCTATTCTGCTCATCCGGGTGTCAAGAAGATGTATGCAGATCTGCGTCAGCTGTACTCTTGGAGTGGCATGAAGCGGGATATTGCTGATTTTGTGTCGAGATGTCTTGAGTGTCAGAGGGTGAAGGCGGAGCACCAGCACCTTGCAGGTCTTTTGCAGCCTCATTTGATTCCAGAGTGGAAGTGGGATATCATATCGATAGACTTCATTGTCGGTTTGCCGATGTCCGCTCGACGACACGATGCTATTATGGTCACTGTGGATAGGTTGACGAAGGTAGCTCACTTCTCTCCTGTCCGTGCTTCATACAATGCTTCTACGGTGGCCAGAGTGTTCATGGAGGACATTGTCAGACTTCATGGGATTCCTCGTAGGATCATCTCCGACAGGGATCTAGTGTTCACTTCCGCCCTTTGGACTTCCTTGCAGCATGCCTTGGGGACATAGTTGAACTTTAGTTCAGCTTATCACCCTGAGACTGATGGTCAGACCGAGAGGGTTAATCAAGTTCTCGAGGATATGTTGAGGATGTATGTGATGGATCGGCAGAGCCGTTGGGAGGATTACCTTTACCTGGTGGAGTTTGCCTATAATAATGGGTATCACAGTTCTATAGGCATGTCTCCATTTCAGGCCTTGTATGGTCGTCCTTGTAGGACCCCTTTGAGTTAGGATCGTCTGGAGGATAGAGTTCTTCTAGGTCCTGATATGCTTAGAGATATGGAGCAGAGGGTTGAGAGGATTAGAGAGCATTTGGTGGCAGCTCAAGACAGACAGAAAAAGTATGCAGATGCTCATAGGATCGATCGTCAGTTTTTAGTTGGGGATCGGGTGTTCTTGCGTGTGCGACCGCAAAAGAGTCCAATCCGTTATGGAAAGGGCTCTAAGCTAGCGCCACGCTTTGTAGGACCTTTTGAGGTGTTGGAGAGGATCGGTCCTGTTGCTTATCGCCTTGCTTTGCCGCCCAGCCTTTCACGCATCCATGATGTGTTTCATGTTTTAGTACTTAGACCTTACTTTCCAGATATTGCTCATGTGCTTGATTGGACTGCTCTACAGGTAGAGGACGGGCAGCTGGCTTTGGAGCCCGTAGGCATTCTTCAGCACAGGAGACTTGCTCTCAGGGGCAGAGACGTGGAGCAGGTCAGGGTCCAGTGGGACCGTAATGATGAGACCTCTGCTACTTGGGAGGATGCTACCAGGATGAGGGAGTTATATCCGCATTTATTTTCAGGCTTCCAGGAGTAAGCCTAGATCTGGGGGGGAGGATGTAATGCCCCTCGCTTTTTGGCTTGTGATAGATGTTATTTTCATATTGTTTTTCTGTCAGTTCTGGAACAGTTGATAGTTTTATATTGCATAATTACAGTTTCGAGACATTTGGACTAGTATGTATTGGTTTATGCTCTCCTTAATCTTGATGGACTATGTTCGATGGATGTATTGAGACATGTGTTATGAGTTTTGATGACTTTATGATTACTTCAGTTATGATGGGATGGATATGCTTAGCGATGATTAGAAAATATCATGTTTATGCTTCTGATTATAGTCTTGTGTTGGAGCGGGGACGGTGTAGTACTGCTCGGATCCAGCACCCTACTACACCGCGATTCTCTGTCTCGATGTGTGTGATATATATATTTATAGTTGATCATATATAACCCATTGGTTTTCACGCAGGTTGCAGGTACCGGGCCTCGACTCCACCTGATTTAGCAGGTCTGAGCGGGCCCTACACCATGGATAAGGTGATGGAGATAATATGAGGTCTTTACCGCTAGGTCAATTTCAGTCCTTGTCATAGCCTTGTGTACTTGTCGTCATCTCGGGTCCTTGCCATAGTCTTGTGTTGTGATGCGACGTTGTCCCTTGGTTCTTGTGGTTGGTCGTCGCGGGTTGTGGAGTGATGTTAAGTTGTTATACTTGTTTATGTATCTCTTGTATTTTTTTTTATGACCTTACAGTATGGGTATAGTCGCAAAATAGGAATATTGTTTGTGTTAAGCCTTTTGTTGACAAAAATTAGTTATTGTAATGTTATAAACATTTATGAAGGAAATGAGTGCATAGTTGTGTTAAAATATTCCTTTTAGGTGACTAATTTAATGATTGTTATTGCCGGATATAATTAGAGATTTGAGAATCTCTATGTTTGGAAAAATTTCAAATTTTCTTTATGGAGTGGGATTGTGCAGTTAATGGGGAGTTATGGGAATTTATGGATTGCCTATTTTTGGTCTCGGGAAGTTTGGCATGAAGGGGGGGGGGATTTTGTTCTGAGAGAGGAGACAAGTTACAGAGAAAATTTTGTTGTGAAGAAAGAGAAGGAAATTCGAAAAGAAGATCAAAATTCTGGAACGTTTGGTACGGGTATGTCTTGTAAACTTCTGCATTTCCAGTTTTGTTGCTCTGAAGTATTGAGTTCTTGTTGAGTTCCTTTAGATGGTCACTCTGGCCTGTAAACTCCTTGTTTTGTGTTGGTTGCCCTGTGATTTTTTTGTCTGTAGGATAATTGGAACCTTTCCTCATTTGCTTTGACCTTGTCCTCGAGTTTAATCACTTCCTGTATCCTGCTTGTAACCTTTTGTAGTAGCCAACTAAATGTGTGAGGCATGTATCATCTGGCCATCAAAAAAAAAGAGCAACCAAAACCAAATTGCATATATACGATATCGATCACAAGACAAATTAAAAACCAAAGCTCTAATCTGAACCAAGGGGAAAGGCGGTTTACGCAATAAAATAATACAGGCACCTTTGAAATGTGTCCAATTAACTGTAACTGTATCTTTCATCTTGTAACAGATTTGAAGTTAAACCTATTGACCCTGTGTGCCATCAACATTCGCTTAAAATTCTTAACCCTCTCCATTAGTTCATGATTCTACCAATAGGATACAATAATTCCTTCATATTTCAATTGGAAAATCCTATCGCAGATATACCGAATTCCTAAAAAGAAACTGACGTTTACCCAAATTTACTTCAGTTCAAAATAGAATGAGATCAAGATCAAGCTGAGATATATCTAAGCATAAGATAGCGCCTTCTTTAAACATGTGTAGTCTTTAATGGTTTTCTAAATTGAGTAAAATCCAGAGGTTTTCATAGATATTCTGTGTAGACCTGAGACGCTGCATCAGAAACTTACTTCATTATAAATTTATAGCCTAGCTAACAAATCGATGGCAAAACATTACTCACTGCACATTTTGATCCAGAAATGGGGGCTTAATTCAGAAAGCAACTTTAACTAAATATATGTATATATATTGCAGGCGGGTTTGGATTTCTAAAAGCAAAACTCGTTTATATCGGCCATAAGATAGGCCCTAAATTATTCAAAACATAGCATTTCTGTCCGGTAAGAAAAGAAAAGACAGTCGAGAATTTTTGTAGTGACAATGTAATGTCCAAATTTACGACAAACTCTTTTATCACTGTTAAAAGCACGTTAATTATCTCTTTCTTCTGTAACCTGTATCCTGTTTTTCCGCAGCTCGCAAAGTTAATTGAATTGAGCGCACACACACAATTAGCTTCAGCTGGCATTCAATTTATCAAGCTTATAAAAAAAAATAATAATATCAGGATTTCCCTTCTTAATAACTAGTGATGTTTGTTTGTTTTTTTTAAAAAAAATGATACTCATCCTTGACGAATCTTCTTCCAATCCATTATGATTTATTTTTGAATGCCTGTTAAATCCTGCTAATTCGTGAGATGTTAACAATGGCAAATCAAATAATTGTCTATACCAGATGCTAAAATCACATTCTATCATCCAAACCCTTTTGCTGAGTATGCCGCTAAAAGAAACTTCCATCAACCCGAACCTTACCCAATCTGTGCGACCCCAATAAACGCCTGTGCTTCTGCGTGCTTCTGCAGTCCTAAGATGTTGTGTCACCTATCTTTCCATTGTGATTTGTTTAAATCTGCTATTCACCTCATGGAATGCCAGGGTGCAACACAACTTAGGTATCCGCATGCTAATGTGATTTAACCAATTCTTATCTTAGAAGAATTCTTTTCCAATCCAGTTTATTGCCTTAATGAGTCTTATAGGAATATAATGATTTAGTTTTATGATTTAGCATCTCCCTCTGTCGCTTGGATAGTTTCTATTTTACCAATGCGATCAATTGTAGTCAACTATAGTTTTCCCCACTTATTTCTGGGAACGTTCGCTTGATAGATGGATAGCATTCAAGTTAGGTAATTTAAATTAGTTGTTACTTTTAACTTCTTTTCTTTACAATTATTAGATTTCCAATTCGACCTTCCTTGTTTATTTAAGGGAGCTTTTGATATAAAAGATTAGTGTTCAAATTACATTGTTATGTTTGAAATTCAAAAGTTGTTGAAAGTTAGATTAGGGTACAATTACTTTCAATAGTTGATAAGTTGAAATTAATTTATAAGTGTTGCAATTAGATATTGTGTTTTTTTAAGATGAATCTTGTTAGGTAATTGAAGTTCTTTTGGAATAGGAGTCTGGTTTGAATTTCCGAGGCCTAGATGATTTATATTTCTTTCAATTCATGTTAATGAGATTTGTAGGAGATAGTTTGTTGGTCATAGGAGGGACATTTTTGGTCTTAGAGTGATTTGTATTAATGTTCTTGTTCTTGAGGTAACAATATTGTGCTCCGGGCATTAATTACCTTGTTAGATATTCAATTTTTGTTTTGAGGTATAGTATGAGGAACTAGTTTTGTACTAGATGTGTTAAGGTTTTGGTTTAAGGTTAATATGGTTGTTCTAATGCACGAGAGTGAGAACTTTTGGTTTAGAGAATGTGTCATTGTATCTTCCTTTTGATGTTATGATTTCTTTCTTTGCAAACCATGGCGTGAAGCCATCCTTGGGTCTAAATTTGATTATTTCACCATCTTAAATTAAGAATGTTTGGATGTCAACTACCCCCTTGTCGATTTTCTAAGGTGCCATGGTCCTAGAAAATCTAGTCTTCGCAACATGGGAAAGTGTCCTGTCACGACTCCAGAGGTTTAACTCTTAGTCCTCACCCTTGGTATTTGGGTCTTTTGTCACTTGAAGTTGTTTGAGTTGAGAAGGGTAATGGGAATTGTAACATTATGGCCAAGTGAATGGCACTTGTAATGAGATAGAATCTCTTTTTTTTTGTAACCTTTATCCTTGCATGTTGTGGATTGTCTAGTTGGTCAGAGAACGCTAAGGGAGTGGCTTCCATGGTGGGGCCGGCGCCTAGTGAGAGGTCGCCTGGGTAACCCCATGGAAGTTGTAAGCAAGTGAAAACCTAATAATGTATTTAGGAGGGTTGGGTAGTAATACACTTAACAAAATAATCAATGCGACCTCACCCACACCTTGAGTGCTCTCATAGGCTAAGGGAGGGATGAGAAGGTCTGGTTGGCAAGGCCGACCTCCTCGTCTTCATGAGAGGACATGTCGGCTCTGCATGTGTCACCCTATGGGGCCGACACCTAGAGAGAGGCTGCCAGGGTAACCATAGATGGGGGCCGGCTTCTGGTGAGAGATAGCCTGGGTAACCCATGCTAGGGCCATGCAATGACACTCTCCTTACGCGGCTCAGTTATTTTCTCTTCATCCTTGTTGGTACCTCTGGAGTGTGGTCTTGTTTTCATGATTGATCTAGTCTAATGTTTTGATTTGTCTGGTTGAGTACTGTCGGTTCAGTGCAGTCCTTTTATCATGTTTGTCTTCATGGAGTCTGGTATTTTGTTTGTGTTCTTGACTGTAACCTTGACCTAGTGGTAATCCTCTTGTTATCTCCTAGCTCAGTGGGGTGGACCTCAGGGTTCCACATGGTTGGGAGGTAGAGCTATCGAATGGTTTTCTTGGAGATTCAGTTTGAGCCTTGTGCGGAAATGTTCTAGTTTCAGGTGGCTTTCATTCTTCAGCAGTGTTGCTTATCTTCTTATGTACTATTTTGTAAATCGACAAGATCGATCTTGTAATCTTGTATTCTTGCAATCTTGTACTCTTGCAATCTTGTATTCTGGTAACCTTGTAATCTTGTAATCATGTAACGGAGACTATGTAATCAAATTATATTGTTGTTGTTAAAGTTAAGGGGTTAGTTACCTCTGCAGATTGATGGTTATCACTCTTATGGTTTTACTTTATTTCCTAATGCTGTTATGTTGCCCTAGAGTGGTTAGAAGTGTACCTTTCTTTTAATGTGTTTTATAATATCTTTGGATCCTACCTTGTACTTTATTGTTTTTTTTTTAATAAAAAAAAAAAAAAAATAGTTCTATTTTCCGCTCTGGTTAAACTAACACTCTAGGGTTGCATGACGGGGCATTACACGCCCCAAGAATGGGTGGAAGGAATGATCCAAGAAGGGAGCTTTAAGGGCTATGTGAAAGAAATAGAATGTAGCTCTGATGTGGATGAAAAGATTGTATGCACCACAATGCAAAGGCTGTGGTGGTATAAGATGAAGCAAAGATGCAGGAGGAGCATGTAAAGCTATTTTGCATGAGGATTGGAGTGAAGATTGTCAAGCTAAATGCACTTTTTAGTTTAGGTACTTAAAAAATTTGAATTTCCAAAGAGTTATTGCAAAGGCTTGAATTGAAGTCATATAAATTTCCAAAACCTTAGCCATTGGGATGGATCTATACGGATTCTAAAAGAAAGTCTCAAGGGAATACAAAATGGAATTAGCCATTGATGAAATCGAGTGATGTAGTTTCACTGGATGTGTGTGACCTAATGTTTGGAAGTCCCTACATGTGGGAAGGAGAGTGAACAAATATTGCTTGGTGAATGAATACAAGGGGAAGCAAAAGATTTCACCTATGATTTCCAAAAAAGAAAACGGTTTGATGAATGCAAGAAACATGTTATTGACATGAGGAAGAAAGTTCTTTTCTCTAATGTTTTTATCTTGTTCTTACCTTCTAAGTGGGTTTTCCCCCTCTTGTCTAGTGAGGGTTTTGGTTATCATCTAAGTTGCCAATCTTGGTACGAGTTCGGGTATGGGTATGACGATTGGGTACGCGGATACGTCAATTTTTTTTGCCCAGGTACGGTACAACATATGTGTGTGTGTGTGTGTGTGTTTGTGTGTATTATGAGTATTACTATTTTACTATTTTAGTCTAGAGTTTTAAAGTTTTTAAATTATATCAATTATGAGTATATATATATATATATATATATATAACTAAAAAACTTAAAACTCTAAGACTAAAATAGTAAAACAATAATACTCATAATTTCCAATAAACAAAATAATAAAATATCTAAATACCTCATAACTTGCAATAAGAAAAATACTCATGAATTGAAATTCATAATTTAGTGATTTCTCAAGTGTCAATACAAAATGAAAGTTACAATCAATATTCATTGTTCAATAATCATCATATGGGTCTTCATCAAGAGCATCATAGTCAACATTTGGTTCAACTTCATTTGAACCACAATCAATTGGAACACCACTCCCACTAGCCATGTTTTTCTCATGTGTAGTTGTCTCATGGTCCTCATCGATAGAGACTTCTGCAAGCTGTGTAATAGTAGCATCTAAATCGACACACTCAAGAGTTAGACCCCAATTCCTTGTCACCCCCTCCTTGTAATCAAGTTTCTTATGTGATAAGAGATGCAAGTTGGAGTGCACAAAGACCAAATCCTCAACTTTTTTTTGCACCCAATTGGTTCCGTTTAACTGAGTGTATAAAGGAGTATGTACTCCAATTCCGCTCAACTGAAGAAGAATTGCAACATGTTAAATTTGCATACCATACAAGTTACAAACAACATTTACAATTATAAATTATAAAGCATAAATTATTAAATTTAAATTATAAATTAATAAAATTATAATATATAGCAGGGAAAGAAAAATGAGGAAGTTAAATTTAGAAAATAAAAATATTGTAAGCCTCGTATTATGCTAGTTGTAATTAGTTATGTTTTGGTTGTGGTCGGTGAGGTTGTTATCCTCCCGATAGTTGTAGTACAGTTGGCGATGGTTGGCCATCTAGAGCAATCGTCAACCTCTTTTATATACTTGGCATATCATTGTATGAGCAATTCAGATATAATATACATATTAGTTCTGTTGTGAGTTTGCAATGAATATTTTGTTATGATGCTATCTACTTTCAATTCATGCACATTCTGTTACTTTGTATATTCCTATTCAAACCCAATAGGAAGTAAACATTTTGGTGCCGTTGTCGGGGATCGAACTCGGGTCACATGCGTGATAGGAGATAGAATTTTTATTGCAAGAGGTTGAAGGTGAAAATAGTCTTGGCCATGTAGGTACCACCATTCATGAGCATTTTTCTTTTACTTGTCTTGAAGAGCGAAAACATCTTGATTGTTTGAAGATATGAATTTGCCAAACTCACTTGAGACAATTCTCTTTAAATCTCCATCTAGAAATATTCTTTTGAATGCAGTTTTGTTCCCAACAACCACCGCTTTATCTCTATATTGTGCCACCCTCATCGGTAGGGAAAGTATCTCTTTTCTATAATACTTTGGAGAAAAAGCAAATGCTAAGAGATGCAAGGGTGTGGTCATCTTGTTCCAACACTCATCAATGATCCTTTACACTCTTTTAAAAATTGCTCCTATGGGGTCTTGTGTAATGTGCCGTACCTGTTTGTATTTTTTAATGATCCTTTATGTGTGATTTTTTATTATTATTGTGTGATCTTTCAGACTAGAGAGAAGAATGCAGAAGGGGTTTTCAGTTTTCTTGCAGATGTGTTGCCAGAGCATACAATATATAGCATATAACCCAAACCCAGAAAATTTACAACAGATATAAAGAAACTATCGACTACCCAGATAGTAAAATGACCAACAATAAATTACTGTGACATACCCATACTCAGATTTGTAACTTCATATTTCAGCTGTTGCCGAACCAACAAATGGGCATAGCCAAAATCACTCCAAACTCCAAAGAATAGAAAATATCATGCCTATATTAATCGCAGCAATACAAGAGGCCCTAGACGCCTTATACAATGCAAAATAGAAGCTGCCCGCAAAGAGAAATGAAGCTCAAAACTCCCAACTTCATGCCTGGATGTGTACGGCCATGGCTGGAAGTGTATATCAGCAGCAAGAATGACCAATAACCTCTGAAATATTTCTGTTAGGAACTGATTACAGTCTACAAGGCTAGGCGACAAAGTATGAAGAAGTTTGCTGCTCCCAAATGCTCCAAAAATCACTCAACTGTGGTACAACCTTATGCAAATATGTACGGCCAGCAAAAAGGTTTTACATAGCAGCAATAACTCTTCTCAACCACAACAAAATCTGCCTTTAAAACAGTCCTTCCAATCTGCACACATAAATCTCCATTAAACTACAAAGGATGTATCAAGAATTGCATCAAACCTTCAATCCGTCAACTCCATTGAAGCATATTTGTGAACACTGAATATATCCACTATAGAAGGTACCGTTGGGTGATCTTTCACACCTGTGGGATACCCTACTCAGGGAGGTTTCCGTCTCCAAGAGCCTCTGGTTTGAATCCCCAAACCCTAGAGCCAAAGCTCCAAAACCCTAGCAAGGGAAATCTCAAAGAGAGAAGAAAATAATAAACCAAGCATATCCAAATGAGAGCACTTTTCCTCCTTTTATACTTTTTCAACTGAGAGTCTCTAAAATCCTCTTGCATATGGGATAAAACATGAGAGGGAAAATACAATATAATTCTCTTTAATTATTTCCTCAACATCACCCTTAAAGTCCCCTCTTTTAAAACAACATTAAGTTGTTGAGCCTAGGCACCAAGGTCCAATATTAAATAATAATGTTTAATTTACAGACTTTAAAACGGAGGCCAATATGATGTCAGAAACCAATGATCTATAGCTCGTTGGAAAGGTCTTGACAAGACGAATCCAACCCCACTCTCAAAATCCCGTTCTGGTGCCAAACTCGAACTTACTAAAAATAGTAAGTAACGACCATAAGCAAACTGAGCCAACTCAGAGGGTGCTAACTGGATCCACAAACCATCTGATAACTCCGAGCTCAATGCAATGTTTATGAGAGCCAACAGCCGACTGCCAAGTCGCCCAAACAATGCCAAACTGCCGCTTACTAAAAATAGCAGTGAACACCGGGGACCAAAGAGAACAAACCCAGAAAAAACCCAGAAAGATTAATGACATGCAAGCACTTACTATAAATAGTAAGTACGGACAAGTTGTCCAAAATCCCTCTGGAAAGTGTCAACCATCTCCATTGGATCACCCAAACACCCTGGTGACATCGAAATATTCCTCTAATTATGCTGTCACCAACCCAAAAAGTCAGCTCTGACTAAACTGCAAGAGAACCTGAAAATGGGGACATTACAGTCCACCCTTCCCAAAGATTGCTTGTCCTCAAGCAAAGCCAATACAACCTCCAAGCAACAAACTGAACCCAACTGAAACCAAAAATGATCCCAAGGTCCCAAGTTATTCTCATCATAGAACCACCACGTCGACGCTGTGCTGCTCTGATAAAACCTTCACCATGCAGAGAGTGGTGAAGCAACACCTCGGAATCTAACTGAACTGTCATGCCAAACCTATCACCACCTGGATCCCAACACATTAGAACCTCACATCCATCAATCATGAAGAGGAAATTAACCCTTGAAGTGTCTGAACCACAACATTCCCCTCTATCCTCTGCAAAACTCCTATGGATGTATTGCTACACAACATTGGTGCTGGAAAATATGAAACTGCTCCTCTCAGAATGAGAGAATGAATAAACTCTCCTCCATCACCGCTGTAAAGACTAAACATGCCATCATGCTTATTGACACTGCAACCTCTCAAAAGCCATGTCTCCAATGAAAATTTAGGAGACCAAGAAGTTGCAAACTCTGTCTGATACATATCACCATGATGGTAATCTGAGCTCTGACTCTACAAATAATCCTCTGAATGTATTTGAGTCAGCCACCTGCAATCTCTACTTCCACCTTCTGTAGATGGCAACCCTTCATCCCACAATGGATGGTATAAATCCTGAGCCAATCCATACTCACGTATCATCAGGTCATCTGTGTGTGGACTAAAGGAGAAATGATGAGCACTCATCACTATGCAGTCAGAATAAAAAGCACCTGCCTGTGTCAACGGTTGACCGATATAGTCATGGGGAACACACTCGTCATCACTCACATCACCTGGATCAGAATATGGCTCATGTCTCCGATCCTGAATAGCTAACTGGGTAGATACTCTGGCAGCCTTCTCTGCGTACCCAATAGCATACTCCCTATCACGATACAATTGGAGATATTCTGATTTTACCTCCTCCAAAGCACTCCTGATGAATTGCAAATCATGAATGTGAGTACCAGCCGAGACCCCATACTCTCTCCTCCAACTTTGCTATCCAAAGAAGGTTCTCAACATTCCTATGAGTGTAATCTAAACGAGATAAGGTTGAATCAACCTTCTCTCCAATAACCTCTAGCTGATCTCTCCATCTCTGTGGCTCAATAAGTTGTCGATCAAAATCAGCTGCATGGGATGTAGACTCTAATTTGCTTCCACGAGAGGGAAACAAATCAACATGAGGACTGATCACTCCACTGGATGATGCCCTGCATATCTCCTGTGAAAATGATGAAATAGTGTGGTGATCTGTCACACAACTCTCTGGAAAATTCACTACTACACCACAAGAGCCATCAACAACTTGCTCTGCATCACCTGTCATGGGACTAACCTCAAGAGAACCTAGTGCATCATGTGGTCCTCTACAACTCTCAACCAATGCACTCATCCTATCTGTGTCACCTGCACCAGTAAATGAAATGGATGTGACCACATCCTCCACATGCTCATTACCACTATCCGTGGATGTATGCTCATCACTACATGCTGCCATAGATCTCTGAATTGTATCTGTAGGTGATGAAGACTGTGTCAATCTCAACTCCATGGTAAGTTCATCTACCTGTAACTTTGACTCTTGAAGGGTTGTTTGAGAATTCTTCAAAGAGTCTGCGGCGACCTCAAGCTCATAGGTGAGCTCATCAACCTCCTCTTCTTTTCCCCTTAGAGCATCATGATAAATACCGTCAAGCCTGAGAAGATGATCTCTATCTGATAACAACTGTAGGTAATTATTCTTCATGATCCCAACTGCATCTCTAAGTGCCTGAAATTCAGCAAGGGAAAGTCCTTTGTCATCATGTTCCTCCATCTCAGGAGTACTCCAACCATAGGTTGCCAACATCTGTCTAGCAACATCAAAATGTTCCAAAGCTGTAGCAATCATATTGTCATTAACTTTCAATTGCCCAGTCAAATGATGATACCCTTGTGACGAATCATCTCCACACAAATCTTCCAATTTGTAATCTGCACTATGGAAAGAGGCTGAATTATTATCACTCACCGATTGATAAGCATCCTCATGTGTGCTATCAGTTATGCACACTTCCTCAACAAAGGTACTGTTGTTATGTACCTCACGAGATGACTCCAATGACACAATAGAAGCTGCTGATTGGACATCATCAATGCTCACTGCTGCCTCCAAAGTAGACACATGCTCATCCAAAGAGCTATCCTGGGACCCGTCATTAACAAGTAAATTTTCTAATTTGTTCACATCATCTAAAATCTGATTTACCAAATCAAATTCGTTGTGGCATGAATCCCCAACACCTATTGCATCACTATCACCCGAAACTGGAGTGTCTACATTGGATGACTCAACACAACCAACATCATCAATTGTAATAGTAGTATCTTCATGCTGATGCAAACTGATCAAACTGCTGTCACAAAATTCAAAACTGTTATGGCTTGTATCCTCATAGTTTTCCTCGTGTTTGACACTCATATTTTGCGTGTCAACACTAGAAGTATCTTTTACAATTTTTTCCTCTTGTGCAATAACATTTAAATCACTACTACACTCAGGAGAATGACTGCTGTCATAAAAATCAGAACTGTTATCAGGGCTGATAACAACCTCTTGAGTGCTGAAAGTAACCTCATTTGCCAAACCAACATCAATTTGTGAGTCCCTTTTATCGGTACATTGGTAGTTAGGCTCCTGAAATTCTTTGCAAGAGAAGCATAGGCTTTGTCTTCTCACGTGATTCTTGCTCAATTTCCTCTGCAACTCTTGGTTCTGAGGTCTACCTCCCCTGCGAGGTCTAGTCTTTATCCTGATGTGAGAGTACTCGACAAATGTCAACTCAGCTCTGAACTCTTCACTGGACGCTCTCCAATCCCTCAGAATCTCCTCCTGAAACTCCGCCTCTGTGGGATCCTGTTCAGGAACTTGGTTCCTGGGAGCAAATGTAGAGATACCAAGTCTGTCACCCGCTGTAAACTGTGAAGCCCTCCTATGAGTAACTGAGGCCTCATCCTCATCATCATGCAACTGTCGAAGGACCCGTGTTATCTTCGCCCGTGATTATCTCAACTCCTGTCGAGACGCCCTCATCTCTCGGGTGAGTGCATTCAAGATCTCACGCAAGCTGGGTTCGTCACCTTCCTTGTCACCCATTTCCTCTATCACTACTATATCTGTACCTGCAAAAGGATTAATCTGGAAAACCTGTATGTGTACTCATGCAAGTGCTGATCACTCACATGCAAAGCTAAGCTGTATGTCTGTTCAACCTCACAGGATGGCAAGATCATAGCTCTGATACCACTGTAATGTGCCGTACCTGTTTGTATTTTTTAATGACCCTTTATGTGTGATTTTTTATTATTATTGTGTGATTTTTCAGACTAGAGAGAAGAATGCAGAAGGGGTTTTCAGTTTTCCTGCAGATGTGTTGTTAGAGCATACAATATATAGCATATAACCCAAACCCAGAAAATTTACAACAGATATAAAGAAACTATCGACTACCCAGATAGTAAAATGACCAATAATAAATTACTGTGACATACCCATGCTCAGATTTGTAACTTCATATTTCAGCTGTTGCCGGACCAACAAATGGGCATAGCCAAAATCACTCCAAACTCCAAGGAATAGAAAATATCATGCCTATATTAATAGCAGCAATACAAGAGGCCCTAGACGCCTTATACAATGCAAAATAGAAGCTGCCCGCAAAGAGAAATGAAGCTCAAAACTCCCAACTTCATGCCTGGATGTGTACGGCCATGGCTGGAAGTATATATCAGCAGCAAGAATGACCAATAGCCTCTGAATTATTTCTGTTAGGAACTGATTGCAGTCTACAAGGCTAGGCGACAAAGTATGAAGAAGTTTGCTGCTCCCAAATGCTCCAAAAATCACTCAACTGTGGTACGGCCTTATGCAAATATGTACGGCCAGCAAAAAAGTTTTACATAGCAACAATAACTCTTCTCAACCACAACAAAATCTGCCTTTAAAACAGTCCTTCCAATCTGCACACATAAATCTCCATTAAACTACAAAGGATGTATCAAGAATTGCATCAAACCTTCAATCCGTCAACTCCATTGAAGCACATTTGTGAACACTGAATATATCCACCATAGAAGGTACCATTGGGTGATCTTTCACACCTGTGGGATACCGCTACTCAGGGAGGTTTCCGTCTCCAAGAGCCTCTGGTTTGAATCCCCAAACCCTAGAGCCAAAACTCCAAAACCCTAGCAAGGGAAATCTCAAAGAGAGAAGAAAATAATAAACCAAGCATATCCAAATGAGAGCACTTTTCCTCCTTTTATACTTTTTCAACTGGGAGTCTCTAAAATCCTCTTGCATATGGGATAAAACATGAGAGGGAAAATACAATATAATTCTCTTTAATTATTTCCTCAACATCACCCTTAAAGTCCCCTCTTTTAAAACAACATTAAGTTGTTGAGCCTAGGCACCAAGGTCCAATATTAAATAATAATGTTTAATTTACAGACTTTAAAACGGAGGCCAATATGATGTCAGAAACCAATGATCTATAGCTCGTTGGAAAGGTCTTGACAAGACGAATCCAACCCCACTCTCAAAATCCCGTTCCAGTGCCAAACCCGAACTTACTAAAAATAGTAAGTAACGACCATAAGCAAACTGAGCCAACTCAGAGGGTGCCAACTGGATCCACAAACCATCTGATAACTCCGAGCTCAATGCAATGTTTATGAGAGCCAACAGCCGACTGCCAAGTCGCCCAAACAATGCCAAACTGCCGCTTACTAAAAATAGCAGTGAACACCAGGGACCAAAGAGAACAAACCCAGAAAAAACCCAGAAAGATTAATGACATGCAAGCACTTACTATAAATAGTAAGTACGGACAAGTTGTCCGAAATCCCTCTGGAAAGTGTCAACCATCTCCATTGGATCACCCAAACACCCTGGTGACATCAAAATATTCCTCTGATTATGCTGTCACCAACCCAGAAAGTCAGCTCTGACTAAACTGCAAGAGAACCTGAAAATGGGGACATTACATCTTGCTCCTTGGCATCTATTATGGTCCTTATTTTTTCAACCATGGAGTCCATGCCATCATAAATTTCACCCAAGCATGGTCGATCCGTATCTGCATACCTAATCATACTCATGATGGGCTTAGTGAAATTCAAAACATATTTTACATGAGCCCACCACTCATCATCTAGGATCAATGCTTTGATTTTTTGGGCTTTCTCTGACTGTGATTACCTCCATACACTCCAAAGAGTGTTGATGACCATGGCGCTTAATGCCTCTCGCACCTTCACAAGTCATCTCAAGACGATTGTGTGATTTGAAACAAGTTTTGGCAACCTAACATCATATAAAAAAAGTAAATTAAAATTTAAATAATAAAAAGTAGCAACTTAGAAAAAAATTAAAAATATTAAATATGCTAAAAGTAAAAAATAAAAATAAAATTACTTTCAACAACTCCAATTTGGAGAAGGTCTTGAAGATGGCTTGTGACATATGATGATTTGTCACTAACATTTGAATCTCCTCGACCTTCGTGTAGATTTCCTTGACCCACTCAATTTGTGTGCCAATCTTTTGCAATATCAAGTTGAGAGAGTGGATAGCACATGGTGTCCAAAAAATATGCCCATATGTACCCTCACTATTGAACCAACTACCCTACAATTTTTAGCATTGTCCATTACAACTTGGACAACGTTTTCAACTTTTTAGGGCCCACCATCTCAATGGCTCGTATGAGGATATTGGAAATGAAGCTTGCATCCTTCACTTGCCCCACATTCAACTGCTTTCAAAAGCATAGCCCCTTTAGGGGACACTGCAATGACATTAACTAGTGGCCTATTTTTGCAATTCTTCCATCCATCAGAAATAATGGACACCTATCTCAAGCCATGCATCCTTGATTGCTCTTAATGATGACTCTACAGAAGCTTTTTCCTTGCTCAGTAAGGTGGTGCACACCTTTTCATACCTAGGACTAACATAATTAGTAGGTGCCTTGGCAATTGCGGTCACCATATCCTGCCAATATGGTGGTCGTTAAACAAGGTTGGAAGGAAGCCCATTGGCATAAATGTAACAAGCAATGCTTTCATCTGCAAGCTCCCTTGCCTCATTCTTGAAGGCTTTTTCCAATGGGCCTTTTTTATGGGAATCAGTAGTGTCTTCTCTAGAAGATGGTGGTGGCATGAAAGGATGTGGGCAAGCCGGTTCTATTAAGCCACCAAGAGGTTTCTGCGATCCTTTTTTGGAAAGAGGATGTGCTTTTTCCTTTGCTCTATTACTTACCATGTCGACATCCTCTTGTTCCTTGATATATCCCAATATTTGTTGCTTTGGCAACCCTTTTTTATTCAGCCCTAGACAAACTTTTATACCTACACCGGTTATAGCGCAAAAGTGAGCTTTCACTCGACTATATGAGCTCTTATATTCATTCAAACATTGGCTACAATGCCAACGATAACCCCCACCACCAAGTGATTGTTCGATCATGGTTGTATGTCACCAAAGAGGTGATGCTGCATCAATTTTAAATGAGCTCTCTATAGGTAGACCAACTGAACTAGAACTATGAGCCATACTGTATGAAATTATACAACAAAACAAAACAAACATTACAAATTTACAACCCTCCAACTTCAAAAAAACAAAAAAAATTAGCATTATAACCCCTATATTATGTATATAAGGTTTTAACTTTTAAAAAATATTTAAAACTTTAAAAATAAAAAATTGAAAAAAAAAACTGAAAAATCTCGAAAAAATTCATGAAAACTTGAAAAAAAATAGAAGATTCACTCACCTTTGTAGATAAATCTTCCTCGAGTAGCTTTTCCTCTCCTATTGTTGTAGCTCTTTTACTCCCCTAGCCTTCACCTTCAAAGACAAATGCAACAACCTTCAACAATCAACATTGGCAGCTTGGAGGCAAAAAAAATGAAGTTTTCCCCTTTTGTTTTCATGAATGGAGGCAAAAAGTGTTTTGTGTTTCCCGTTTAGGGCGAATAGAGCCTTTTTAGGGTTTTTTTGACTTAAAAAATTAAAAAAATTAAAAAATACGCATTTGTAAGCGTCCTTGGTGTAGATATGCCCGAGTTCACCCAGGGGTCTACTTGGGCGCCCTAGGTACTCTGTGGTACCTGGGGCCCCTGAGCAGAACCTTGGGTGAACCCTTGGGCGCCCTAGACCCGTAACCAAACCTAGAACGTCCCGATCCGAGCACGTCGGTCTGCCAAGGAGAACCGAGTAACATATGTTATCATTATTAATACAATTTTCCTTTATCCCAAAAAAAATTGAGGAAGCAGGTTCAAAACCAACTAAGGATGCAAAGGCTAGGGGAAATAGATTAGCAAGGTATCAACTTCCAAATCCAAATAAGTCGAACAAAGGGGGAGGGAATTCCTCACCTTCTCAAAATATAAGCTTTTGAGGAACCCAATGCCTACCAATATAACAGTTTATAATCCAAAAAGAATCCAAAAAGGATTCAAACATGTTAAAATACATCAGTTACAGGTGTAGATATGGATTGAAACTGTTAGCAAATGAGGAAACTACACAGCATATAATTTTTCAGCCCCAGAAAGCAAATTTTGAAAACCCCATTGCTTTTTTAAACCTACCAAATGGGAATGTTTAGACTCTATAGAATCAGTAGGATTGCCTTGTTTTTTATAGCAATGTCATGGTCACAATTGGCAGACTCGGCAAGTACTTGCCAAAACTTTGCTTTGGCAAGTAACTTGGTAGTTAACTCGCCGAGTTTTTCTAATGACTTTTTGCAAAAAACTCGGCGAGTTTGAGTGAAAAACTCACCAGATGCAGCAACAAAGGCATTTTTTTTTTTGTTTTTTAAATTAGAATTTTTCTTGGATCTTCGTGTTATTAACCTTAACCCTTATGGTCTATGGGCCCAACCCACACCGTAAGCAATCACAAAAGTGAAAAAATGAGAAAGGCTAAAGGCTGCAAGAGTGAGTATTAGGATAGGAAAAGTAAGGACTGGGTATTGCAGTAAACATAGTGGTAAAATTGTGAAAATGACGTGCACCATGTAATATCCCAAACAGTTATTGCCTTGAAATTCTGAAATTAAAACTTTGAATTCTGCCCTAAATTTCTGCATCTTTGGTTTTCTTCTGAAACCCTAATTTCTGATTTGTTTTTCTGCACTTCTTGATTCAATTTTCTGCCCTAACCCTAAGTCCGAGTTCTGATTTTATTTTCTGAATATGAACACTTATGAGCAGCCAATAAACATGTGCCAAACATCCACAAAATATGTTAAACAAGTAGTTAGTTATTAGCCATGATTGCAATTACGAACATCAATCATTCATGAGCCAAACATATGACAAACCAAACTGATTTCTGAGTATGCAAGGCTGCTGCTCCAAATCTGGATATATTGAAATGGAAATCACACTAAGTTCTAGGGCTCAAGCATGCCCAAACATAGTTGGATTGTTGCCACTACAATTCCGACTTAATCAAATGTTTTTGCATACCAAATTGATGACAGAAGATGCTCCACAAAACTCCAAACTGCTGGCGCACAGGTCTGTTGCTATGGTTAGGGTTTGGAAGCCCTAATCAATGAGAAAGTAGCCTCCAACAAGCAAAATTGCACTTCACAAGATGGCGCTCCAAGTTTAGGGTTAAACCCTACTACAATGTGACATAAAACCACCACAAAATGCTGCTATAAAGTGGCAATCAGATCTGCTCAAAGGGTTTTCAATGCTGCTCCAGAATTCTGCTCCAAAAGTTGTTAAAATGCTGCTCCAAGATGAAGATCAAATGCTGCTCCAAAGATAATTAGAATTCTGCTCCAAATGATGATAAAATGCAGCTCCAAAGTGATATAACTTGAATACTCAAAGCCTCCAAATGTGGCACATCAATCTAGGGCAAAACCCTAGCTCCAATGTCACACAAACACCACAAATCTGCTGGTCCAAAACCGATCTAGAATCTGATTTTCCAATCTGCTCTTCTTCTCCGTGAATCTCCAATGAAATGCAATTGTTAATTCCGTATGAATTCACCTCCAAGATGAGATTGGGTTTTCGTCCAATCCACCTTATATTCTCAAGGGTTTTCATTCTTGGAATATGATGCAAACAAGTTGCAGTCCAAAGGGAATAAAAATGATATGCTGAATGATGATGAAAATGCCTTGAATGACCTTGTATTTATACATGCTTTTTGCCTCCTCTTCAAGCTGGCCGGCCTAGGCAAAAAAACATTTTTTTTATTTTATTATTAATTCCTCCAAAGCAGGCCGACCCTGTCTAGGCTAGATTGGCGCCCAAAAAAGAAAAGAAAATACTTTATTTTATTTTGTTTATTATTCCCCATCTTTCTCCATCTTTCCTTTCTGCAAGGGCACTCCTTTTAGGCACATGGTATAATATGTTTTATTTTATTATTTCTCTCACTTTCCCTTCTCCAAGGGCGAACACCCTATGCATATGAAACCTCATACATTTGACCTCAAATGAAGTCATCATCAACAAGAAACATCATCACAATTTATTTCTTATTTTTCCCAAGGCAAATTTCATATTTTCCTCCATCTTTTATCCTCCAAATGGGTCGCTCTCCATTAGGGCAAATTATTTGACCCAAGTTGACTTCCCCAAAATTACCACAAAAATATGTTAAATCAATTCCCACACTCAAATTATCTTGCAAAATTAGCAAAGTGTGAAAATTGACCCATTAGCAGCCATAGAAATTCCTCAGTTAATGGGATGATATCAAATATTTTATTAGTTAACTTCACTATGACCCTTCGAAACAACCATTTTTTATTAGCACTAAGGTATTTAGTCTTCTTAGAATGTTTAAAAGAATTTCTTTATAAATCATTTTTTAAGGAGATGTTCCTGTCCCTATATCTTGATCGGATTGGGATTTCCCCCTTATTGCTTTTCATTGAGATGGAAATGCTGATTTTTCTTGCCTGAATATATTTTCCCAATTAACCTCCTTTTTAGTTATTCATATTTTTGTCAAATGTATTTCCCAATTGATTTCCTTTTTAGTTATTAATACATGAATCTTTGGAGAATTAATGGGTAACAAATATCATCTGCTGTTTGTTTAGGAAGCATGCTCGATCAATTGGGGAACTATATAGTTTAGTGGCAAGCAGTCTCTTAGGGATTTATAAAAGAAAGAATCTAAGGCATCGAATAATAAAATGTAGCAACTTATCCATCTTACCATGATTGTGATTCAATTTTTTAAATGGGAAACAAGTTAAACTTGAAGTTTTTTTAACATCCAAATTCTTTCATTATATAGTTGGATTCATATGTTTTGCTTTTAGAGAATACGTCCTTGATCTTGTTATATCCCAAAAATATGTCCATTCAAGATAACTAGGGATTTATGTTTTTAATTATTTGCTCTTAAGAAAATGCTGATATTTGAACCTCCTCCTCTACTTCTGTGCAGGATCTTATAGTTATTCTAGAAACAGTACGGATTATAGCTGTTGCTCTATCTCCAGTTACTCCCTTAATCTGTCGCAAGATATATTTACAACTTGGCTATTCTGAGGATGCATATGATTTTGTTTCTTGGGTATTTTCTTCTTCCTTTTCTTCTTCTTTAACATGGAATTGCACAAAACCACAACTTAGAGATCTTATGAAATATACAATGTGCAGAATAAAATTGTCATAGCTCACATGGTTTGATAGACATAAAATGACGCAATTTTCCACAGGCATAGATGGTTTGCAATGATCAAGCAACATTATATATTGGTCCCTCAACCTGCATTGTTTGGAAAGGTTCTATAATTATCATTAAACCTCCTACAGAAGCAAGAACTCCTATATTCATTGTGCTTCTTGCTAATCATTGATACTTTAAAAGGATTAGTTCATTTTGACTCCTTGCACTTTATCATAATCATAGTTGAAAAACTCAGACTTGGCAATTACTCAGTTGACCAAAAAAATTTAAAAACTCGGGGAAAAACTTGGCAATAACTCAGCAAATTTATCAAACATTAAAAATCTATAATTTTTTTAAAAATATTCTTAAAAAACACGCATATTACTGAATTTGTGGAACATATTACTGATTTTCTTCATATATATATCAAAATTAGAGTTCAATACACATCATAGACAACTATTCAATCCAAACTAAAACTAGCACTTGCACAGGAAGGAGGTGCAATAGTTCTACCGATTGCAATTTATATAGAACGCCTTATAAACTTGAAAGTGGCATTGGGTCAATAGAGAAGCCTAGCATTTTATAAGAGGTCTGAAAAAAAGTTTATTGACTTGCTAACCTAAGATAAAGTCTCAAAAATAAATAATTATATTTAAAAAATTAAATCATTAATAAATAACTATTCTTTGTTTTTATGGCTAAGGCTTTGGCTTCTTTTTTGGGTTCACTCGTAGGGTGGTTGTTTCCTTGGCCAAGTGGCTTTATAAAACTAAGTAGTGTTACAAGACTCGCTAGGACTTGCCAAGACTTGGCGAGTCCCAAGGCGAGCAGGTCAAAAAGAATCCCAAGGACTTGTGACCCGGGTACTCGGTGAGTCCAGAATTGACGAGTCCTATTGGGAAGCCTCGGCGAAGTCAATGAAAATTAGGGGAAAAAAAGAAAAATTGAAAACAGTTAAACGTAAAGGCGTGAAAGTCAAGCATTTTTTGAAGGGTTTGGAGGACTTTTGAAGGCTATTTAAAAGCAATAAAATTATGAAAAATAACATGCACCATGAAGGTCTGTGTGGTCTCAAAAGCTTTAATTTGGTCTTGGTGGCAGGGGCTTCAGCACATTTGGCTGCCCCCAGACTCCACGAGGGGTGCTGCCCCTTGACCCCGTGCAAGGGGCATTGCTCCTTGACCCTATTGAGGGTGCTACCCCAAACCCCCACACTAGTTTTAAAAAGTGAAAAAGAAAAATCATTTTGGGCCATGCTGGATGGAAAAATAACATTTTTTTACTCTTTTGAATATTTTTCAATTAAATCCTAAGTAATTGAATTACATTTATACTTTTGGTTTGCTAAGTCAATCCTTATCCTAAGTAATGCTCCTATGGTTGTAGCAACATTTGCAGATTTGTCTAAGATACAAACACATGACTCCACATAGAGCTAGCAATGTTGGGCCGAGCGATACAAGCTCCTTTCTACCATAGTTAATGACTGCATATTGTGATTTTTGTTTTTGATGCCATGGATATCATAATCCATGAGTTTTGTACACCTAAAACACTTGACAATATTGATATATCTAACAATGTTGTTTCCTTCAACTAAAATCCGCTTTTATACTCATGTGATCGATGTATACTTGTGTATGTGTTAAAAGTAGCTTCTGTTTGATTATTTTATTGTGTCTTTAAGGTCTATTTTCCAAAGGGTGCATGAAACAAGTTTTAAATCCTTAAAAATCTTTATATTTCATGGGTTTTTCAATTTGCGGAGTCTTTGCTGAGTTTGCGTCGAATTTGGGCGCCGAGTTTGAGTTAGGGTCAAAAATCAGCTTGCCAAGTTTGAGGCTAGTCCGAGTCTTGTAACGCTAGAGCCAAGCTCCTAATTGTGAATGTAGGCATTTATCAAGTGTTGCATAGCATTTAATTGAATTTGAGGACATAAATCAAGACTTTTCATCTCAATTTGCATTCCATGACAAGAGACAGAAGTTCTTTGCAGTAGTATAGAGGAATTATAGAAAGAAATAAGTTTAACACAGACATTAAAACAATCTCATTTAATATTATCAAGCAATACTAAAGCTGAGAATGATATTAATATAGGTGAGAATGAAATTAATATAGGTAACATCAATAAAAATAGAGAGCATCATCCCCAAGTGCAACACAAATGTTGACCACAGTGGAGAAGGAATACAAGTCAAAGATATAAACACAAAGAGAAAGAGCGCAAGGAAGTTGAGCGATGTGTGGAGGGAGGTACAGGGTTTGAATAACTAGCAAGGCATGCTAGAGACCATGGACCATTTCTTCCACAATAGTGCATAAAATACATAGAGCTTCACCAGGTGTGCTATGATGCCTTTGGGGCCAATTGCGAAAGATGAGCAAGAAATAAAAAGACTTGGGCAGTGCAATATATTAAACATTTATTGAAGCCCCTCAAAGTGGAGGAGGACAAACCATGTTGGCCTAGTGGAAGAGGTTGTCAAAGAAATGGGGGGCAGGAGTGGCAATTAGACATTTACAAATTTATAAAATGTCATTATAAATAAAAATTTCTTGGCAAAGATTCACTTTACCATTCCTCAAACATCTTGTTTTCCTTCATTTTGCTACATCATCATTGTGCAACGTGATCAAGGTGCAAAAGAAATTAGTAACTGGCTAATATTAGGCATTTACAAATTTATAAAATATTATAAATAAACATTTCTTGACGAAGTTTCACTTTGCCATTACAAAAACATCTTGTTTTCCTTCATCTTATTATATCATTCATATTTTGTTGCATCATCCTTGTGCAACATGATCAAGCTGCAAAAGAAATTGGTAAAGGGCTAATATTAGACATTTACAAGTTTATAAAATATCATTATAAATAGACATTTCTTAGCAACTAGAATGGTCGATTTCCACCTCTTCACACAACTTCATGCCAATTGCCCAATCATAGTGAGGTGATCAAATGAACAACCAGGATCCAAAGAAATGTAAGCAATATGCAAAAAAACATAATAAACTAAACATACAATCTTTCTAAATAATAATAGAATATAAATAAAACAAATCCTATAGAAGCAATTAATATAGATTACATAAAATGTTAAAAAGAAAGAGATCTATATAAATAAACAAAAATATTATTGAATTAAAAAAATTAATATAAACTATAGTTTATATTATTGACTGATATATTTTATAAACTAAAACAAAAATAGGTTAGTCCAAATTAATATCAATGTCCAAGGGGTTGAGTTTAATTGGTTAAAATGTTGGGTTCTCATTGTGGAGACCCAAGTTCAAATCCCCATAGGGACATCTAATTGCAACTCTTGGTCTTCCATAGTTGGCTTCTAATGTGGATGTGGTTTCTAAATAAAGTGGATTTCTAAGTAGTGACTCTTGGTCTTCCTTAGGTGATTTCTAATGTGTTTGCTCGTATGAGAAGAATATTTGTAAATGATATGCAATATAAAAAAAATTAATATCACCCTTCACAACCATATGTTTTATTTTAAGATTTAGACAACCTAGCCTATGCATTTAACTCACTCACAAGAAGGTTAGATTTGAAAGAGGCACACTTGTGTCAACTAAGCAACATGATCCTATGGATAGTAAACTCTTCAAATTGTAGGTCTTTTGTGTTTGGTCAATGCTTCAGTGTAATGTCTCTAACTGGACTATTAGCACAATTTCTTCAAATTTTTACAATTAACACAAACCCAAGTTCTTTCTGATCACTAAGATCCTATGCTCCCCCAAGTTATGGGGACGGGGACGGGGGGATGAGTTTTGGGGACGACATTTTTTTTGGCCATTTTTTAGGGGACGGCTACTAAAAAATAAGATTTTTTTAAAAATATAAGGAAATTTCAAATATTTATATGATAACATTGATAAGACATTCATTATAGACATTATAGAACCTTAAAACATGAATACATAACAATAACATTACACTTGAACTTAGTTTTCAACTTGTCACATGAGAATTGGCAAACAAATAAACAAAATTTAATTGTTTTCAACGACAATCTGTATATATATTATATCAAAATGCCCAAAGGCTGCAAGTTTCAAGTTTCAACAACAAAATGACAAAAACATAGAGAATATATGGCTGTCCCTAATCAGCCTCTCCTAAGACTGCATCAAAATCAGAATCTGAGTCCAAATCACGGCCACCATGAGGGTCTGCCTCATCTAGTGGAACCCCAACCAATCCCCCCTGCGCCTCCTCATCAACCTGCATAACATCTTCAGGATCAACATCCCAACGTGCAGCTAGAGTCTAACGATACTCAGGTCTCTGTCGATCCTGTAGCCGCAAAGCACTATGCACTGCCACCAACTTCTCTGACCATGTAGAGGTAAGGTTGTTCCTCTTCACCGACTGAATGAAGCTATATGTGGACCAGTTTCTCTCTGCAACAGAGGAACTGGCAATTTGCGAGAGGAGGCGAGTGGCAAGTATCCTCAATTCTGGTGCATCCATGCCATGCCACATCCACTATTCAATAGGGTCGGTTTGAGCTAATGTAGCTCTATCTGTCCTCGCCTCTGGTTTGCTAAAGTTTGGACCCCGTAGATTGACAAAGGCCATCCATTGTGAGCGAATTATAGAAGCCTGCTCGGTATACATTTTTGCAAGGGCCTTCTTGAACCCTCGTTTCACTTCATCATCATGAGATGGAGGCACTCTTCCAGGTCTAGCTACATACCATTTGGGATTTAGAGCATAGGCTGCCATATGAAGTGGGGTGTTCATAGTGTCCCACCCCCACGTCATAATGGGCCTAAGATGCTCCTCATAAAATCCCAAAGTAGGATCCTTGCTCTGAATGGCTTGCTTCATTTGCCCAAGCATGCTATCAAATGTCTCATAAATCTCTCCAAGGCTAGGAGAGTCTATATCAGCATATCTTATGACTTCCACAACAGGTGCAATGAAGGAGCAAACATAGCTGCAAGTGCAAACAAGTTACAAAAATCAGCAATTTAAGAATAAGATTTAAATTTTTAAATTTAGTAAATTGATAATAAAATGAAAATCAGCAATTTCAATTTCATACTTTATTGTGGACCACCAATCATTGTCAAGGACCTTTTGCCTCACTTTTTCCTTAAGCTGAATTTGACTCTGGCCATCTACTCCATTCTGCATTAACCACCAGTAGTTATAGAGACTCCTTCACCTCAACCATCCTCTCTAACAAAATGAAATAGCTGGCATATCTAGTTTCCACAAGCTTGAGGAATTCCTTCTTCGAAAAAGTCTTGAACAATGCAAGTGAGGTTTGATGGTTGCAAATGAACACTTGTGTATCTCTAGCTTCTGCCACCACTTCCTTCACCCAAGCAATCTTCCCAATGTCTTTCAATGCATTGTTCAATGCATGAACACAACATGGAGTCCAAAAAACACCATCAAACCAACTGACTTACATACACGGGCTGAATCTGTTACCACTTGGACAACATTAGATGCCCCAACCTCTTCTATGGCATCCTTCAAAATATGAAATTGGAAGTGTGCATCCTTCCTCTTCCCTGTACAATCAATAGCTCTAAGAAAATAAGAGCCAGCTGGACATGTGACAATGATATTGATGAGTGGTCGACGTTTGTTGTCGGTCCACCCATCCATGACAATAGAGCAGCCATCCCTAATCCAAGTTTGTCTCATGTCTTCCATCAACACACTCACCTAAGAATATTCCTTATCAAGTAAGGTGGTGCGTAGCTTATGTTCTCCAGGGGGAACAAATGAAGGACCAACAATTGTTGCATCTTTGAACATTTGTTTGAAATAGGGAGAGCGTGCCACATGAAATGGTATGGCATGGGCATAGAAAAATCTAGCAACGGAAGACTTGGCCACCTCTCGTGTTTGTGCATTAAACAGCCCTGCAACAGTAGAAGTTATTTTCTTTCCCTTACAAGAAGTAGAAACCTCTTCCATTTGGCTTTGTGTAGGCAATGACACACTAGGCATACTCTCCATTGAGAATCCCTTAGATCTTGCCTCCCCCTCCATGTGCAACGTAGTTGCCTCAACCTTCTTAGCTAGGGTAATTTTTTTACAACCTTATACCCCTACTCCGCCCCAATGCAAAAGGTGAGAATAAACTCGTGTAGCTGCCTCTATAGTCTTCATTGCAAATATGACAAAGCCATACTCTAGACCCCCCAGTATTCTTTTTCTTGTCATTGTCTATGCAGCTTGCAAATTGTAAGAGAGGTTTTTTAGGATTAAATGGGCCTTTTGCATATTGGGCAAGTATAGTGGAAGGGCATTCAAATGGATTAGATGAACTCACATTCCCTGTGGCTGCACCACTCTCACTAGCAAAACCCCCACTCTTTCTATGACCTCTAGTAGTAGTTCTACTCGGTTGAACTTGAATTTCAATCTCATTTCCTTCACTTTCACTACCCTCAGTGCTGCTCATTGTTTTTTTGTTTGAAAAATGACAATACACCGCTGCAAGCAAACATAGAACAAAAAATAAACAAAAAAACCCTCCCTATGTGTTTGAAATTTTAAAACAACTAAAAAAATACAAAGCAATATGAACAAATAAACAAAGAATGTCAATCTTACCTCAAATAATGATGATTTGATGCCCTAATGCCTTCGCTTCACTGTTGTTAGCCTCTTCAAACTACTGTTGCTCCTCTTCAAGCTGCTGTTCACCACTGTCAAAATGAGAAAGTGAGTTGTGTTTTTTTGTTTTTGCATCATATGTGTTGTGTTTTAGGTTTAGGTATATTTTAGAGGGATGTGGGGGTCCTTGTGGGCCCCCCCATCCCTTTTTTTTAAAAAAAATGTGTTTTTTTTTGTTTTAAAACTGACTTTTCACTGCTAGGCCTTCTAGCCGTCCCTGGGATAGTTGGGGGACGTCTCGGCCATACCGGGGACGTCTAGCTGTCCCATGCATTTATTGCAAAAAAGGGGACGTCCCCAGGGAAATGGGGACGGTCAGGGGACGTTTCCTACCCGTCCCCGCGTCCTTGGAATGTCCCCGGGACGGTACGAGGCTTCCTGGGGCAGGGGATGCGTCACCAGGGAGCACAGCTAAGATCTCGATGTGGGCAAGGTGAGCATACGAAAATCCGGATGTGGACAAAAAACAAACTAATGCAACTCATTGGCTGCAAGCCAGATAGTTTACAATCAATGCCAAATTGTTAGATAGTATGCAAATGATCAATGCCAAACTGACAGATAACAAATAGATCTGAATTAACGCTAAATTGATGAATAATGAAAATGCAACTCTTAACGGCTACGCCATCCAATCGTTATTACAATGCAAGTGTAAGAAATGAAATAAATCTGGGGGAAGACCTTCCAGATTATACAAACTAACAATATGAACATAATACTGAAATTTCTTTAATTACTTTGACTGTCATAGCAACAAACTCCTTGAAGTTATGTGTTCACATTACCATAATATCCACCTTTAAATGATGAATATTCTAATTGTTAAAATTTCAGTCTCGATGCAAATTTTCTCATGCTAAAGAACATTGAATTAAACATACAAATCATTGAAATTAAACAATGGAAATGATGAACATCAGACACAAATAATTTTACACTTGTAACCTGCTTGACATTCTTTCGGAAACTTACAAGGCAATCTCCACAACTAATGTTACTCACAGTTGCACGGAATTATTACACTGTATTGAGTTTGATTCAGTTTTCCATTCCTTCGGAAAACTTAGTCTTTCAATCCTTCAAAAGACAATGGTGAAATGGATAAACAAATTGATGTGATTGAGTTCAGTAAATTTGTGGACCAAATGTGCAGGATCTGGATTCAAGACAAGAAACATTAGCAAGGAAGCTAGCAGCTATGACTTTGGATTGCAAGACAGATACAAGGAATCATAATACTGCAAGAGCTTCTAAATAGTAAAAATGCTAGTAAGGAAGCTAGCAGTTTGTGTATCTCTTTCCTTTGATTGTATGTAGTGGTTGAGGTTAGTTAGCTTTCTTATCCTTATTGGATGATCTGCTGGTTTTCAAAAGCTAGGGACTCTCTGCCACTGCCAACCATGCTTAGGAGATTCAGCTCTGGCACTAATTCTGTGACAAGGCATCCAAATTAGGACCTTTCTTCCTTCTATGCAATAGAAGCACTGGGCATTCTAATTTTACTCCAACTTTAAGAAAAGACATAATCAAGAGACATTAATCTCTTCATACTTTTTATCCAAACTACTACTGTGTTTCTCAGAATGCTTGATAAGCTTTTTCTTCAATTTAGTATTAATTCTATCATGTGTTTCTACTTTCTTCTAATATATTACCTTATAATTTATGAATATCGGCACCTTCTAAAGACTAAAATCAAGACAGACTATGGTAACCACTAATCACAATGGTAGCCGATCTTCATTTTCTCTTAGGAACCGAGTTTTCCCAAGTTGAGTAAAATGAGACACTATGATCATGTCCATGTCTAATGCTACAACTTTCTCAAATAATGCCATACATAATTTAAGCCATATAAAAGCCAAGTGGCTTTAAGTCTGAGGAAAACATTTGCATTTGATATATGTTAATAAGAATTTTGTTTGTGGCTACTTCCAACTTATTGCAGGAAGATACAACTTGGGGTGGTCTCAAAGCAGGCCAAATCATGGCAGAGCCTCAGCCTATTTTCAGAAGGATTGAAGATCAAAAAGATGAAAAGACTGAAAACATCAAAGTGAAGAAGAAGAAGAAGGGTGGAAGCAACAAGATAAAGCCAGAAAAAAAAGAAATATTAGCAAATACATGAAGAGAAGCTACATGAACTGCAAATTTGAGTAGAACGAGATTTCGAGACATCCAGATGGAATTGATAAGGTATTAATCCCCATTCATATGGCAAATATCATGGTAAAATGAAGCATTTGAGTACAAACATTACTAATAATATTATTCTGTTCTTATGAAGTAATTGTGTATGCCACTTTGATTCTTTGGTTGGCTTCATTTCATTGCAGGGTAGCTGTATGACTTTTCATCCAACATGTTACAATATCATCCATCTTTTTTGTATAACTAACTCTGTACTTGAGATTTTCTATACGATGAAATCCATATCACAACTCCAGGACATTTTAGCATATTGCCCATCTTTTTGTATTAAAATGTACTTAAATTTTTCTTTTAATAAAGAAAACGATTCTAAACCATGTAACAAATTATTTTCTATATGAATTTCATAACAATCCTGTTTGACAACTCATTATTTTGGAGAATCTTACCATGTGGGAACATTCAAACCCTGTGACATTAGACCAAAGCCCTTGTGACTTCAATTAAATTATTGTTGCTCTTTTAAAGTTTCAAAAGATAAATATTACATCTGCATTCAAGTTTTCCGTGTCCAAATTACAGTGGAGAACAACCAATCCACAACTAATAGAATAGAAAGGATTTAAAGGTTATTATCACTAAAGTATTGTAAGATATTTAATCCTCTAATGGTAGTGCTTTCAAATAATATGATAACTTTAATTTTGTATGATAGAGGGATTTTGCATTAGTATGCCAGCTAGGGAGCATATTGTGGCAAATATTTCTCTTACAAAGGAGACCTAGGTTCCAAACTATTTTGAACACATTGGGTTTCAGGTCTATACAGATGTTAGGTTCTCATTCCAATGATCTGGAAACTGCTAAGGATAGTCCTCTTAACAGTTCTTCACCTAAAGATCTCACACACAAGCACAACAAATTCTCCATTACAAGATAATAAACTCAATATTATAGCATCAGACATATACTCAGTCCATAGGAACATTGTTAGAAACATTCTAATGCTACGAGAAACTATGAACAATAAGGATACAATCACAGAAGACTGAAAACACGGATTTGCCTTAGAGAAACCCTTAATAGGTGAAAACTCTAGCAAAATAAGCTACTCCAGCTCCCCACACACTATCAATGAGTCAATTACATATATGAGAATGTCTCTTGGACAACAAATGAGCTCATGGCTTTGTACGACTGCGCTCCACCTATGTTCAATGTTTGCACTTTGCAACTCCATTAGAATCCTACTCTGTAGCCTGTTGTCCCAGAAAATTGTACAAAACATGGACAATGAACAAAGTGCTATCCTTTGCAACTTGTTTCCCACTTGTTTATAACTTTTTATGCTCCTCATTCCTCAAAAAGACCGTTTTCCACTGAACAGTCACTAAGAAAGGGAAGAGATACCATTTGCAGCCATTATTCTTCACTGACGAGATAGAATGATGAAACTGTTGGTTTTGCACAGAACAGCGGTTACATAATTGTTGGGGCAAAAATGAATATACTAAAGCAGAAACAAAATTGCCCCTTTTGAAAAACCAATGATTGCAAAAACCGTGGGGTAGTTATGAAATCGCCCCCTGTTGCAACTGATAGTTTCATCATGATGCACTTTTCCATCTGGTCACCTATATTCTGACTTCCCTGAGATGTTTTGGATCATCCCAATGTTGTCTTTAGCACGGAGACCTGATTGTTGGTTTTGAAATTGATTATGGCAAGCAAAATACAAGTTTTGCAACTTTGACTGAAAATGACAACTTTTGTTGCTTATGCAACTGCTAGGATCTGATCTAAGGATCATCCAAGCAATCCAATAATTCTTAGTGTCTTTGCCCAAAATAAGAAATCAATTTAGAACACAAACATGTGTTGAGAACACATAAGTGACAAGTTCACTGTGTTCCATCATAATGATAAAAGTCAGTACTTTTGAAAGTGGCAAAGTTCATTGAGTGATATTCTTTGTTGTTTACAACCTTAGTGGAGGACAGTCAGAGATAAAGTGGACGAGCAAAGGGCTAACATTAGAAGAAATCACACCACCAAGTCAATTTCATTAGTGTTAGTGTTTCCAACTGCTGATTTCTTGTGTTATGTCTGTAAAGATCCCGAATTGTATTCCTCTACATCACACATTGTCTTTCTGCCAAGATAATGGACTGAAAGTTAAGATCTGAAAGGTGAAGGCATATTGGTTTTTCAAATCCCAGTATCTCCAAAAGTCTTTTTAATAATGCTTTAGTTTGTTTCTCATGTAATCAATGGGATTGTGAACCTCATTTAAATATTTATGAAGTTGCTTATAATACAAAACTCACGTTATTGCCTCGTGATTATTGTCAAGAAAATCATACATTAAGGAAAGGTCAAGCTAATGAATATTCATGAAATTGGTCATCCTACAAGGTGGTGTGCGCATCCGTGCATGTGAATCTCTCAAAGATTTAGTAATTAAAAACTATTGTAGAAGCTCCAATTACTCTGCAAAAAAATTTGTAGGTTGATTGGTTTTGTAACAATTGTGAGACAAATAGTTTATAAGCACAAGCACTAAAATTTTTCCAATTGGAAAAGTGGTTAGAGGGTGAAAGGTTATGGTGGATTTTCAACTCTACTATATGAATTGATAATTTTCTCAATGTGTTGTAGTGGTGGTCCCACCATGGTAGAGAATGTGTTTGTAGCAGGCCCACAGGTGACGGAGGCTTGACGGTGGAACAATAAGGAAGAGGCCTAGCTAGAGATGGTGTGTGACACTGGCGAGAGTGTTAAAGCTGGAGATGCTTAGAGGAGGAATGGTTGTTAAGGAATAAGCTCCCTAGAATGTCCATGGTGCAACGTTCAAGTTGCAGGTGTATAGATAGTGGCCGTTAAGGAATAAAACCCCTAGGTTTACCAAGATGTAGCGTTCTAGCTAGAGGAGTGTTGTTTGAGCTACAAGCTAGAGCATTCAAGCTGGTGGAAGCAACACAAGAGGAGGAATAAGGAGTAGAAATGTACTGCAATGACATGTAATATCCCTCAAAGGAATAATATATGATATTCCAGATCTAATTTGCTTCAATTATTTTTCTAAATTGCTCAAGAACTGAATTGAATTGATTATTTCTCAAATTTATCAATAAAACTCTCATGCAACAATTATGAATAATAAATCATTTGTGACCCAAACATCAGATTCACATATATCAACTATAAATATTTTACATAGGATAATCGTTGATAAGACAATTGATTCAACATATTACTAGCCAAATATACTAGTTGTTGCACACAAATCATAGTAACAAGTGTACTACTTGTCCCTGAAAGGTATGGGGCCCACAAAGTGCTTAAATCTAGCCACAACTCTTCTCTAAAACTGGCTGCAACTTTCCAGAATTCATACAATTGAGTACAAATATTCCAATCGCCGCCTTTTAACTTCTCAAACATATGTGATAAAGTGAATGTTTTCCTTGGTATGAGACCCACCATAGAAATTAATCAAACTTCCATATGTTGTGAGTTGTATAGCTGTATTTAGACATTTTAACTGTAAAATACAACTGAAAATTTAAAAAGACGGTATCATATGAAAGGAGAGATTTTGGACAAACTGTCAAAATTTATATAGGATTGATTATGATGATATATATTTGGGTATTTATATAATCTATTTATACTAAAGTAAGTCATAGTATTTTAAAGACACCATTGAACTTAGTTACCAGAAACGCGACGGTTTGGTGGCGTTTCTGTTTCGGACGGCCGAAACGCCGTTTCTGTTCCCTGAACCTTCATTTTGTTTTCGATTTGCAATCAAACTTAAAAGTGTTTTTTATTAAAAGATTAAAGATTTTTTATAATATTGTTTATTTATTATGGAATAAAAGTAATTTTTATTAATTGCTTTGTGGATTTTTATAATATTGTTTTTTATTATGATATTGTTTATTTATTAGGGAAAGTAGTTTTGTTTTTTCAAAACAAATTTTATTAAAAAAATAAATGCATGGTTTTTATAAGTTTAATTATTGCTAAAAAATAAATGTGTGGTTTGAAAACTAAGATTTTTTTTTATAAAACAAATTTTATAGATTTAGTTTTTGTTTTTTTCAAAACAAATTTATTAAAAAACATAAATGTCTAGCTTTTACACTGTTTAATTATTATGGAAAGTAGTTTTATGTTTTTTAAAAAAATAAATGTGTGAAGTTGTTTTTATAAAACAAACTTCTTAAAAATATATATTTATAAAGATTAGTTTTTGTTTTTTCCTAGTTTTATTCTCAGTGTTTTACTTTATAATAAATCTAAAATTTTGAAAAAATATATGTATCTAAAATGCAACCTCTAAATATCCCGTTTCTCATGCCGTTGCGTGTCTGATTCTCATTTCTGATAACATAACTATTGAATAGATAACTATAAAAAAAAAAATGCTTGACAGTCAAATTCAAGCCCTGAAATTTCCAAGTAATCGAACGCCACCCACCGTAGAAATTAATCAAACTTCCATATGTTGTGACCTTTCCAAGTAATCGAACGCCGCACTATACAAAGTCTACCTGCCTTCATGTATGGCTCGGTCAAACAATAACACCAAGGGAGTAAAGTGCGGCAGATTCAGATGAAGCGATTCATTTTTTCCAAGTCTAATATCATTCACCGCCCCTTTATGATGTGTACGACCACTTAAGAAATCAAGTCCTTCCTTCCCAAACAAGCTGTTATAATATCAATTCAAACTTATATTCATCCATTGGTTTAAGGAATAATATGACCCGAAACCTTGCTAAATGCGGCTCCCTTATATGATGTACGACAACCAAAATTATATTTCTAAGAAATAAGCCAACAATTATATAATATTTACCAATTATCATAAACCAATATAAAATTTAAAAACTCACAAAATGCCAACTGAAAATATTTTATACTAAAAATCTATACCACTCAATTGGAGTATAAATTTTGGGGAAACCCAAATGACTAAAACTGAAAATGCCAATTGAAGCTATGTGTAATTCCTCAGTGAAATCACCAATTGGTATCTTAAGATTTTTCATTCTTGAATCGCAAAGATCACAAAGGTTTTCGTCCTTTAATCTTTTGGAAACCATGAAGGTTTTCGTCCTTTGGTAAAAAATGAACATAAATGTTCAAACTCTACAAAAGAGATTTTGATAATAAAATAACATGCAAAACTATGAGGAATTTCCTTTCTTTATAAATATTATTTCTATTTTTCTTTTTCCCTCCAAAAGTTTCTCACTCACAATATCTTTAATATTTTATCAAAGATCTTTTAATATCTCATTAATATAATCTTTTAATTATAATAATAATAATAATACTTAAGTTATTCCTTTTTAATATTTTAGAACAAAATATAAGGATAAACTTAAAATATTATTATTAAAATTATCCCCACTATTTGGTATGTACTGTAATATATAACTTCACTCCAACATATGGTATGTAATGCAGTATAATTTCACTCCAACATATGATATATATTGTACTATATGAATTCACTCTAGTAAATGATATGAACTACAGCATAAAAATTAATACCATTAGCTTGAAAAAGGGGACATGACAATCCGCCCTTTCTAAAGATTTCTTGTTCTCAAGCAATGCTAATTTAGCTCATCAAATCCCCTTGATTGAACCTCTTTGCAAATTCCAGAATCCCAAATCAATCTTAGAAATTTACAATCCCCAATATTTAATCCCTCTTGTGATGTAGTCGACTTTTGTTGCGCCACTCTGATATTATCATAAACTGTAGAACTTGAATTATAAGATATCTCTGTATCCATCTCAAAAAGTGAGTTATCTGAAAAGGATTGAAAATTATTCCCATTTTCTCATTTGATCTAATATTCATATTGACACAATTTTGTGCAGTTGTCCTTAGAAGCTATCATTTATGATTCCCAACTAGTTGTGTCATTTGTATTTGAATCTTTTCCTACAAACTTGATTTCATTAAAAACTCTAACTATATTAAGAGCTATTGTTTTTGAAACCTTAACAGTCTCAAGCTCCCTTTTAAGCTTTTCAAAATTTTCAATTGAATGTTTCTCTTTAGTGCATGCTTTAGTCTCTTGTTTTCTGAAAATTATTGCAGCAACTAGTTGATAATCAGTCTTTTGTAATGCAATACAAGTCATTTCTAAGGAGTCCTTGGTTGAACTAAGCTCCAAAGTGAGTTCATCAATCTTTTCCTTCATCCCTTTAGATGCAATTATGTCTTCTACCAAATGGGCAACCATGTCTTTGTCTTTGATCAAATGCAGATATTTTGACTTCATTGTTTCTAATGTATTCTTTACTAGCAAATTTGCAAGAGTAATTGTTTGCTTAGACCTGACAAAATTTACTTCACCTAGATTACCTTTCTTCTCTTTAATTTGAGCACTCTTCAAACTCGAATTAGATTTTCAATGAGCTTTTTTATGTTATCTATTTCCGTTATAACTTGCACCTTTTTCTTCGCTATTACCAATAGTGGCTTCTGCAACTCTTTGGACCTTTGCTCAATTTTTGCTTCCTAGGCAAATGTAGATGCAATCTCACGTGCTCCATTAAAGTTGTCTATTCCAAGAAGATTCTAAATCATTAGACTTGGACTCTCTTCTATGAGTGACTGTTCTATTTGTGAAATCCTTGCTTCACGAGTATTATAGGCTTGACTATTAGCGACCTCCTTGAAATCATTATCCTTCACATCACCAAATGCTTAACTATTGATCTGGAATTTTTAGCAAGCTCAAAATCAACATTAGAAATCACTGAAACTTTTTTCTCATGTGCATGACTTTCAACAAAGTCGCCTTGGAACTCTTTTCCATATGCTTATTGACTCGATAATTTTTGAGTGTTGGTCTTCCTTGTTGGTGCCTCTAATAAATCAACACCATTTTTCTCCAAATCATCTATATGTGCCATGGATTCAATCCTTGGAAGATTGACAGTTGTGTTTTGGACAAGATCTTCTTTCTCAGTTTTGCGTTCAATAAGCACAATGCTAACTCTTTGACTTCATTAGGATGAATCTTTCGCTGATTGGCAAACTCAGAAGTCAAATTAAATTCCATACCTTTAATTTGCATGGTGGATTCCTCCAAGGTCTACTTCCTAGCAGTCTTCTGAGATTTTGATCCCAACTACTTTTCTTTCTTCTGTTAAACCAACTCTTTGTTGAATTTTGGAGATTCTTGTGAGGTGGGTTTTGTTGAAATCTTCTTGATGGAGGTCTCATTTCCAAGTAGCAGAAAAATGTGAAAGAGATATTTTTTTGAATATCAGGATCAAGATTTTTATACCTTTTGTGATAGGCTATGATGTCATCTACCATATGATTTTGCTCTCCAATCTCACGTTCTTTTTGTAAAAATCTTGGCTGAAAAACATTTGCAATGGAACTGATCTCTGATTGAATATCTATTGATGATCTTTCTCTTTCAGCTCTTTGGTCTTTCTGTTTAATCAGAAACGTAAATTGATTCAACTTCATATCTTGCAAAGTCTAACATTTCTGACAAAGATTCTTGAAATGCCTTCATTTCCCTATTTCCTAAACTGGCATGCATGATATTATCTATATTTTCAAACCCTCAGGGTTGCAAGATGACTGCTCTGATACCACTGTAATATCCTTCAAAGGAATAATATATAATATTTATTCCAAATCTAATTTGCTTGAATAATTTTTTTGAATTGCTCAAGAATTGAATTAAATTGATTATTTTTCAAATTTATCAATAAAACTCTCATTTAGTAGTTATGAACAATAAATCATTTATGACCCAACATTTGATTCACATATACAACTATAAATATTTTACATAGGATAAGGACTGATAAGAGAGAATTGACTCAATATATTACTAACCAAATATTCTAGTTGCTACACACAAATCGTAGTAACAAGTGTACTACATGTCTCTGCAAGGTACGTCACCCACAAAGTCCTTAAATCTAGCCCCAACTCTTCTCTAAAATTGGCCGCAACTTCCCAGAATTCATATGGCTTAGTACAAATATTCCAATCATTGCCTTTTAACTCATCAAACATGTGATAAAGTGAAGTTTCCTTCGTATGGGACCCACTATAAAAAGTAATCAAACTTACAGATGTTGTGACCACTCCAAGTAATCAAACACCACACTATACAAAGTCTACTTGCCTTCATGTATGGCTTGGTCAAACAATAACACTAAGGGAGTAAGGTGTGGCAGATTCATATGAAGCAATTCACTTTATCCAAGTCTAATATCATTCACCACCCCCTTATGATGTGTATGGCAGACTTTATATTTGTACGACCACGTAATAAATCAAGTCCTTCCTTTCCAAACAAGCCAATATAATATCAATACAAACTTATTTTCATCCAATGGTTCAAGGAATAATATGACTTGAACCTTTGGTAAATATAACTCATTTCTATGATGTACAGCGGCCAAAATTATATTTCTAAGAAATAAGCCAACATTTATATAATATTTACCAATCACTATAAACCGATATAAATTCAAAAACTCACAGATTAATTGAAAATACTAATTGAAAGTATTTTATTCTGAAAATCCGTAGCACTCAACTAGAATATAAATTTTGGCAAAACCCAGACAACCCAAATGACTGAAACTGAAAATGCCAATTGAAATTCTGTGTGATTCTTGGGGAGAATCATCAACAGGAATCCTGAGAGTTTTCATTCCCGAATCCCAAAGACCACAAAGGTTTTCATCATTCAATCCTTCGAAAACCATGAGGGTTCTTGTCCTCTTGTAAAAGATGAACATAAATGTTCAAGCTTTACAAAAATGATTTTTGACAATAAAATAGCATGTAAAACTATGATGAATATTTTTCCTTTATAGATCTTTTTCTTTTTTTTTCAATTTTTTTTTGTTTTTCCTTTTCCCTCCAAAAGTTTCTCTCACAATATCTTTAATATCTTATCAAAAATCTTTTAATGTTTTATTAATATAATCTTTTAATAAAAATAATAATACTTAAGTTATTCTTTTTTAATATTTTAGAATAAAATATAAAGATAAATTTAAAACATTATTATTAAAATTATTTCTCATTATATGATGTGTATTATAGTATATAACTTCAATATATGGTATGTAGTGCAATATATAACTTCACTCCAACATATGATATGTATTTCATTTCAACATATGATATGAACTACAACATAAAAATGAATACCCTAAGCTTGAAAAAGGGGACATGACACGATATCCTCCATTGGTAGAGTGTTAGTTAAAAGTGGTATCTCTGCCTGCCTGATAAAGGGCAAGATCGATAACTAGACTCTTAAATAGAAATGATGGCTTTTGAGTACATCGAGGCATGTGGAGAGTTGGTGATGGGTGAGTGAGACAGGAATGTATCATTAATACAGATGGCATGTGGTAGTTGTCATGTGTTTTCTCGAAGTGGAGGTAGGTTTCCTCATTTGTTTTAATTTTTTCTCCTCTTTCATTTCACAGGATAATGGCTTCCGCTGGTATGGGGGGAGAGCTTGGTGAAACAGCGAGGAAGAATGTTAATAAGGGCAAGAAGGTGCTGGAAGGAGTCCCGAGGAGGTAGACCAAAAGGAGTGGCAATAGTTTGACTATTGGTGGAAGAATGAAAATGAAGTATTTTGCCAAGAAGCGTCTAAAGAAAATTTCAGATGAAGAGGACATGGCGGGGTTTATTAATGGACTAGAGGAAGAAATTAAGAACCCTATCCGTAGCGACTGGTTGGGACGACTTCTCAAGGTGGCTAAGGAAATCGATGGCAAGGAGGGTGTGAATGTGTGGGAAGCTATAGCACATCTGTTGTTGGACCCTGGCAGCTCACACGGGAGGTGGAATGTATTCTGCATAGCCCAGTCACTCATTGTTGCCACTATGTTATCGATTGTAGCCTCTTTTGTTTTGATGCTTGAGGACATGATAGAAGCATCCAAGCAAAATGAGGAGAACATGGAATTAGTGCTGGGTCATCTGCATGACGTAATGATAAAGGGTTTTAGAGACTGGAGGAAGGTGGTTGATGGGATTGCAAGCAAACTGGGGGTCCCGATTCCAGAACATGCTTGGCCTTCTTTTTCCTGTGTGTGTGACAATGCAAGTGATGGTGTGGACCTGTTTGGTGTAGGAGAAATTTAGGTACTGTTTTGATAGTTTTATGTTATGATAGTTTTGTTTTGTGAGAGTGGGCTGATGTAATTTACCCCTCTTTGCATTCTATGTATTAAGGTTTGGGTAGGGACAGTAATTTTCAGTTAGTTTATGTTACAGTCAGTTCCATGGCTATGTTGATAGCCATATAGATGTGGCTTTGGTAGTTTGGGGGGGGGGGGGGGGGGTGTTTACATAGTGATTATCTCTTATCTGGTACTTAAAGACTTTTGGGTTAATCCCATTTTGAATGGGTCCCTGGTCCCTTAACTAGGTTTTTGTTATAAAAAAAGTGGTTATCTTTGTTAAATGAATTGTATGGGATGTGTCTCGTGAACAAACCTCACAATTCAAGGGTAAGGGCGGCCCCAACAGAAACCCCCATTAATTAACCTAAAGAAAACAACTACTCAGAAGTGTTTGCTTTGTCCATCCCCTTGCCTTATGATTATTACTAACATATTAAAGAAATATCATCAAATCATATAGATATGCTTACATATGCATTGGTTAAAATCTCGCAAAGATTAGAAACATGTATTCTAGGTTTACTACTATATACCAAAGAAATTTGATTCACCGTAATTTGATGCAAACAAGTTCAATTATAGTGTTTAAATGGGTTGCTTTTTATAAGATAAGATTTGATGGATTTTACTTAGGATGTAGCACTTATGAGTGAGTTTACTTGTCTAGAAAATTATTTATGTTGACTATTTAGCTTTACAAAAAATTCTCGAGTTATGGTTGATTATCTTAGTTTAAGATTTTATAATTAGTGTATAATATATGTATAATTGGGCTCAATATTTCTATATAGTGGGATAAGGTAGAAGAATTTTTTTAAATTACTATTTGCCTTTGGCAAATACTACTGCAATCATTGCTTAATTAGTTATTACTAATTGTATTTTTCAACCAATTATATGTTAATTTTTTTTCTATGTAAAGCAAATATTTATCTTTTGCAAGGTTTATATGCAAATTTTTTAACAAAAAATATTCAAAAAATGAATTATTGTCAATCTGATCGGCTATAGAGTTTCACCTCTTATTACAGCCTTCACATTGTTTAAGGCTTGCAATAGTTAGCTTGTACAATTTTAACCTTCTAATATATCTTATCTGTACAGTGAGTTCTAAAGCATAAATAAATGTGTTCCCATTGTACATAAAAGAAAGCTCGAAATAAGTGATAATTTCATTTCATCTTTAAATTTTAAGATTTTATCATGTTTGAAATTCTTTCGATAAGATCATTTGCTTGTTGTAACGTGATACAATTGGTGTAGATAAGCTATCTAAGTGGTGTGGTTAACAATCAACGTGGAATTCAATATAAGACTGAATTAATTGTAGTCAATCCATTGGCTACAAACTTAGCATTTGGATTAAATTGTTATAAATTTATAACGTTGATTGGTCACATTGCATGAGTTCTTCATATTGGACGATTATTTAAGCAACTTTAAAAGTTTGGTAGAAGAAGGCATGGATGTGTTGGCAATGTCTATCTAGAATATTGGAGAGATAGTAGCCCTGATAGATTTTTTTGGTTAATAACGAATATCATGTACACTTTCTTAGTGAATTGCAAGAAATAATAACTTGACAAAAGAGCATTTAAAATTCCTTTTTTAAATAATAAAATATACCTGATGACTCATATGGATTCTCCAAACAAATTCACCATCACCATTGACAGTCAAGTACACATGCCAAACAAAAATGTGCAAGATGGGTGTTAAATATGATCTCTAACTATCACAATTTAAGTATTTCTGATTTTGCCTACTGAAAGGTACAAATGCAAAGTTCTCTTATTTCTATTGGTTATAATGTCTGGAAGATGGTTAAAGACAAATACACAGTACCTAAAGGTGGTCCCCAGTCTGATGATGAAATTAAGGATTATGAGTCTAATCACAAAGCTAAAAATGCTCTATTAAATGCTCTAACACTGAAATGGCGAAAGTTGTGGACC